>CAWVNZ010000165.1:0-347110 GCA_963930735.1 Dioctria linearis | reverse complement strand
TTTTCTATAGTAAATTATTCAAAAAATAATTTTCAACTGTCACAAATTTTATGTGCGCAAGGGATTGCCTTTTCTATAGTAAATTATTCAAAAAATAATTTTATACTGTCACAAATTTTATGTGCGCCAGGGATTGCCTTTTCTATAGTAAATTATTCAAAAAATAATTTTCTACTGTCGCAAATTTTAATTACGCCAGGGATTGCCTTTTCTATAGTAAATTATTCAAAAAATAATTTTATACTGTCACAAATTTTAAATATCCCAGGGATTGCCTTTTCTATAGTAAATTATTCAAAAAATAATTTTATACTGTCACAAATTTTAATTGCGCCAGGGATTGACTTTTCTATAGTAAATTATTCAAAAAATAATTTTCAACTGTCACAAATTTTAATTACGCCAGGGATTGCCTTTTATATAGTAAATTATTCAAAAAATAATTTTCTACTGTCACAAATTTTAAATATCCCAGGGATTGCCTTTTCTATAGTAAATTATTCAAAAACTTATTTTCAACTGTCACAAATTTTAATTACGCCAGGGATTGCCTTTTATATAGTAAATTATTCAAAAAATAATTTTCTACTGTCGCAAATTTTAAATATCCCAGGGATTGCCTTTTCTATAGTAAATTATTCAAAAAATAATTTTATACTGTCGCAAATTTTAATTGCGCCAGGGATTGCCTTTTCTATAGTAAATTATTCCAAAAATAATTTTCAACTGTCACAAATTTTAATTGCGCCAGGGATTGACTTTTCTATAGTAAATTATTCAAAAAATAATTTTCAACTGTCACAAATTTTAATTGCGCCAGGGATTGCCTTTTCTATAGTAAATTATTCAAAAAATAATTTTATACTGTCGCAAATTTTAATTGCGCCAGGGATTGCCTTTTCTATAGTAAATTATTCAAAAAATAATTTTCTACTGTCGCAAATTTTAAATATCCCAGGGTTTGCCTTTTCTATAGTAAATTATTCAAAAAATAATTTTCTACTGTCGCAAATTTTAAATATCCCAGGGATTGCCTTTTCTATAGTAAATTATTCAAAAAATAATTTTCAACTGTCACAAATTTTAATTGCGCCAGGGATTGCCTTTTCTATAGTAAATTTTTCAAAAACTAATTTTATACTGTCGCAAATTTTATGTGCGCCAGGGATTGCCTTTTCTATAGTAAATTATTCAAAAAATAATTTAATACTGTCGCAAATTTTAATTGCGCCAGGGATTGACTTTTCTATAGTAAATTATTCAAAAAATAATTTTATACTGTCACAAATTTTAAATATCCCAGGGATTGCCTTTTCTATAGTAAATTATTCAAAAAATAATTTTATACTGTCGCAAATTTTATGTGCGCCAGGGATTGCCTTTTCTATAGTAAATTATTCAAAAAATAATTTTATACTGTCGCAAATTTTAATTGCGCCAGGGATTGCCTTTTCTATAGTAAATTATTCAAAAACTAATTTTATACTGTCGCAAATTTTATGTGCGCCAGGGATTGCCTTTTATATAGTAAATTTTTCAAAAACTAATTTTATACTGTCGCAAATTTTAATTGCGCCAGGGATTGCCTTTTATATAGTAAATTATTCAAAAAATAATTTTCAACTGTCACAAATTTTAATTACGCCAGGGATTGCCTTTTATATAGTAAATTATTCAAAAAATTATTTTCTACTGTCGCAAATTTTATGTGCGCCAGGGATTGCCTTTTATATAGTAAATTTTTCAAAAACTAATTTTATACTGTCGCAAATTTTAAATATCCCAGGGATTGCCTTTTCTATAGTAAATTATTCAAAAAATAATTTTCTACTGTCGCAAATTTTAAATATCCCAGGGATTGCCTTTTCTATAGTAAATTATTCAAAAAATAATTTTATACTGTCGCAAATTTTAATTACGCCAGGGATTGACTTTTCTATAGTAAATTATTCAAAAAATAATTTTATACTGTCGCAAATTTTAATTGCGCCAGGGATTGCCTTTTCTATAGTAAATTTTTCAAAAACTAATTTTATACTGTCGCAAATTTTAAATATCCCAGGGATTGCCTTTTCTATAGTAAATTATTCAAAAAAATAATTTTCTACTGTCGCAAATTTTAATTACGCCAGGGATTGACTTTTCTATAGTAAATAATTCAAAAACTAATTTTATACTGTCGCAAATTTTAATTACGCCAGGGATTGACTTTTCTATAGTAAATTATTCAAAAACTAATTTTATACTGTCACAAATTTTAAATATCCCAGGGATTGCCTTTTCTATAGTAAATTATTCAAAAAATAATTTTATACTGTCGCAAATTTTAATTGCGCCAGGGATTGCCTTTTCTATAGTAAATAATTTTTCAAAAACTAATTTTATACTGTCGCAAATTTTAAATATCCCAGGGATTGCCTTTTCTATAGTAAATTATTCAAAAAATAATTTTCTACTGTCGCAAATTTTAATTACGCAAGGGATTGACTTTTCTATAGTAAATTATTCAAAAACTAATTTTATACTGTCGCAAATTTTAATTACGCCAGGGATTGACTTTTCTATAGTAAATTATTCAAAAAATAATTTTATACTGTCGCAAATTTTAAATATCCCAGGGATTGCCTTTTCTATAGTAAATTATTCAAAAAATAATTTTCAACTGTCACAAATTTTAATTGCGCCAGGGATTGACTTTTCTATAGTAAATTATTCAAAAAATAATTTTATACTGTCACAAATTTTAAATATCCCAGGGATTGCCTTTTCTATAGTAAATTATTCAAAAAATAATTTTATACTGTCGCAAATTTTAATTACGCCAGGGATTGCCTTTTCTATAGTAAATTTTTCAAAAACTAATTTTCTACTGTCGCAAATTTTAAATATCCCAGGGATTGCCTTTTCTATAGTAAATTATTCAAAAACTAATTTTATACTGTCGCAAATTTTATGTGCGCCAGGGATTGCCTTTTCTATAGTAAATTATTCAAAAAATAATTTTCTACTGTCGCAAATTTTAATTACGCCAGGGATTGACTTTTCTATAGTAAATTATTCAAAAACTAATTTTATACTGTCGCAAATTTTAATTACGCCAGGGATTGACTTTCTATAGTAAATTATTCAAAAAATAATTTTATACTGTCGCAAATTTTAAATATCCCAGGGATTGCCTTTTCTATAGTAAATTATTCAAAAAATAATTTTCTACTGTCGCAAATTTTAATTACGCCAGGGATTGACTTTTCTATAGTAAATTATTCAAAAACTAATTTTCTACTGTCGCAAATTTTAAATATCCCAGGGATTGCCTTTTCTATAGTAAATTATTCAAAAATAATTTTATACTGTCACAAATTTTAATTGCGCCAGGGATTGCCTTTTCTATAGTAAATTATTCAAAAAATAATTTTCAACTGTCACAAATTTTAATTGCGCCAGGGATTGACTTTTCTATAGTAAATTATTCAAAAACTAATTTTATACTGTCGCAAATTTTAATTACGCCAGGGATTGACTTTTCTATAGTAAATTATTCAAAAAATAATTTTATACTGTCGCAAATTTTAAATATCCCAGGGATTGCCTTTTCTATAGTAAATTATTCAAAAAATAATTTTCTACTGTCGCAAATTTTAATTGCGCCAGGGATTGCCTTTTCTATAGTAAATTATTCAAAAACTAATTTTATACTGTCACAAATTTTAAATATCCCAGGGATTGCCTTTTCTATAGTAAATTATTCAAAAAATAATTTTATACTGTCACAAATTTTATGTGCGCCAGGGATTGCCTTTTCTATAGTAAATTATTCAAAAACTAATTTTATACTGTCGCAAATTTTATGTGCGCCAGGGATTGCCTTTTATATAGTAAATTATTCAAAAAATAATTTTATACTGTCGCAAATTTTAATTGCGCCAGGGATTGCCTTTTCTATAGTAAATTTTTCAAAAACTAATTTTATACTGTCGCAAATTTTAAATATCCCAGGGATTGCCTTTTCTATAGTAAATTATTCAAAAAATAATTTTCTACTGTCGCAAATTTTAATTACGCCAGGGATTGACTTTTCTATAGTAAATTATTCAAAAACTAATTTTATACTGTCGCAAATTTTAATTACGCCAGGGATTGACTTTTCTATAGTAAATTATTCAAAAAATAATTTTATACTGTCGCAAATTTTAAATATCCCAGGGATTGCCTTTTCTATAGTAAATTATTCAAAAAATAATTTTCTACTGTCGCAAATTTTAATTACGCCAGGGATTGACTTTTCTATAGTAAATTATTCAAAAAATAATTTTATACTGTCGCAAATTTTAAATATCCCAGGGATTGCCTTTTCTATAGTAAATTATTCAAAAAATAATTTTCTACTGTCGCAAATTTTAATTGCGCCAGGGATTGCCTTTTCTATAGTAAATTATTCAAAAACTAATTTTATACTGTCACAAATTTTAAATATGCCAGGGATTGCCTTTTCTATAGTAAATTATTCAAAAAATAATTTTATACTGTCGCAAATTTTAATTGCGCAGGGATTGCCTTTTCTATAGTAAATTTTTCAAAAACTAATTTTATACTGTCGCAAATTTTAAATATCCCAGGGATTGCCTTTTCTATAGTAAATTATTCAAAAAATAATTTTCTACTGTCGCAAATTTTAATTACGCCAGGGATTGACTTTTCTATAGTAAATTATTCAAAAACTAATTTTATACTGTCGCAAATTTTAATTACGCCAGGGATTGACTTTTCTATAGTAAATTATTCAAAAAATAATTTTATACTGTCGCAAATTTTAAATATCCCAGGGATTGCCTTTTCTATAGTAAATTATTCAAAAAATAATTTTCTACTGTCGCAAATTTTAATTGCGCCAGGGATTGCCTTTTCTATAGTAAATTATTCAAAAACTAATTTTATACTGTCACAAATTTTAAATATCCCAGGGATTGCCTTTTCTATAGTAAATTATTCAAAAAATAATTTTCAACTGTCACAAATTTTAATTGCGCCAGGGATTGACTTTTCTATAGTAAATTATTCAAAAAATAATTTTATACTGTCACAAATTTTAATATCCCAGGGATTGCCTTTTCTATAGTAAATTATTCAAAAAATAATTTTATACTGTCGCAAATTTTAATTACGCCAGGGATTGCCTTTTCTATAGTAAATTTTTCAAAAACTAATTTTCTACTGTCGCAAATTTTAAATATCCCAGGGATTGCCTTTTCTATAGTAAATTATTCAAAAACTAATTTTATACTGTCGCAAATTTTATGTGCGCCAGGGATTGCCTTTTATATAGTAAATTTTTCAAAAACTAATTTTATACTGTCGCAAATTTTAATTGCGCCAGGGATTGCCTTTTATATAGTAAATTATTCAAAAAATAATTTTCAACTGTCACAAATTTTAATTACGCCAGGGATTGCCTTTTATATAGTAAATTATTCAAAAACTAATTTTATACTGTCGCAAATTTTAATTACGCCAGGGATTGCCTTTTATATAGTAAATTATTCAAAAAATAATTTTATACTGTCACAAATTTTAATTGCGCCAGGGATTGCCTTTTCTATAGTAAATTATTCAAAAAATAATTTTATACTGTCACAAATTTTAATTGCGCCAGGGATTGCCTTTTATATAGTAAATTATTCAAAAAATAATTTTCAACTGTCACAAATTTTAATTACGCCAGGGGTTGCCTTTTATATAGTAAATTATTCAAAAACTAATTTTCTACTGTCGCAAATTTTAAATATCCCAGGGATTGCCTTTTCTATAGTAAATTATTCAAAAAATAATTTTATACTGTCGCAAATTTTAATTGCGCCAGGGATTGCCTTTTCTATAGTAAATTATTCAAAAAATAATTTTATACTGTCACAAATTTTAATTGCGCCAGGGATTGCCTTTTCTATAGTAAATTATTCAAAAACTAATTTTATACTGTCGCAAATTTTAATTACGCCAGGGATTGCCTTTTATATAGTAAATTATTCAAAAAATAATTTTATACTGTCACAAATTTTAAATATCCCAGGGATTGCCTTTTCTATAGTAAATTATTCAAAAAATAATTTTCAACTGTCACAAATTTTAAATATCCCAGGGATTGCCTTTTCTATAGTAAATTATTCAAAAACTAATTTTATACTGTCGCAAATTTTAATTACGCCAGGGATTGACTTTTCTATAGTAAATTATTCAAAAAATAATTTTATACTGTCGCAAATTTTAATTGCGCCAGGGATTGCCTTTTCTATAGTAAATTTTTCAAAAACTAATTTTATACTGTCGCAAATTTTATGTGCGCCAGGGATTGCCTTTTCTATAGTAAATTATTCAAAAAATAATTTTCTGCTGTCGCAAATTTTAAATATCCCAGGGATTGCCTTTTCTATAGTAAATTATTCAAAAAATAATTTTATACTGTCACAAATTTTAAATATCCCAGGGATTGCCTTTTCTATAGTAAATTATTCAAAAATAATTTTCTACTGTCGCAAATTTTAATTACGCCAGGGATTGCCTTTTCTATAGTAAATTATTCAAAAAATAATTTTATACTGTCGCAAATTTTAATTGCGCCAGGGATTGCCTTTTCTATAGTAAATTATTCAAAAACTAATTTTATACTGTCACAAATTTTAAATATCCCAGGGATTGCCTTTTCTATAGTAAATTATTCAAAAAATAATTTTCAACTGTCACAAATTTTAAATATCCCAGGGATTGCCTTTTCTATAGTAAATTATTCAAAACTAATTTTATACTGTCGCAAATTTTAATTGCGCCAGGGATTGCCTTTTATATAGTAAATTATTCAAAAAATAATTTTCAACTGTCACAAATTTTAATTACGCCAGGGATTGCCTTTTATATAGTAAATTATTCAAAAATAATTTTCTACTGTCGCAAATTTTATGTGCGCCAGGGATTGCCTTTTATATAGTAAATTTTTCAAAAACTAATTTTATACTGTCGCAAATTTTAAATATCCCAGGGATTGCCTTTTCTATAGTAAATTATTCAAAAAATAATTTTCAACTGTCACAAATTTTAAATATCCCAGGGATTGCCTTTTCTATAGTAAATTATTCAAAAACTAATTTTATACTGTCGCAAATTTTAATTACGCCAGGGATTGACTTTTCTATAGTAAATTATTCAAAAAATAATTTTATACTGTCGCAAATTTTAATTGCGCCAGGGATTGCCTTTTCTATAGTAAATTTTTCAAAAACTAATTTTATACTGTCGCAAATTTTATGTGCGCCAGGGATTGCCTTTTCTATAGTAAATTATTCAAAAAATAATTTTCTACTGTCGCAAATTTAAATATCCCAGGGATTGCCTTTTCTATAGTAAATTATTCAAAAAATAATTTTATACTGTCACAAATTTTAAATATCCCAGGGATTGCCTTTTCTATAGTAAATTATTCAAAAAATAATTTTCTACTGTCGCAAATTTTAATTACGCCAGGGATTGCCTTTTCTATAGTAAATTATTCAAAAAATAATTTTATACTGTCGCAAATTTTAATTGCGCCAGGGATTGCCTTTTCTATAGTAAATTATTCAAAAACTAATTTTATACTGTCACAAATTTTAAATATCCCAGGGATTGCCTTTTCTATAGTAAATTATTCAAAAAATAATTTTCAACTGTCACAAATTTTAAATATCCCAGGGATTGCCTTTTCTATAGTAAATTATTCAAAAACTAATTTTATACTGTCGCAAATTTTAATTACGCCAGGGATTGCCTTTTCTATAGTAAATTATTCAAAAAATAATTTTATACTGTCACAAATTTTAAATATCCCAGGGATTGCCTTTTCTATAGTAAATTATTCAAAAAAATAATTTTATACTGTCACAAATTTTAATTGCGCCAGGGATTGACTTTTCTATAGTAAATTTTTCAAAAACTAATTTTATACTGTCGCAAATTTTAATTACGCCAGGGATTGACTTTTCTATAGTAAATTATTCAAAAAATAATTTTATACTGTCGCAAATTTTAAATATCCCAGGGATTGCCTTTTCTATAGTAAATTATTCAAAAACTAATTTTATACTGTCGCAAATTTTATGTGCGCCAGGGATTGCCTTTTATATAGTAAATTTTTCAAAAAATAATTTTCAACTGTCACAAATTTTATGTGCGCCAGGGATTGCCTTTTCTATAGTAAATTATTCAAAAAATAATTTTCAACTGTCACAAATTTTAATTGCGCCAGGGATTGACTTTTATATAGTAAATTTTTCAAAAACTAATTTTCAACTGTCACAAATTTTAATTACGCCAGGGATTGCCTTTTCTATAGTAAATTATTCAAAAAATAATTTTCTACTGTCGCAAATTTTAAATATCCCAGGGATTGCCTTTTCTATAGTAAATTATTCAAAAAATAATTTTATACTGTCGCAAATTTTAAATATCCCAGGGATTGCCTTTTCTATAGTAAATTATTCAAAAAATAATTTTCAACTGTCGCAAATTTTAATTGCGCCAGGGATTGACTTTTCTATAGTAAATTATTCAAAAAATAATTTTCAACTGTCACAAATTTTAATTACGCCAGGGATTGACTTTTCTATAGTAAATTATTCAAAAAATAATTTTCTACTGTCGCAAATTTTAATTACGCCAGGGATTGCCTTTTATATAGTAAATTTTTCAAAAACTAATTTTATACTGTCACAAATTTTAATTGCGCCAGGGATTGACTTTTCTATAGTAAATTATTCAAAAAATAATTTTATACTGTCGCAAATTTTAATTGCGCCAGGGATTGACTTTTCTATAGTAAATTATTCAAAAAATAATTTTATACTGTCGCAAATTTAATTGCGCCAGGGATTGCCTTTTCTATAGTAAATTATTCAAAAAATAATTTTATACTGTCACAAATTTTAATTGCGCCAGGGATTGACTTTTCTATAGTAAATTATTCAAAAAATAATTTTATACTGTCGCAAATTTTAATTGCACCAGGGATTGACTTTTCTATAGTAAATTATTCAAAAAATAATTTTCTACTGTCGCAAATTTTAATTACGCCAGGGATTGCCTTTTATATAGTAAATTTTTCAAAAACTAATTTTCAACTGTCACAAATTTTAATTGCGCCAGGGATTGCCTTTTCTATAGTAAATTATTCAAAAAATAATTTTATACTGTCGCAAATTTTAATTGCGCCAGGGATTGACTTTTCTATAGTAAATTATTCAAAAAATAATTTTATACTGTCGCAAATTTTAATTGCGCCAGGGATTGCCTTTTCTATAGTAAATTATTCAAAAAATAATTTTATACTGTCGCAAATTTTAATTACGCCAGGGATTGCCTTTTATATAGTAAATTATTCAAAAAATAATTTTCTACTGTCGCAAATTTTAATTGCGCCAGGGATTGACTTTTCTATAGTAAATTATTCAAAAACTAATTTTATACTGTCGCAAATTTTAATATCCCAGGGATTGCCTTTTCTATAGTAAATTATTCAAAAAATAATTTTATACTGTCGCAAATTTTAAATATCCCAGGGATTGCCTTTTCTATAGTAAATTATTCAAAAAATAATTTTATACTGTCACAAATTTTAATTGCGCCAGGGATTGCCTTTTCTATAGTAAATTTTTCAAAAAATAATTTTATACTGTCGCAAATTTTAATTGCGCCAGGGATTGCCTTTTCTATAGTAAATTATTCAAAAAATAATTTTATACTGTCACAAATTTTAATTGCGCCAGGGATTGACTTTTCTATAGTAAATTATTCAAAAAATAATTTTATACTGTCGCAAATTTTAATTGCGCCAGGGATTGACTTTTCTATAGTAAATTATTCAAAAAATAATTTTCTACTGTCGCAAATTTTAATTACGCCAGGGATTGCCTTTTATATAGTAAATTTTTCAAAAACTAATTTTCAACTGTCACAAATTTTAATTGCGCCAGGGATTGCCTTTTCTATAGTAAATTATTCAAAAAATAATTTTATACTGTCGCAAATTTTAATTGCGCCAGGGATTGACTTTTCTATAGTAAATTATTCAAAAAATAATTTTATACTGTCGCAAATTTTAATTGCGCCAGGGATTGCCTTTTCTATAGTAAATTATTCAAAAAATAATTTTATACTGTCGCAAATTTTAATTACGCCAGGGATTGCCTTTTATATAGTAAATTATTCAAAAAATAATTTTCTACTGTCGCAAATTTTAATTGCGCCAGGGATTGACTTTTCTATAGTAAATTATTCAAAAACTAATTTTATACTGTCGCAAATTTTAAATATCCCAGGGATTGCCTTTCCTATAGTAAATTATTCAAAAAATAATTTTATACTGTCGCAAATTTTAAATATCCCAGGGATTGCCTTTTCTATAGTAAATTATTCAAAAAATAATTTTATACTGTCACAAATTTTAATTGCGCCAGGGATTGCCTTTTCTATAGTAAATTTTTCAAAAAATAATTTTATACTGTCGCAAATTTTATGTGCGCCAGGGATTGCCTTTTCTATAGTAAATTATTCAAAAACTAATTTTATACTGTCACAAATTTTAGTTGCGCCAGGGATTGCCTTTTCTATAGTAAATTATTCAAAAAATAATTTTATACTGTCGCAAATTTTAAATATCCCAGGGATTGCCTTTTCTATAGTAAATTATTCAAAAAATAATTTTCAACTGTCACAAATTTTAATTACGCCAGGGATTGCCTTTTATATAGTAAATTTTTCAAAAAATAATTTTATACTGTCGCAAATTTTAATTGCGCCAGGGATTGCCTTTTCTATAGTAAATTATTCAAAAAATAATTTTATACTGTCACAAATTTTAATTGCGCCAGGGATGATTGCCTTTTCTATAGTAAATTATTCAAAAACTAATTTTCAACTGTCACAAATTTTAATTGCGCCAGGGATTGCCTTTTCTATAGTAAATTATTCAAAAAATAATTTTCTACTGTCGCAAATTTTATGTGCGCCAGGGATTGCCTTTTATATAGTAAATTTTTCAAAAACTAATTTTATACTGTCGCAAATTTTATGTGCGCCAGGGATTGCCTTTTATATAGTAAATTATTCAAAAAATAATTTTCTACTGTCGCAAATTTTAAATATCCCAGGGATTGCCTTTTCTATAGTAAATTATTCAAAAAATAATTTTATACTGTCACAAATTTTATGTGCGCCAGGGATTGCCTTTTCTATAGTAAATTATTCAAAAACTAATTTTATACTGTCGCAAATTTTAAATATCCCAGGGATTGCCTTTTCTATAGTAAATTATTCAAAAAATAATTTTATACTGTCACAAATTTTAATTGCGCCAGGGATTGCCTTTTCTATAGTAAATTTTTCAAAAAATAATTTTATACTGTCGCAAATTTTATGTGCGCCAGGGATTGCCTTTTCTATAGTAAATTATTCAAAAACTAATTTTATACTGTCACAAATTTTAAATATCCCAGGGATTGCCTTTTCTATAGTAAATTATTCAAAAAATAATTTTCAACTGTCGCAAATTTTAATTGCGCCAGGGATTGACTTTTCTATAGTAAATTATTCAAAAAATAATTTTCAACTGTCACAAATTTTAATTGCGCCAGGGATTGCCTTTTCTATAGTAAATTATTCAAAAAATAATTTTCAACTGTCACAAATTTTAAATATCCCAGGGATTGCCTTTTCTATAGTAAATTATTCAAAAAATAATTTTCAACTGTCACAAATTTTAATTGCGCCAGGGATTGCCTCTTCTATAGTAAATTATTCAAAAAATAATTTTCAACTGTCACAAATTTTAATTGCGCCAGGGATTGCCTTTTCTATAGTAAATTATTCAAAAAATAATTTTCTACTGTCGCAAATTTTATGTGCGCCAGGGATTGCCTTTTATATAGTAAATTTTTCAAAAACTAATTTTATACTGTCGCAAATTTTATGTGCGCCAGGGATTGCCTTTTATATAGTAAATTATTCAAAAAATAATTTTCTACTGTCGCAAATTTTAAATATCCCAGGGATTGCCTTTTCTATAGTAAATTATTCAAAAAATAATTTTCTACTGTCGCAAATTTTAATTGCGCCAGGGATTGCCTTTTATATAGTAAATTTTTCAAAAACTAATTTTATACTGTCGCAAATTTTATGTGCGCCAGGGATTGCCTTTTCTATAGTAAATTATTCAAAAAATAATTTTCTACTGTCGCAAATTTTAATTACGCCAGGGATTGCCTTTTATATAGTAAATTTTTCAAAAACTAATTTTATACTGTCGCAAATTTTATGTGCGCCAGGGATTGCCTTTTATATAGTAAATTATTCAAAAAATAATTTTCTACTGTCGCAAATTTTAAATAACCCAGGGATTGCCTTTTCTATAGTAAATTATTCAAAAAATAATTTTATACTGTCACAAATTTTAATTGCGCCAGGGATTGCCTTTTCTATAGTAAATTATTCAAAAAATAATTTTCTACTGTCGCAAATTTTAATTACGCCAGGGATTGCCTTTTATATAGTAAATTTTTCAAAAACTAATTTTCAACTGTCACAAATTTTAATTGCGCCAGGGATTGCCTTTTCTATAGTAAATTATTCAAAAAATAATTTTATACTGTCGCAAATTTTAATTGCGCCAGGGATTGACTTTTCTATAGTAAATTATTCAAAAAATAATTTTATACTGTCGCAAATTTTAATTGCGCCAGGGATTGCCTTTTCTATAGTAAATTATTCAAAAAATAATTTTATACTGTCACAAATTTTAATTGCGCCAGGGATTGCCTTTTCTATAGTAAATTTTTCAAAAAATAATTTTATACTGTCGCAAATTTTAATTACGCCAGGGATTGCCTTTTATATAGTAAATTTTTCAAAAACTAATTTTCTACTGTCGCAAATTTTAATTGCGCCAGGGATTGACTTTTCTATAGTAAATTATTCAAAAAATAATTTTATACTGTCGCAAATTTTATGTGCGCCAGGGATTGCCTTTTATATAGTAAATTTTTCAAAAACTAGTTTTATACTGTCGCAAATTTTATGTGCGCCAGGGATTGCCTTTTCTATAGTAAATTATTCAAAAAATAATTTTATACTGTCGCAAATTTTAATTGCGCCAGGGATTGCCTTTTATATAGTAAATTATTCAAAAAATAATTTTATACTGTCACAAATTTTAATTGCGCCAGGGATTGACTTTTCTATAGTAAATTTTTCAAAAACTAATTTTATACTGTCGCAAATTTTAATTACGCCAGGGATTGACTTTTCTATAGTAAATTATTCAAAAAATAATTTTATACTGTCGCAAATTTTAAATATCCCAGGGATTGACTTTTCTATAGTAAATTATTCAAAAAATAATTTTATACTGTCGCAAATTTTATGTGCGCCAGGGATTGCCTTTTCTATAGTAAATTATTCAAAAAATAATTTTATACTGTCGCAAATTTTATGTGCGCCAGGGATTGCCTTTTCTATAGTAAATTATTCAAAAAATAATTTTCAACTGTCACAAATTTTAATTGCGCCAGGGATTGCCTTTTCTATAGTAAATTATTCAAAAACTAATTTTATACTGTCACAAATTTTAATTGCGCCAGGGATTGACTTTTCTATAGTAAATTATTCAAAAAATAATTTTATACTGTCGCAAATTTTATGTGCGCCAGGGATTGCCTTTTCTATAGTAAATTATTCAAAAAATAATTTTCAACTGTCACAAATTTTAATTGCGCCAGGGATTGACTTTTCTATAGTAAATTATTCAAAAAATAATTTTATACTGTCACAAATTTTAATTACGCCAGGGATTGCCTTTTATATAGTAAATTATTCAAAAAATAATTTTATACTGTCGCAAATTTTATGTGCGCCAGGGATTGCCTTTTCTATAGTAAATTATTCAAAAAATAATTTTCAACTGTCACAAATTTTAATTGCGCCAGGGATTGACTTTTCTATAGTAAATTATTCAAAAAATAATTTTATACTGTCACAAATTTTAAATATCCCAGGGATTGCCTTTTCTATAGTAAATTATTCAAAAACTAATTTTATACTGTCGCAAATTTTAATTGCGCCAGGGATTGACTTTTCTATAGTAAATTATTCAAAAAATAATTTTATACTGTCGCAAATTTTAATTACGCCAGGGATTGCCTTTTCTATAGTAAATTATTCAAAAAATAATTTTATACTGTCGCAAATTTTAATTGCGCCAGGGATTGCCTTTTCTATAGTAAATTATTCAAAAAATAATTTTATACTGTCGCAAATTTTATGTGCGCCAGGGATTGCCTTTTCTATAGTAAATTATTCAAAAAATAATTTTCAACTGTCACAAATTTTAATTGCGCCAGGGATTGCCTTTTCTATAGTAAATTATTCAAAAAATAATTTTCAACTGTCACAAATTTTAATTGCGCCAGGGATTGACTTTTCTATAGTAAATTATTCAAAAAATAATTTTATACTGTCGCAAATTTTATGTGCGCCAGGGATTGCCTTTTCTATAGTAAATTATTCAAAAAATAATTTTCAACTGTCACAAATTTTAATTGCGCCAGGGATTGACTTTTCTATAGTAAATTATTCAAAAAATAATTTTATACTGTCACAAATTTTAATTACGCCAGGGATTGCCTTTTCTATAGTAAATTATTCAAAAAATAATTTTCTACTGTCGCAAATTTTAATTGCGCCAGGGATTGCCTTTTCTATAGTAAATTATTCAAAAACTAATTTTATACTGTCACAAATTTTAATTGCGCCAGGGATTGACTTTTCTATAGTAAATTATTCAAAAAATAATTTTCAACTGTCACAAATTTTAATTACGCCAGGGATTGCCTTTTCTATAGTAAATTATTCAAAAACTAATTTTATACTGTCACAAATTTTAATTGCGCCAGGGATTGACTTTTCTATAGTAAATTATTCAAAAAATAATTTTCAACTGTCACAAATTTTAATTGCGCCAGGGATTGACTTTTCTATAGTAAATTATTCAAAAAATAATTTTATACTGTCGCAAATTTTAATTGCGCCAGGGATTGCCTTTTCTATAGTAAATTATTCAAAAAATAATTTTATACTGTCGCAAATTTTATGTGCGCCAGGGATTGCCTTTTCTATAGTAAATTATTCAAAAAATAATTTTCAACTGTCACAAATTTTAATTGCGCCAGGGATTGCCTTTTCTATAGTAAATTATTCAAAAAATAATTTTCAACTGTCACAAATTTTAATTGCGCCAGGGATTGCCTTTTCTATAGTAAATTTTTCAAAAACTAATTTTATACTGTCGCAAATTTTAATTACGCCAGGGATTGCCTTTTATATAGTAAATTATTCAAAAAATAATTTTATACTGTCGCAAATTTTATGTGCGCCAGGGATTGCCTTTTATATAGTAAATTATTCAAAAAATAATTTTATACTGTCGCAAATTTTATGTGCGCCAGGGATTGACTTTTCTATAGTAAATTATTCAAAAAATAATTTTCAACTGTCACAAATTTTAATTGCGCCAGGGATTGCCTTTTCTATAGTAAATTATTCAAAAATAATTTTCTACTGTCGCAAATTTTAATTGCGCCAGGGATTGCCTTTTCTATAGTAAATTATTCAAAAACTAATTTTATACTGTCGCAAATTTTAAATATCCAGGGATTGACTTTTCTATAGTAAATTATTCAAAAAATAATTTTATACTGTCGCAAATTTTATGTGCGCCAGGGATTGCCTTTTCTATAGAAAATTATTCAAAAAATAATTTTATACTGTCGCAAATTTTATGTGCGCCAGGGATTGCCTTTTCTATAGTAAATTATTCAAAAAATAATTTTCAACTGTCACAAATTTTAATTGCGCCAGGGATTGCCTTTTCTATAGTAAATTATTCAAAAACTAATTTTATACTGTCACAAATTTTAATTGCGCCAGGGATTGACTTTTCTATAGTAAATTATTCAAAAAATAATTTTATACTGTCGCAAATTTTATGTGCGCCAGGGATTGCCTTTTCTATAGTAAATTATTCAAAAAATAATTTTCAACTGTCACAAATTTTAATTGCGCCAGGGATTGAATTTTCTATAGTAAATTATTCAAAAAATAATTTTATACTGACACAAATTTTAATTACGCCAGGGATTGCCTTTTATATAGTAAATTATTCAAAAAATAATTTTATACTGTCGCAAATTTTATGTGCGCCAGGGATTGCCTTTTCTATAGTAAATTATTCAAAAAATAATTTTCTACTGTCGCAAATTTTAATTACGCCAGGGATTGACTTTTATATAGTAAATTATTCAAAAAATAATTTTATACTGTCACAAATTTTATGTGCGCCAGGGATTGCCTTTTATATAGTAAATTATTCAAAAAATAATTTTCAACTGTCACAAATTTTAATTACGCCAGGGATTGCCTTTTATATAGTAAATTTTTCAAAAAATAATTTTCAACTGTCACAAATTTTAAATATCCCAGGGATTGCCTTTTCTATAGTAAATTATTCAAAAACTAATTTTATACTGTCGCAAATTTTATGTGCGCCAGGGATTGCCTTTTCTATAGTAAATTTTTCAAAAACTAACTTTATACTGTCGCAAATTTTATGTGCGCCAGGGATTGCCTTTTATATAGTAAATTATTCAAAAAATAATTTTATACTGTCACAAATTTTATGTGCGCCAGGGATTGCCTTTTATATAGTAAATTATTCAAAAAATAATTTTCAACTGTCACAAATTTTAATTACGCCAGGGATTGCCTTTTATATAGTAAATTTTTCAAAAAATAATTTTCAACTGTCACAAATTTTAATTGCGCCAGGGATTGCCTTTTATATAGTAAATTTTTCAAAAACTAATTTTATACTGTCGCAAATTTTATGTGCGCCAGGGATTGCCTTTTCTATAGTAAATTATTCAAAAAATAATTTTATACTGTCACAAATTTTATGTGCGCCAGGGATTGCCTTTTCTATAGTAAATTATTCAAAAACTAATTTTATACTGTCGCAAATTTTATGTGGGCCAGGGATTGCCTTTTCTATAGTAAATTTTTCAAAAACTAATTTTATACTGTCGCAAATTTTATGTGCGCCAGGGATTGCCTTTTATATAGTAAATTATTCAAAAAATAATTTTATACTGTCGCAAATTTTAATTGCGCCAGGGATTGCCTTTTCTATAGTAAATTATTCAAAAAATAATTTTCAACTGTCACAAATTTTAATTGCGCCAGGGATTGCCTTTTCTATAGTAAATTATTCAAAAAATAATTTTCAACTGTCACAAATTTTAATTGCGCCAGGGATTGACTTTTCTATAGTAAATTATTCAAAAACTAATTGTATACTGTCACAAATTTTAAATATCCCAGGGATTGACTTTTCTATAGTAAATTATTCAAAAACTAATTTTATACTGTCGCAAATTTTAAATATCCCAGGGATTGCCTTTTATATAGTAAATTATTCAAAAAATAATTTTATACTGTCACAAATTTTAATTGCGCCAGGGATTGCCTTTTCT
Organism: Dioctria linearis; assembly: GCA_963930735.1. NCBI lineage: Eukaryota > Metazoa > Arthropoda > Insecta > Diptera > Asilidae > Dioctria > Dioctria linearis. Next base: position 329,513 of record CAWVNZ010000165.1, on the reverse strand, counting down.
ATAGTAAATTTTTCAAAAAATAATTTTATACTGTCACAAATTTTATGTGCGCCAGGGATTGCCTTTTCTATAGTAAATTATTCAAAAAATAATTTTCTACTGTCGCAAATTTTAATTGCGCCAGGGATTGCCTTTTCTATAGTAAATTATTCAAAAACTAATTTTCTACTGTCGCAAATTTTATGTGCGCCAGGGATTGCCTTTTATATAGTAAATTATTCAAAAAATAATTTTATACTGTCGCAAATTTTAAATATCCCAGGGATTGCCTTTTCTATTGTAAATTATTCAAAAAATAATTTTATACTGTCACAAATTTTATGTGCGCCAGGGATTGCCTTTTCTATAGTAAATTATTCAAAAACTAATTTTATACTGTCGCAAATTTTATGTGCGCCAGGGATTGCCTTTTCTACAGTAAATTATTCAAAAAATAATTTTATACTGTCGCAAATTTTAATTGCGCCAGGGATTGCCTTTTCTATAGTAAATTATTCAAAAAATAATTTTATACTGTCGCAAATTTTAAATATCCCAGGGATTGCCTTTTCTATAGTAAATTATTCAAAAAATAATTTTCAACTGTCACAAATTTTAATTGCGCCAGGGATTGCCTTTTCTATAGTAAATTTTTCAAAAAATAATTTTATACTGTCGCAAATTTTAATTACGCCAGGGATTGCCTTTTATATAGTAAATTTTTCAAAAACTAATTTTATACTGTCGCAAATTTTATGTGCGCCAGGGATTGCCTTTTATATAGTAAATTATTCAAAAAATAATTTTCTACTGTCGCAAATTTTAAATATCCCAGGGATTGCCTTTTCTATAGTAAATTATTCAAAAAATAATTTTCAACTGTCACAAATTTTAATTGCGCCAGGGATTGCCTTTTCTATAGTAAATTTTTCAAAAACTAATTTTATACTGTCGCAAATTTTAATTGCGCCAGGGATTGCCTTTTCTACAGTAAATTATTCAAAAAATAATTTTATACTGTCGCAAATTTTAAATATCCCAGGGATTGCCTTTTCTATAGTAAATTATTCAAAAAATAATTTTCTACTGTCGCAAATTTTAATTGCGCCAGGGATTGACTTTTCTATAGTAAATTATTCAAAAACTAATTTTATACTGTCGCAAATTTTAATTACGCCAGGGATTGCCTTTTATATAGTAAATTTTTCAAAAACTAATTTTATACTGTCGCAAATTTTAATTGCGCCAGGGATTGCCTTTTATATAGTAAATTTTTCAAAAACTATTTTTATACTGTCGCAAATTTTAATTACGCCAGGGATTGCCTTTTCTACAGTAAATTATTCAAAAAATAATTTTCAACTGTCACAAATTTTAATTGCGCCAGGGATTGCCTTTTCTATAGTAAATTTTTCAAAAACTAATTTTCTACTGTCGCAAATTTTAATTGCGCCAGGGATTGACTTTTCTATAGTAAATTATTCAAAAAATAATTTTATACTGTCGCAAATTTTATGTGCGCCAGGGATTGCCTTTTCTATAGTAAATTATTCAAAAAATAATTTTATACTGTCACAAATTTTAAATATCCCAGGGATTGCCTTTTCTATAGTAAATTATTCAAAAAATAATTTTCAACTGTCACAAATTTTAATTGCGCCAGGGATTGCCTTTTCTATAGTAAATTATTCAAAAAATAATTTTATACTGTCGCAAATTTTAATTACGCCAGGGATTGCCTTTTATATAGTAAATTTTTCAAAAACTAATTTTATACTGTCGCAAATTTTAATTACGCCAGGGATTGCCTTTTATATAGTAAATTTTTCAAAAACTAATTTTATACTGTCGCAAATTTTAATTGCGCCAGGGATTGCCTTTTCTACAGTAAATTATTCAAAAAATAATTTTATACTGTCGCAAATTTTAATTGCGCCAGGGATTGCCTTTTCTATAGTAAATTATTCAAAAAATAATTTTCAACTGTCACAAATTTTAATTACGCCAGGGATTGCCTTTTATATAGTAAATTATTCAAAAAATAATTTTATACTGTCACAAATTTTAATTGCGCCAGGGATTGCCTTTTCTATAGTAAATTTTTCAAAAAATAATTTTATACTGTCGCAAATTTTAATTACGCCAGGGATTGCCTTTTATATAGTAAATTTTTCAAAAACTAATTTTATACTGTCGCAAATTTTATGTGCGCCAGGGATTGCCTTTTCTATAGTAAATTATTCAAAAAATAATTTTCTACTGTCGCAAATTTTAAATATCCCAGGGATTGCCTTTTCTATAGTAAATTATTCAAAAAATAATTTTATACTGTCGCAAATTTTAATTGCGCCAGGGATTGCCTTTTCTATAGTAAATTATTCAAAAAATAATTTTATACTGTCACAAATTTTAATGGCGCCAGGGATTGCCTTTTCTATAGTAAATTTTTCAAAAAATAATTTTATACTGTCGCAAATTTTAATTACGCCAGGGATTGCCTTTTATATAGTAAATTTTTCAAAAAATAATTTTATACTGTCGCAAATTTTATGTGCGCCAGGGATTGCCTTTTCTATAGTAAATTTTTCAAAAACTAATTTTATACTGTCGCAAATTTTAATTACGCCAGGGATTGCCTTTTATATAGTAAATTATTCAAAAAATAATTTTCAACTGTCACAAATTTTAATTGCGCCAGGGATTGCCTTTTCTATAGTAAATTTTTCAAAAACTAATTTTCTACTGTCGCAAATTTTAAATATCCCAGGGATTGCCTTTTCTATAGTAAATTATTCAAAAAATAATTTTCAACTGTCACAAATTTTAATTACGCCAGGGATTGACTTTTCTACAGTAAATTATTCAAAAAATAATTTTATACTGTCGCAAATTTTAATTGCGCCAGGGATTGCCTTTTATATAGTAAATTTTTCAAAAAATAATTTTATACTGTCACAAATTTTAATTGCGCCAGGGATTGCCTTTTCTATAGTAAATTATTCAAAAACTAATTTTATACTGTCGCAAATTTTAATATATCCCAGGGATTGCCTTTTCTATACTAAATTATTCAAAAAATAATTTTCAACTGTCGCAAATTTTAATTACGCCAGGGATTGCCTTTTCTATAGTAAATTATTCAAAAAATAATTTTATACTGTCACAAATTTTAAATATCCCAGGGATTGCCTTTTCTATAGTAAATTATTCAAAAAATAATTTTCTACTGTCGCAAATTTTAATTGCGCCAGGGATTGCCTTTTCTATAGTAAATTATTCAAAAACTAATTTTATACTGTCGCAAATTTTATGTGCGCCAGGGATTGCCTTTTCTATAGTAAATTTTTCAAAAAATAATTTTATACTGTCGCAAATTTTAAATATCCCAGGGATTGCCCTTTCTATAGTAAATTATTCAAAAAATAATTTTATACTGTCGCAAATTTTATGTGCGCCAGGGATTGCCTTTTATATAGTAAATTATTCAAAAAATAATTTTCTACTGTCGCAAATTTTAAATATCCCAGGGATTGACTTTTCTATAGTAAATTATTCAAAAAATAATTTTTTACTGTCGCAAATTTTATGTGCGCCAGGGATTGCCTTTTCTATAGTAAATTATTCAAAAAATAATTTTTTACTGTCGCAAATTTTATGTGCGCCAGGGATTGCCTTTTCTATAGTAAATTATTCAAAAACTAGTTTTATACTGTCGCAAATTTTATGTGCGCCAGGGATTGCCTTTTCTATAGTAAATTATTCAAAAACTAGTTTTATACTGTCGCAAATTTTATGTGCGCCAGGGATTGCCTTTTCTATAGTAAATTATTCAAAAAATAATTTTCAACTGTCACAAATTTTAATTGCGCCAGGGATTGCCTTTTCTATAGTAAATTATTCAAAAACTAATTTTCTACTGTCACAAATTTTAATTGCGCCAGGGATTGACTTTTCTATAGTAAATTTTTCAAAAACTAATTTTATACTGTCGCAAATTTTATGTGCGCCAGGGATTGCCTTTTCTATAGTAAATTATTCAAAAAATAATTTTCAACTGTCACAAATTTTAATTGCGCCAGGGATTGCCTTTTATATAGTAAATTATTCAAAAACTAATTTTCTACTGTCACAAATTTTAATTGCGCCAGGGATTGACTTTTCTATAGTAAATTATTCAAAAAATAATTTTTTACTGTCGCAAATTTTATGTGCGCCAGGGATTGCCTTTTCTATAGTAAATTATTCAAAAACTAATTTTATACTGTCACAAATTTTAATTGCGCCAGGGATTGCCTTTTCTATAGTAAATTATTCAAAAACTAATTTTCTACTGTCACAAATTTTAATTGCGCCAGGGATTGACTTTTCTATAGTAAATTATTCAAAAACTAATTTTATACTGTCGCAAATTTTATGTGCGCCAGGGATTGCCTTTTCTATAGTAAATTATTCAAAAAATAATTTTCAACTGTCACAAATTTTAATTGCGCCAGGGATTGCCTTTTCTACAGTAAATTATTCAAAAAATAATTTTATACTGTCGCAAATTTTAAATATCCCAGGGATTGCCTTTTCTACAGTAAATTATTCAAAAAATAATTTTCTACTGTCGCAAATTTTAATTACGCCAGGGATTGCCTTTTATATAGTAAATTATTCAAAAAATAATTTTCTACTGTCGCAAATTTTAATTGCGCCAGGGATTGACTTTTCTATAGTAAATTATTCAAAAAATAATTTTCAACTGTCACAAATTTTATGTGCGCCAGGGATTGCCTTTTCTATAGTAAATTATTCAAAAAATAATTTTATACTGTCGCAAATTTTAATTGCGCCAGGGATTGCCTTTTCTACAGTAAATTATTCAAAAAATAATTTTCAACTGTCACAAATTTTAAATATCCCAGGGATTGCCTTTTCTATAGTAAATTATTCAAAAAATAATTTTCAACTGTCACAAATTTTAATTGCGCCAGGGATTGCCTTTTCTACAGTAAATTATTCAAAAAATAATTTTCTACTGTCGCAAATTTTAATTACGCCAGGGATTGCCTTTTCTATAGTAAATTATTCAAAAACTAATTTTCTACTGTCACAAATTTTAATTGCGCCAGGGATTGACTTTTCTATAGTAAATTATTCAAAAAATAATTTTATACTGTCGCAAATTTTAATTACGCCAGGGATTGCCTTTTCTACAGTAAATTATTCAAAAAATAATTTTCAACTGTCACAAATTTTAATTGCGCCAGGGATTGCCTTTTATATAGTAAATTTTTCAAAAACTAATTTTATACTGTCGCAAATTTTAAATATCCCAGGGATTGACTTTTCTATAGTAAATTATTCAAAAACTAATTTTATACTGTCGCAAATTTTATGTGCGCCAGGGATTGCCTTTTATATAGTAAATTATTCAAAAAATAATTTTCAACTGTCACAAATTTTAAATATCCCAGGGATTGCCTTTTCTACAGTAAATTATTCAAAAAATAATTTTCTACTGTCGCAAATTTTAATTGCGCCAGGGATTGCCTTTTCTATAGTAAATTATTCAAAAAATAATTTTATACTGTCACAAATTTTAAATATCCCAGGGATTGCCTTTTCTACAGTAAATTATTCAAAAAATATTTTTCTACTGTCGCAAATTTTAATTACGCCAGGGATTGCCTTTTATATAGTAAATTTTTCAAAAACTAATTTTATACTGTCGCAAATTTTATGTGCGCCAGGGATTGCCTTTTCTATAGTAAATTATTCAAAAAATAATTTTCAACTGTCACAAATTTTAATTGCGCCAGGGATTGCCTTTTCTATAGTAAATTATTCAAAAACTAATTTTCTACTGTCACAAATTTTAATTGCGCCAGGGATTGACTTTTCTATAGTAAATTATTCAAAAAATAATTTTCTACTGTCGCAAATTTTAAATATCCCAGGGATTGCCTTTTCTATAGTAAATTATTCAAAAAATATTTTTATACTGTCACAAATTTTAATTGCGCCAGGGATTGCCTTTTCTATAGTAAATTATTCAAAAACTAATTTTATACTGTCGCAAATTTTAATTGCGCCAGGGATTGCCTTTTATATAGTAAATTATTCAAAAAATAATTTTCTACTGTCACAAATTTTAATTACGCCAGGGATTGCCTTTTCTACAGTAAATTATTCAAAAAATAATTTTCTACTGTCACAAATTTTAATTGCGCCAGGGATTGCCTTTTCTATAGTAAATTATTCAAAAAATAATTTTATACTGTCACAAATTTTATGTGCGCCAGGGATTGACTTTTCTATAGTAAATTTTTCAAAAACTAATTTTATACTGTCGCAAATTTTAATTGCGCCAGGGATTGACTTTTCTATAGTAAATTATTCAAAAACTAATTTTATACTGTCACAAATTTTAATTACGCCAGGGATTGCCTTTTATATAGTAAATTATTCAAAAAATAATTTTCTACTGTCACAAATTTTAATTGCGCCAGGGATTGCCTTTTCTATAGTAAATTATTCAAAAAATAATTTTCTACTGTCACAAATTTTAATTGCGCCAGGGATTGACTTTTCTATAGTAAATTATTCAAAAAATAATTTTATACTGTCGCAAATTTTAAATATCCCAGGGATTGCCTTTTCTATAGTAAATTATTCAAAAAATAATTTTCTACTGTCGCAAATTTTAATTGCGCCAGGGATTGCCTTTTATATAGTAAATTATTCAAAAAATAATTTTATACTGTCACAAATTTTAATTACGCCAGGGATTGCCTTTTATATAGTAAATTTTTCAAAAACTAATTTTATACTGTCGCAAATTTTAAATATCCCAGGGATTGCCTTTTCTATAGTAAATTATTCAAAAAATAATTTTATACTGTCACAAATTTTAATTGCGCCAGGGATTGCCTTTTCTATAGTAAATTATTCAAAAAATAATTTTATACTGTCGCAAATTTTATGTGCGCCAGGGATTGCCTTTTCTATAGTAAATTATTCAAAAAATAATTTTATACTGTCACAAATTTTAAATATCCCAGGGATTGCCTTTTCTACAGTAAATTATTCAAAAAATAATTTTCTACTGTCGCAAATTTTAAATATCCCAGGGATTGCCTTTTCTATAGTAAATTATTCAAAAAATAATTTTCAACTGTCGCAAATTTTAAATATCCCAGGGATTGCCTTTTCTACAGTAAATTATTCAAAAAATAATTTTATACTGTCACAAATTTTAATTGCGCCAGGGATTGCCTTTTCTATAGTAAATTATTCAAAAAATAATTTTATACTGTCGCAAATTTTAATTGCGCCAGGGATTGCCTTTTCTATAGTAAATTATTCAAAAAATAATTTTCAACTGTCGCAAATTTTAAATATCCCAGGGATTGCCTTTTCTATAGTAAATTATTCAAAAAATAATTTTATACTGTCACAAATTTTAATTGCGCCAGGGATTGCCTTTTCTATAGTAAATTTTTCAAAAAATAATTTTATACTGTCGCAAATTTTAATTACGCCAGGGATTGCCTGTTATATAGTAAATTATTCAAAAACTAATTTTATACTGTCACAAATTTTAATTGCGCCAGGGATTGCCTTTTCTATAGTAAATTATTCAAAAAATAATTTTATACTGTCGCAAATTTTAATTACGCCAGGGATTGCCTTTTATATAGTAAATTTTTCAAAAACTAATTTTATACTGTCGCAAATTTTATGTGCGCCAGGGATTGCCTTTTCTATAGTAAATTATTCAAAAAATAATTTTCAACTGTCACAAATTTTAATTGCGCCAGGGATTGCCGTTTATATAGTAAATTATTCAAAAAATAATTTTCAACTGTCACAAATTTTAATTGCGCCAGGGATTGCCTTTTCTATAGTAAATTATTCAAAAAATAATTTTATACTGTCGCAAATTTTATGTGCGCCAGGGATTGCCTTTTATATAGTAAATTATTCAAAAAATAATTTTATACTGTCACAAATTTTAAATATCCCAGGGATTGCCTTTTCTATAGTAAATTATTCAAAAAATAATTTTCAACTGTCACAAATTTTAATTGCGCCAGGGATTGCCTTTTCTATAGTAAATTATTCAAAAAATAATTTTCAACTGTCACAAATTTTAATTGCGCCAGGGATTGCCTTTTCTATAGTAAATTATTCAAAAAATAATTTTATACTGTCGCAAATTTTAATTGCGCCAGGGATTGCCTTTTATATAGTAAATTATTCAAAAAATAATTTTCTACTGTCGCAAATTTTAAATATCCCAGGGATTGCCTTTTCTATAGTAAATTATTCAAAAAATAATTTTCAACTTTCACAAATTTTAATTGCGCCAGGGATTGCCTTTTCTATAGTAAATTTTTCAAAAACTAATTTTCTACTGTCGCAAATTTTAAATATCCCAGGGATTGCCTTTTCTATAGTAAATTATTCAAAAAATAATTTTCAACTGTCACAAATTTTAATTGCGCCAGGGATTGCCTTTTCTATAGTAAATTATTCAAAAAATAATTTTCAACTGTCACAAATTTTAATTGCGCCAGGGATTGCCTTTTCTATAGTAAATTTTTCAAAAACTAATTTTATACTGTCGCAAATTTTATGTGCGCCAGGGATTGCCTTTTCTATAGTAAATTATTCAAAAGATAATTTTATACTGTCGCAAATTTTAATTGCGCCAGGGATTGCCTTTTATATAGTAAATTTTTCAAAAACTAATTTTATACTGTCGCAAATTTTAATTGCGCCAGGGATTGCCTTTTCTACAGTAAATTATTCAAAAAATAATTTTATACTGTCGCAAATTTTAAATATCCCAGGGATTGCCTTTTCTATAGTAAATTATTCAAAAAATAATTTTCTACTGTCGCAAATTTTAATTGCGCCAGGGATTGACTTTTCTATAGTAAATTATTCAAAAACTAATTTTATACTGTCGCAAATTTTAATTACGCCAGGGATTGCCTTTTATATAGTAAATTTTTCAAAAACTAATTTTATACTGTCGCAAATTTTAATTGCGCCAGGGATTGCCTTTTATATAGTAAATTTTTCAAAAACTAATTTTATACTGTCGCAAATTTTAATTACGCCAGGGATTGCCTTTTCTACAGTAAATTATTCAAAAAATAATTTTCAACTGTCACAAATTTTAATTGCGCCAGGGATTGCCTTTTCTATAGTAAATTATTCAAAAAATAATTTTATACTGTCGCAAATTTTATGTGCGCCAGGGATTGCCTTTTATATAGTAAATTATTCAAAAAATAATTTTATACTGTCACAAATTTTATGTGCGCCAGGGATTGCCTTTTATATAGTAAATTATTCAAAAAATAATTTTCTACTGTCGCAAATTTTAAATATCCCAGGGATTGCCTTTTCTATAGTAAATTATTCAAAAAATAATTTTCAACTGTCACAAATTTTAATTGCGCCAGGGATTGCCTTTTCTATAGTAAATTATTCAAAAAATAATTTTCAACTGTCACAAATTTTAATTGCGCCAGGGATTGCCTTTTCTATAGTAAATTATTCAAAAAATAATTTTATACTGTCGCAAATTTTAATTGCGCCAGGGATTGCCTTTTATATAGTAAATTATTCAAAAAATAATTTTCTACTGTCGCAAATTTTAATTACGCCAGGGATTGCCTTTTCTACAGTAAATTATTCAAAAAATAATTTTCAACTGTCACAAATTTTAATTGCGCCAGGGATTGCCTTTTCTATAGTAAATTATTCAAAAAATAATTTTATACTGTCGCAAATTTTATGTGCGCCAGGGATTGCCTTTTATATAGTAAATTATTCAAAAAATAATTTTATACTGTCACAAATTTTAAATATCCCAGGGATTGCCTTTTCTATAGTAAATTATTCAAAAAATAATTTTCAACTGTCACAAATTTTAATTGCGCCAGGGATCGCCTTTTCTATAGTAAATTATTCAAAAAATAATTTTCAACTGTCACAAATTTTAATTGCGCCAGGGATTGCCTTTTCTATAGTAAATTATTCAAAAAATAATTTTATACTGTCGCAAATTTTAATTGCGCCAGGGATTGCCTTTTATATAGTAAATTATTCAAAAAATAATTTTCTACTGTCGCAAATTTTAAATATCCCAGGGATTGCCTTTCCTATAGTAAATTATTCAAAAAATAATTTTCAACTGTCACAAATTTTAATTGCGCCAGGGATTGCCTTTTCTATAGTAAATTTTTCAAAAACTAATTTTCTACTGTCGCAAATTTTAAATATCCCAGGGATTGCCTTTTCTATAGTAAATTATTCAAAAACTAATTTTATACTGTCGCAAATTTTAATTGCGCCAGGGATTGCCTTTTATATAGTAAATTTTTCAAAAACTAATTTTATACTGTCGCAAATTTTATGTGCGCCAGGGATTGCCTTTTCTACAGTAAATTATTCAAAAAATAATTTTATACTGTCGCAAATTTTAAATATCCCAGGGATTGCCTTTTCTATAGTAAATTATTCAAAAAATAATTTTCTACTGTCGCAAATTTTAATTGCGCCAGGGATTGACTTTTCTATAGTAAATTATTCAAAAACTAATTTTATACTGTCGCAAATTTTAATTGCGCCAGGGATTGCCTTTTCTATAGTAAATTATTCAAAAAATAATTTTATACTGTCACAAATTTTAAATATCCCAGGGATTGCCTTTTCTATAGTAAATTATTCAAAAAATAATTTTCAACTGTCGCAAATTTTATGTGCGCCAGGGATTGCCTTTTCTATAGTAAATTATTCAAAAAATAATTTTATACTGTCGCAAATTTTAATTGCGCCAGGGATTGCCTTTTCTATAGTAAATTATTCAAAAAATAATTTTATACTGTCGCAAATTTTAATTGCGCCAGGGATTGCCTTTTCTATAGTAAATTATTCAAAAAATAATTTTATACTGTCGCAAATTTTAAATATCCCAGGGATTGCCTTTTCTATAGTAAATTATTCAAAAAATAATTTTATACTGTCACAAATTTTAATTGCGCCAGGGATTGCCTTTTCTATAGTAAATTTTTCAAAAAATAATTTTATACTGTCGCAAATTTTAATTACGCCAGGGATTGCCTTTTATATAGTAAATTTTTCAAAAACTAATTTTATACTGTCGCAAATTTTATGTGCGCCAGGGATTGCCTTTTCTATAGTAAATTTTTCAAAAACTAATTTTATACTGTCGCAAATTTTATGTGCGCCAGGGATTGCCTTTTCTATAGTAAATTTTTCAAAAACTAATTTTATACTGTCGCAAATTTTATGTGCGCCAGGGATTGCCTTTTCTACAGTAAATTATTCAAAAAATAATTTTATACTGTCGCAAATTTTAATTACGCCAGGGATTGCCTTTTATATAGTAAATTATTCAAAAAATAATTTTCTACTGTCGCAAATTTTAATTGCGCCAGGGATTGACTTTTCTATAGTAAATTATTCAAAAAATAATTTTATACTGTCGCAAATTTTAATTGCGCCAGGGATTGCCTTTTCTATAGTAAATTTTTCAAAAACTAATTTTATACTGTCGCAAATTTTATGTGCGCCAGGGATTGCCTTTTCTATAGTAAATTATTCAAAAAATAATTTTCTACTGTCGCAAATTTTAAATATCCCAGGGATTGCCTTTTCTATAGTAAATTATTCAAAAAATAATTTTATACTGTCACAAATTTTAAATATCCCAGGGATTGCCTTTTCTATAGTAAATTATTCAAAAAATAATTTTATACTGTCACAAATTTTAATTGCGCCAGGGATTGACTTTTCTATAGTAAATTATTCAAAAAATAATTTTCAACTGTCACAAATTTTAATTGCGCCAGGGATTGCCTTTTCTATAGTAAATTATTCAAAAAATAATTTTATACTGTCACAAATTTTATGTGCGCCAGGGATTGCCTTTTCTATAGTAAATTATTCAAAAATAATTTTCTACTGTCGCAAATTTTAATTGCGCCAGGGATTGCCTTTTCTATAGTAAATTATTCAAAAAATAATTTTCAACTGTCACAAATTTTATGTGCGCCAGGGATTGCCTTTTCTATAGTAAATTATTCAAAAAATAATTTTATACTGTCACAAATTTTATGTGCGCCAGGGATTGCCTTTTCTATAGTAAATTATTCAAAAACTAATTTTCTACTGTCACAAATTTTAATTGCGCCAGGGATTGCCTTTTCTATAGTTAATTATTCAAAAAATAATTTTATACTGTCGCAAATTTTAATTGCGCCAGGGATTGCCTTTTCTATAGTAAATTATTCAAAAACTAATTTTATACTGTCACAAATTTTAATTACGCCAGGGATTGACTTTTCTATAGTAAATTATTCAAAAAATAATTTTATACTGTCACAAATTTTAAATATCCCAGGGATTGCCTTTTCTATAGTAAATTATTCAAAAACTAATTTTATACTGTCGCAAATTTTATGTGCGCCAGGGATTGCCTTTTCTATAGTAAATTATTCAAATAATAATTTTCAACTGTCACAAATTTTAATTGCGCCAGGGATTGCCTTTTCTATAGTAAATTATTCAAAAAATAATTTTCTACTGTCGCAAATTTTATGTGCGCCAGGGATTGCCTTTTCTATAGTAAATTATTCAAAAAATAATTTTATACTGTCGCAAATTTTAATTGCGCCAGGGATTGCCTTTTCTATAGTAAATTATTCAAAAAATAATTTTATACTGTCACAAATTTTAATTGCGCCAGGGATTGCCTTTTCTATAGTAAATTATTCAAAAAATAATTTTCAACTGTCACAAATTTTAATTGCGCCAGGGATTGCCTTTTCTATAGTAAATTATTCAAAAAATAATTTTCTACTGTCGCAAATTTTAAATATCCCAGGGATTGCCTTTTCTATAGTAAATTATTCAAAAACTAATTTTCAACTGTCACAAATTTTAATTACGCCAGGGATTGACCTTTCTACAGTAAATTATTCAAAAAATAATTTTATACTGTCGCAAATTTTAATTGCGACAGGGATTGCCTTTTATATAGTAAATTTTTCAAAAACTAATTTTATACTGTCGCAAATTTTATGTGCGCCAGGGATTGCCTTTTATATAGTAAATTATTCAAAAAATAATTTTCTACTGTCGCAAATTTTAAATATCCCAGGGATTGCCTTTTCTATAGTAAATTATTCAAAAAATAATTTTCAACTGTCACAAATTTTAATTACGCCAGGGATTGCCTTTTATATAGTAAATTTTTCAAAAACTAATTTTATACTGTCGCAAATTTTAATTGCGCCAGGGATTGCCTTTTCTATAGTAAATTATTCAAAAAATAATTTTATACTGTCACAAATTTTAATTGCGCCAGGGATTGACTTTTATATAGTAAATTTTTCAAAAACTAATTTTATACTGTTGCAAATTTTATGTGCGCCAGGGATTGCCTTTTATATAGTAAATTATTCAAAAAATAATTTTCTACTGTCGCAAATTTTAAATATCCCAGGGATTGCCTTTTCTATAGTAAATTATTCAAAAAATAATTTTCTACTGTCGCAAATTTTAATTACGCCAGGGATTGCCTTTTCTATAGTAAATTATTCAAAAAATAATTTTATACTGTCGCAAATTTTAATTACGCCAGGGATTGCCTTTTATATAGTAAATTTTTCAAAAACTAATTTTATACTGTCGCAAATTTTATGTGCGCCAGGGATTGCCTTTTCTATAGTAAATTATTCAAAAAATAATTTTCTACTGTCGCAAATTTTAAATATCCCAGGGATTGCCTTTTCTATAGTAAATTATTCAAAAAATAATTTTCAACTGTCGCAAATTTTAATTACGCCAGGGATTGCCTTTTCTATAGTAAATTATTCAAAAAATAATTTTATACTGTCGCAAATTTTAATTGCGCCAGGGATTGCCTTTTATATAGTAAATTTTTCAAAAACTAATTTTATACTGTCGCAAATTTTAAATATCCCAGGGATTGCCTTTTCTATAGTAAATTATTCAAAAAATAATTTTATACTGTCACAAATTTTAATTGCGCCAGGGATTGCCTTTTCTATAGTAAATTATTCAAAAACTAATTTTCTACTGTCGCAAATTTTAATTGCGCCAGGGATTGCCTTTTCTATAGTAAATTATTCAAAAAATAATTTTCTACTGTCGCAAATTTTAAATATCCCAGGGATTGCCTTTTCTACAGTAAATTTTTCAAAAAATAATTTTATACTGTCGCAAATTTTAATTGCGCCAGGGATTGACTTTTCTATAGTAAATTATTCAAAAAATAATTTTCTACTGTCGCAAATTTTAATTGCGCCAGGGATTGCCTTTTCTATAGTAAATTATTCAAAAAATAATTTTATACTGTCACAAATTTTAATTGCGCCAGGGATTGCCTTTTCTATAGTAAATTATTCAAAAACTAATTTTATACTGTCGCAAATTTTAATTGCGCCAGGGATTGCCTTTTCTATAGTAAATTATTCAAAAAATAATTTTCTACTGTCACAAATTTTAATTGCGCCAGGGATTGCCTTTTCTATAGTAAATTATTCAAAAAATAATTTTCTACTGTCACAAATTTTAATTGCGCCAGGGATTGCCTTTTCTATAGTAAATTATTCAAAAAATAATTTTATACTGTCGCAAATTTTAATTGCGCCAGGGATTGCCTTTTCTACAGTAAATTTTTCAAAAAATAATTTTATACTGTCGCAAATTTTATGTGCGCCAGGGATTGCCTTTTCTATAGTAAATTATTCAAAAAATAATTTTATACTGTCGCAAATTTTAATTGCGCCAGGGATTGCCTTTTCTATAGTAAATTATTCAAAAAATAATTTTATACTGTCGCAAATTTTAATTGCGCCAGGGATTGCCTTTTCTATAGTAAATTATTCAAAAAATAATTTTCTACTGTCGCAAATTTTACATATCCCAGGGATTGCCTTTTCTATAGTAAATTATTCAAAAAATAATTTTATACTGTCACAAATTTTAATTGCGCCAGGGATTGCCTTTTCTATAGTAAATTATTCAAAAACTAATTTTCTACTGTCACAAATTTTAATTGCGCCAGGGATTGACTTTTCTATAGTAAATTATTCAAAAACTAATTTTATACTGTCGCAAATTTTATGTGCGCCAGGGATTGCCTTTTCTATAGTAAATTATTCAAAAAATAATTTTATACTGTCGCAAATTTTAAATATCCCAGGGATTGCCTTTTCTATAGTAAATTATTCAAAAAATAATTTTATACTGTCACAAATTTTAATTGCGCCAGGGATTGCCTTTTCTATAGTAAATTATTCAAAAAATAATTTTATACTGTCACAAATTTTAATTACGCCAGGGATTGCCTTTTATATAGTAAATTTTTCAAAAAATAATTTTATACTGTCGCAAATTTTATGTGCGCCAGGGATTGCCTTTTCTATAGTAAATTATTCAAAAAATAATTTTATACTGTCGCAAATTTTAATTGCGCCAGGGATTGCCTTTTATATAGTAAATTATTCAAAAACTAATTTTATACTGTCACAAATTTTAAATATCCCAGGGATTGCCTTTTCTATAGTAAATTATTCAAAAAATAATTTTATACTGTCACAAATTTTATGTGCGCCAGGGATTGACTTTTCTATAGTAAATTATTCAAAAAATAATTTTCAACTGTCACAAATTTTAATTGCGCCAGGGATTGCCTTTTCTACAGTAAATTTTTCAAAAAATAATTTTATACTGTCGCAAATTTTAATTGCGCCAGGGATTGCCTTTTCTATAGTAAATTATTCAAAAAATAATTTTCTACTGTCACAAATTTTAATTGCGCCAGGGATTGCCTTTTCTATAGTAAATTATTCAAAAACTAATTTTCTACTGTCACAAATTTTAATCGCGCCAGGGATTGACTTTTCTATAGTAAATTATTCAAAAACTAATTTTATACTGTCGCAAATTTTATGTGCGCCAGGGATTGCCTTTTCTATAGTAAATTATTCAAAAAATTATTTTATACTGTCGCAAATTTTAAATATCCCAGGGATTGCCTTTTCTATAGTAAATTATTCAAAAAATAATTTTATACTGTCACAAATTTTAATTGCGCCAGGGATTGCCTTTTCTATAGTAAATTATTCAAAAAATAATTTTATACTGTCACAAATTTTAATTACGCCAGGGATTGCCTTTTATATAGTAAATTTTTCAAAAAATAATTTTATACTGTCGCAAATTTTAATTGCGCCAGGGATTGCCTTTTCTATAGTAAATTATTCAAAAAATAATTTTATACTGTCGCAAATTTTATGTGCGCCAGGGATTGACTTTTCTATAGTAAATTATTCAAAAAATAATTTTATACTGTCACAAATTTTAATTACGCCAGGGATTGCCTTTTATATAGTAAATTATTATTTTTTGAATAATTTACTATAGAAAAGGCAATCCCTGGCGCAATTAAAATTTGTGACAGTATAAAATTATTTTTTGAATAATTTACTATAGAAAAGGCAATCCCTGGGATATTTAAAATTTGTGACAGTATAAAATTATTTTTTGAATAATTTACTGTAGAAAAGGCAATCCCTGGCGCAATTAAAATTTGTGACAGTAGAAAATTAGTTTTTGAATAATTTACTATAGAAGAGGCAATCCCTGGCGCAATTAAAATTTGTGACAGTATAAAACTATTTTTTGAATAATTTACTATAGAAAAGGCAATCCCTGGCGCAATTAAAATTTGTGACAGTAGAAAATTATTTTTTGAATAATTTACTATAGAAAAGGCAATCCCTGGCGCAATTAAAATTTGTGACAGTAGAAAATTATTTTTTGAATAATTTACTATAGAAAAGGCAATCCCTGGCGCAATTAAAATTTGCGACAGTATAAAATTAGTTTTTGAATAATTTACTATAGAAAAGGCAATCCCTGGCGCAATTAAAATTTGCGACAGTATAAAATTATTTTTTGAATAATTTACTATAGAAAAGGCAATCCCTGGGATATTTAAAATTTGCGACAGTAGAAAATTATTTTTTGAATAATTTACTATAGAAAAGGCAATCCCTGGCGCACATAAAATTTGCGACAGTATAAAATTATTTTTTGAATAATTTACTATAGAAAAGGCAATCCCTGGCGCAATTAAAATTTGTGACAGTATAAAATTATTTTTTGAATAATTTACTATAGAAAAGGCAATCCCTGGCGCAATTAAAATTTGCGACAGTAGAAAATTATTTTTTGAATAATTTACTATAGAAAAGGCAATCCCTGGCGCAATTAAAATTTGCGACAGTATAAAATTAGTTTTTGAATAATTTACTATAGAAAAGTCAATCCCTGGCGCAATTAAAATTTGTGACAGTAGAAAATTAGTTTTTGAATAATTTACTATAGAAAAGGCAATCCCTGGCGCAATTAAAATTTGTGACAGTATAAAATTATTTTTTGAATAATTTACTATAGAAAAGGCAATCCCTGGGATATTTAAAATTTGCGACAGTAGAAAATTATTTTTTGAATAATTTACTATAGAAAAGGCAATCCCTGGCGCAATTAAAATTTGCGACAGTATAAAATTATTTTTTGAATAATTTACTATAGAAAAGGCAATCCCTGGCGCAATTAAAATTTGCGACAGTATAAAATTATTTTTTGAATAATTTACTATAGAAAAGGCAATCCCTGGCGCAATTAAAATTTGTGACAGTTGAAAATTATTTTTTGAATAATTTACTATAGAAAAGTCAATCCCTGGCGCACATAAAATTTGCGACAGTATAAAATTAGTTTTTGAATAATTTACTATAGAATAGGCAATCCCTGGCGCAATTAAAATTTGCGACAGTATAAAATTATTTTTTGAATAATTTACTATAGAAAAGGCAATCCCTGGCGCAATTAAAATTTGTGACAGTTGAAAATTATTTTTTGAATAATTTACTATAGAAAAGGCAATCCCTGGCGCAATTAAAATTTGCGACAGTAGAAAATTATTTTTTGAATAATTTACTATAGAAAAGGCAATCCCTGGCGCAATTAAAATTTGCGACAGTATAAAATTATTTTTTGAAAAATTTACTGTAGAAAAGGCAATCCCTGGCGCAATTAAAATTTGTGACAGTTGAAAATTATTTTTTGAATAATTTACTATAGAAAAGTCAATCCCTGGCGCACATAAAATTTGCGACAGTATAAAATTATTTTTTGAATAATTTACTATAGAAAAGGCAATCCCTGGCGCAATTAAAATTTGTGACAGTAGAAAATTATTTTTTGAATAATTTACTATAGAAAAGGCAATCCCTGGCGCAATTAAAATTTGTGACAGTAGAAAATTATTTTTTGAATAATTTACTATAGAAAAGGCAATCCCTGGCGCAATTAAAATTTGCGACAGTATAAAATTAGTTTTTGAATAATTTACTATAGAAAAGGCAATCCCTGGCGCAATTAAAATTTGTGACAGTAGAAAATTAGTTTTTGAATAATTTACTATAGAAAAGTCAATCCCTGGCGCAATTAAAATTTGTGACAGTAGAAAATTAGTTTTTGAATAATTTACTATAGAAAAGGCAATCCCTGGCGCAATTAAAATTTGTGACAGTATAAAATTATTTTTTGAATAATTTACTATAGAAAAGGCAATCCCTGGGATATTTAAAATTTGCGACAGTAGAAAATTATTTTTTGAATAATTTACTATAGAAAAGGCAATCCCTGGCGCACATAAAATTTGCGACAGTATAAAATTAGTTTTTGAATAATTTACTATAGAAAAGGCAATCCCTGGCGCAATTAAAATTTGTGACAGTATAAAATTATTTTTTGAATAATTTACTATAGAAAAGGCAATCCCTGGCGCAATTAAAATTTGCGACAGTAGAAAATTATTTTTTGAATAATTTACTATAGAAAAGGCAATCCCTGGCGCAATTAAAATTTGCGACAGTATAAAATTATTTTTTGAATAATTTACTATAGAAAAGGCAATCCCTGGCGCAATTAAAATTTGCGACAGTATAAAATTATTTTTTGAATAATTTACTATAGAAAAGGCAATCCCTGGCGCAATTAAAATTTGCGACAGTATAAAATTATTTTTTGAATAATTTACTATAGAAAAGGCAATCCCTGGCGCAATTAAAATTTGCGACAGTATAAAATTATTTTTTGAATAATTTACTATAGAAAAGGCAATCCCTGGCGCACATAAAATTTGCGACAGTATAAAATTATTTTTTGAAAAATTTACTGTAGAAAAGGCAATCCCTGGCGCAATTAAAATTTGTGACAGTTGAAAATTATTTTTTGAATAATTTACTATAGAAAAGGCAATCCCTGGCGCAATTAAAATTTGTGACAGTATAAAATTATTTTTTGAATAATTTACTATAGAAAAGGCAATCCCTGGCGCAATTAAAATTTGCGACAGTATAAAATTATTTTTTGAATAATTTACTATAGAAAAGGCAATCCCTGGCGCAATTAAAATTTGCGACAGTATAAAATTATTTTTTGAATAATTTACTATAGAAAAGGCAATCCCTGGGATATTTAAAATTTGCGACAGTATAAAATTATTTTTTGAATAATTTACTATAGAAAAGGCAATCCCTGGCGCACATAAAATTTGCGACAGTATAAAATTAGTTTTAGAATAATTTACTATAGAAAAGTCAATCCCTGGCGCAATTAAAATTTGTGACAGTAGAAAATTAGTTTTTGAATAATTTACTATAGAAAAGGCAATCCCTGGCGCAATTAAAATTTGTGACAGTATAAAATTATTTTTTGAATAATTTACTATAGAAAAGGCAATCCCTGGCGCAATTAAAATTTGCGACAGTAGAAAATTATTTATTGAATAATTTACTATAGAAAAGGCAATCCCTGGCGCAATTAAAATTTGTGACAGTATAAAATTATTTTTTGAATAATTTACTATAGAAAAGGCAATCCCTGGCGCAATTAAAATTTGCGACAGTAGAAAATTATTTTTTGAATAATTTACTATAGAAAAGGCAATCCCTGGCGCAATTAAAATTTGCGACAGTATAAAATTATTTTTTGAATAATTTACTATAGAAAAGGCAATCCCTGGCGCAATTAAAATTTGTGACAGTATAAAATTATTTTTTGAATAATTTACTATAGAAAAGGCAATCCCTGGCGCAATTAAAATTTGCGACAGTAGAAAATTATTTTTTGAATAATTTACTATAGAAAAGGCAATCCCTGGCGCAATTAAAATTTGCGACAGTATAAAATTAGTTTTTGAATAATTTACTATAGAAAAGTCAATCCCTGGCGCAATTAAAATTTGTGACAGTAGAAAATTAGTTTTTGAATAATTTACTATAGAAAAGGCAATCCCTGGCGCAATTAAAATTTGCGACAGTAGAAAATTATTTTTTGAATAATTTACTATAGAAAAGGCAATCCCTGGCGCAATTAAAATTTGCGACAGTATAAAATTATTTTTTGAATAATTTACTATAGAAAAGGCAATCCCTGGCGCAATTAAAATTTGTGACAGTATAAAATTATTTTTTGAATAATTTACTATAGAAAAGGCAATCCCTGGGATATTTAAAATTTGCGACAGTAGAAAATTATTTTTTGAATAATTTACTATAGAAAAGGCAATCCCTGGCGCACATAAAATTTGCGACAGTATAAAATTAGTTTTTGAATAATTTACTATAGAAAAGGCAATCCCTGGCGCAATTAAAATTTGCGACAGTAGAAAATTATTTTTTGAATAATTTACTATAGAAAAGTCAATCCCTGGCGCACATAAAATTTGCGACAGTAGAAAATTATTTTTTGAATAATTTACTATAGAAAAGGCAATCCCTGGCGCAATTAAAATTTGCGACAGTATAAAATTATTTTTTGAATAATTTACTATAGAAAAGGCAATCCCTGGCGCAATTAAAATTTGTGACAGTATAAAATTAGTTTTTGAATAATTTACTATAGAAAAGGCAATCCCTGGCGCAATTAAAATTTGTGACAGTATAAAATTATTTTTTGAATAATTTACTATAGAAAAGGCAATCCCTGGCGCAATTAAAATTTGTGACAGTATAAAATTATTTTTTGAATAATTTACTATAGAAAAGGCAATCCCTGGCGCAATTAAAATTTGCGACAGTAGAAAATTATTTTTTGAATAATTTACTATAGAAAAGGCAATCCCTGGCGCAATTAAAATTTGCGACAGTATAAAATTATTTTTTGAATAATTTACTATAGAAAAGGCAATCCCTGGCGCAATTAAAATTTGCGACAGTATAAAATTAGTTTTTGAATAATTTACTATAGAAAAGTCAATCCCTGGCGCAATTAAAATTTGTGACAGTAGAAAATTAGTTTTTGAATAATTTACTATAGAAAAGGCAATCCCTGGCGCAATTAAAATTTGCGACAGTATAAAATTATTTTTTGAATAATTTACTATAGAAAAGGCAATCCCTGGCGCAATTAAAATTTGTGACAGTATAAAATTATTTTTTGAATAATTTACTATAGAAAAGGCAATCCCTGGCGCAATTAAAATTTGCGACAGTATAAAATTATTTTTTGAATAATTTACTATAGAAAAGGCAATCCCTGGCGCAATTAAAATTTGCGACAGTATAAAATTATTTTTTGAATAATTTACTATAGAAAAGGCAATCCCTGGCGCACATAAAATTTGCGACAGTATAAAATTATTTTTTGAAAAATTTACTGTAGAAAAGGCAATCCCTGGCGCAATTAAAATTTGTGACAGTTGAAAATTATTTTTTGAATAATTTACTATAGAAAAGGCAATCCCTGGCGCAATTAAAATTTGTGACAGTATAAAATTATTTTTTGAATAATTTACTATAGAAAAGGCAATCCCTGGCGCAATTAAAATTTGCGACAGTAGAAAATTATTTTTTGAATAATTTACTATAGAAAAGGCAATCCCTGGCGCACATAAAATTTGCGACAGTATAAAATTATTTTTTGAATAATTTACTATAGAAAAGGCAATCCCTGGCGCAATTAAAATTTGTGACAGTATAAAATTATTTTTTGAATAATTTACTATAGAAAAGGCAATCCCTGGCGCAATTAAAATTTGCGACAGTATAAAATTATTTTTTGAATAATTTACTATAGAAAAGGCAATCCCTGGCGCAATTAAAATTTGCGACAGTATAAAATTATTTTTTGAATAATTTACTATAGAAAAGGCAATCCCTGGCGCAATTAAAATTTGCGACAGTAGAAAATTATTTTTTGAATAATTTACTATAGAAAAGGCAATCCCTGGCGCAATTAAAATTTGCGACAGTATAAAATTATTTTTTGAATAATTTACTATAGAAAAGTCAATCCCTGGCGCAATTAAAATTTGTGACAGTAGAAAATTAGTTTTTGAATAATTTACTATAGGCGCAATTAAAATTTGTGACAGTAGAAAATTAGTTTTTGAATAATTTACTATAGAAAAGGCAATCCCTGGCGCAATTAAAATTTGTGACAGTATAAAATTATTTTTTGAATAATTTACTATAGAAAAGGCAATCCCTGGGATATTTAAAATTTGCGACAGTAGAAAATTATTTTTTGAATAATTTACTATAGAAAAGGCAATCCCTGGCGCACATAAAATTTGCGACAGTATAAAATTAGTTTTTGAATAATTTACTATAGAAAAGGCAATCCCTGCCGCAATTAAAATTTGTGACAGTATAAAATTATTTTTTGAATAATTTACTATAGAAAAGGCAATCCCTGGCGCAATTAAAATTTGCGACAGTATAAAATTATTTTTTGAATAATTTACTATAGAAAAGGCAATCCCTGGCGCAATTAAAATTTGTGACAGTATAAAATTATTTTTTGAATAATTTACTATAGAAAAGTCAATCCCTGGCGCACATAAAATTTGCGACAGTATAAAATTATTTTTTGAATAATTTACTATAGAAAAGGCAATCCCTGGCGCAATTAAAATTTGTGACAGTTGAAAATTATTTTTTGAATAATTTACTATAGAAAAGGCAATCCCTGGCGTAATTAAAATTTGCGACAGTAGAAAATTATTTTTTGAATAATTTACTATAGAAAAGGCAATCCCTGGCGCACATAAAATTTGCGACAGTATAAAATTAGTTTTTGAATAATTTACTATAGAAAAGGCAATCCCTGGCGCAATTAAAATTTGCGACAGTATAAAATTATTTTTTGAATAATTTACTATAGAAAAGGCAATCCCTGGCGCAATTAAAATTTGCGACAGTATAAAATTATTTTTTGAATAATTTACTATAGAAAAGGCAATCCCTGGCGCAATTAAAATTTGTGACAGTATAAAATTATTTTTTGAATAATTTACTATAGAAAAGGCAATCCCTGGGATATTTAAAATTTGCGACAGTAGAAAATTATTTTTTGAATAATTTACTATAGAAAAGGCAATCCCTGGCGCAATTAAAATTTGTGACAGTATAAAATTAGTTTTTGAATAATTTACTATAGAAAAGGCAATCCCTGGCGCAATTAAAATTTGCGACAGTATAAAATTATTTTTTGAATAATTTACTATAGAAAAGGCAATCCCTGGCGCAATTAAAATTTGCGACAGTATAAAATTAGTTTTTGAATAATTTACTATAGAAAAGTCAATCCCTGGCGCAATTAAAATTTGTGACAGTAGAGAATTAGTTTTTGAATAATTTACTATTGAAAAGGCAATCCCTGGCGCACATAAAATTTGCGACAGTATAAAATTATTTTTTGAATAATTTACTATATAAAAGGCAATCCCTGGCGTAATTAAAATTTGTGACAGTATAAAATTATTTTTTGAATAATTTACTATAGAAAAGTCAATCCCTGGCGCACATAAAATTTGCGACAGTATAAAATTATTTTTTGAATAATTTACTATAGAAAAGGCAATCCCTGGCGCAATTAAAATTTGTGACAGTTGAAAATTATTTTTTGAATAATTTACTATAGAAAAGGCAATCCCTGGCGTAATTAAAATTTGCGACAGTAGAAAATTATTTTTTGAATAATTTACTATAGAAAAGGCAATCCCTGGCGCACATAAAATTTGCGACAGTATAAAATTAGTTTTTGAATAATTTACTATAGAAAAGGCAATCCCTGGTGCAATTAAAATTTGCGACAGTATAAAATTATTTTTTGAATAATTTACTATAGAAAAGGCAATCCATGGCGCAATTAAAATTTGCGACAGTATAAAATTATTTTTTGAATAATTTACTATAGAAAAGGCAATCCCTGGCGCAATTAAAATTTGCGACAGTATAAAATTATTTTTTGAATAATTTACTATAGAAAAGGCAATCCCTGGCGCAATTAAAATTTGTGACAGTTGAAAATTATTTTTTGAATAATTTACTATAGAAAAGGCAATCCCTGGCGCAATTAAAATTTGTGACAGTATAAAATTATTTTTTGAATAATTTACTATAGAAAAGGCAATCCCTGGCGCAATTAAAATTTGTGACAGTTGAAAATTATTTTTTGAATAATTTACTATAGAAAAGGCAATCCCTGGCGTAATTAAAATTTGCGACAGTATAAAATTAGTTTTTGAATAATTTACTATAGAAAAGTCAATCCCTGGCGCAATTAAAATTTGCGACAGTATAAAATTATTTTTTGAATAATTTACTATATAAAAGGCAATCCCTGGGATATTTAAAATTTGCGACAGTAGAAAATTATTTTTTGAATAATTTACTATAGAAAAGGCAATCCCTGGCGCAATTAAAATTTGCGACAGTATAAAATTATTTTTTGAATAATTTACTATAGAAAAGGCAATCCCTGGCGCAATTAAAATTTGTGACAGTTGAAAATTATTTTTTGAATAATTTACTATAGAAAAGGCAATCCCTGGCGCACATAAAATTTGCGACAGTATAAAATTAGTTTTTGAATAATTTACTATAGAAAAGGCAATCCCTGGCGCACATAAAATTTGCGACAGTATAAAATTAGTTTTTGAATAATTTACTATAGAAAAGGCAATCCCTGGCGTAATTAAAATTTGTGACAGTATAAAATTATTTTTTGAATAATTTACTATAGAAAAGGCAATCCCTGGCGCAATTAAAATTTGTGACAGTATAAAATTATTTTTTGAATAATTTACTATAGAAAAGGCAATCCCTGGCGCACATAAAATTTGCGACAGTATAAAATTATTTTTTGAATAATTTACTATAGAAAAGTCAATCCCTGGCGCAATTAAAATTTGTGACAGTATAAAATTATTTTTTGAATAATTTACTATAGAAAAGGCAATCCCTGGCGCAATTAAAATTTGTGACAGTATAAAATTATTTTTTGAATAATTTACTATAGAAAAGGCAATCCCTGGCGCAATTAAAATTTGTGACAGTTGAAAATTATTTTTTGAATATTTTACTATAGAAAAGGCAATCCCTGGCGCACATAAAATTTGCGACAGTATAAAATTAGTTTTTGAATAATTTACTATAGAAAAGGCAATCCCTGGCGCAATTAAAATTTGTGACAGTATAAAATTATTTTTTGAATAATTTACTATAGAAAAGGCAATCCCTGGCGCACATAAAATTTGCGACAGTATAAAATTAGTTTTTGAATAATTTACTATAGAAAAGGCAATCCCTGGCGCACATAAAATTTGCGACAGTATAAAATTAGTTTTTGAATAATTTACTATAGAAAAGGCAATCCCTGGCGTAATTAAAATTTGTGACAGTATAAAATTATTTTTTGAATAATTTACTATAGAAAAGGCAATCCCTGGCGCACATAAAATTTGCGACAGTATAAAATTAGTTTTTGAAAAATTTACTATAGAAAAGGCAATCCCTGGCGCACATAAAATTTGCGACAGTATAAAATTAGTTTTTGAATAATTTACTATAGAAAAGGCAATCCCTGGCGCAATTAAAATTTGCGACAGTATAAAATTATTTTTTGAATAATTTACTATAGAAAAGGCAATCCATGGCGCAATTAAAATTTGCGACAATATAAAATTATTTTTTGAATAATTTACTATAGAAAAGGCAATCCCTGGCGCAATTAAAATTTGCGACAGTATAAAATTATTTTTTGAATAATTTACTATAGAAAAGGCAATCCCTGGCGCAATTAAAATTTGTGACAGTTGAAAATTATTTTTTGAATAATTTACTATAGAAAAGGCAATCCCTGGCGCAATTAAAATTTGTGACAGTATAAAATTATTTTTTGAATAATTTACTATAGAAAAGGCAATCCCTGGCGCAATTAAAATTTGTGACAGTTGAAAATTATTTTTTGAATAATTTACTATAGAAAAGGCAATCCCTGGCGTAATTAAAATTTGCGACAGTATAAAATTAGTTTTTGAATAATTTACTATAGAAAAGTCAATCCCTGGCGCAATTAAAATTTGCGACAGTATAAAATTATTTTTTGAATAATTTACTATATAAAAGGCAATCCCTGGGATATTTAAAATTTGCGACAGTAGAAAATTATTTTTTGAATAATTTACTATAGAAAAGGCAATCCCTGGCGCAATTAAAATTTGCGACAGTATAAAATTATTTTTTGAATAATTTACTATAGAAAAGGCAATCCCTGGCGCAATTAAAATTTGTGACAGTTGAAAGTTATTTTTTGAATAATTTACTATAGAAAAGGCAATCCCTGGCGCACATAAAATTTGCGACAGTATAAAATTAGTTTTTGAATAATTTACTATAGAAAAGGCAATCCCTGGCGCACATAAAATTTGCGACAGTATAAAATTAGTTTTTGAATAATTTACTATAGAAAAGGCAATCCCTGGCGTAATTAAAATTTGTGACAGTATAAAATTATTTTTTGAATAATTTACTATAGAAAAGGCAATCCCTGGCGCAATTAAAATTTGTGACAGTATAAAATTATTTTTTGAATAATTAACTATAGAAAAGGCAATCCCTGGCGCACATAAAATTTGCGACAGTATAAAATTATTTTGTGAATAATTTACTATAGAAAAGTCAGTCCCTGGCGCAATTAAAATTTGTGACAGTATAAAATTATTTTTTGAATAATTTACTATAGAAAAGGCAATCCCTGGCGCAATTAAAATTTGTGACAGTATAAAATTATTTTTTGAATAATTTACTATAGAAAAGGCAATCCCTGGCGCAATTAAAATTTGTGACAGTTGAAAATTATTTTTTGAATATTTTACTATAGAAAAGGCAATCCCTGGCGCACATAAAATTTGCGACAGTATAAAATTAGTTTTTGAATAATTTACTATAGAAAAGGCAATCCCTGGCGCAATTAAAATTTGTGACAGTATAAAATTATTTTTTGAATAATTTACTATAGAAAAGGCAATCCCTGGCGCACATAAAATTTGCGACAGTATAAAATTAGTTTTTGAATAATTTACTATAGAAAAGGCAATCCCTGGCGCACATAAAATTTGCGACAGTATAAAATTAGTTTTTGAATAATTTACTATAGAAAAGGCAATCCCTGGCGTAATTAAAATTTGTGACAGTATAAAATTATTTTTTGAATAATTTACTATAGAAAAGGCAATCCCTGGCGCACATAAAATTTGCGACAGTATAAAATTAGTTTTTGAAAAATTTACTATAGAAAAGGCAATCCCTGGCGCAATTAAAATTTGCGACAGTATAAAATTAGTTTTTGAATAATTTACTATATAAAAGGCAATCCCTGGCGTAATTAAAATTTGCGACAGTAGAAAATTATTTTTTGAAAAATTTACTATAGAAAAGGCAATCCCTGGCGCACATAAAATTTGCGACAGTATAAAATTATTTTTTGAATAATTTACTATACAAAAGGCAATCCCTGGCGCAATTAAAATTTGTGACAGTTGAAAATTATTTTTTGAATAATTTACTATAGAAAAGTCAATCCCTGGCGCACATAAAATTTGCGACAGTATAAAATTATTTTTTGAATAATTTACTATAGAAAAGGCAATCCCTGGCGCAATTAAAATTTGTGACAGTTGAAAATTATTTTTTGAATAATTTACTATAGAAAAGTCAATCCCTGGCGCAATTAAAATTTGCGACAGTAGAAAATTAGTTTTTGAATAATTTACTATAGAAAAGGCAATCCCTGGCGTAATTAAAATTTGCGACAGTAGAAAATTATTTTTTGAATAATTTACTATAGAAAAGGCAATCCCTGGCGCACATAAAATTTGCGACAGTATAAAATTAGTTTTTGAATAATTTACTATAGAAAAGGCAATCCCTGGGATATTTAAAATTTGTGACAGTTGAAAATTATTTTTTGAATAATTTACTATAGAAAAGGCAATCCCTGGGATATTTAAAATTTGTGACAGTATAAAATTATTTTTTGAATAATTTACTATAGAAAAGGCAATCCCTGGCGCAATTAAAATTTGTGACAGTTGAAAATTATTTTTTGAATAATTTACTATAGAAAAGGCAATCCCTGGCGCAATTAAAATTTGCGACAGTAGAAAATTAGTTTTTGAATAATTTACTATAGAAAAGGCAATCCCTGGCGTAATTAAAATTTGCGACAGTAGAAAATTATTTTTTGAAAAATTTACTATAGAAAAGGCAATCCCTGGCGCACATAAAATTTGCGACAGTATAAAATTATTTTTTGAAAAATTTACTATAGAAAAGGCAATCCCTGGGATATTTAAAATTTGTGACAGTATAAAATTATTTTTTGAATAATTTACTATATAAAAGGCAATCCCTGGCGCAATTAAAATTTGCGACAGTATAAAATTAGTTTTTGAATAATTTACTATAGAAAAGGCAATCCCTGGCGCAATTAAAATTTGCGACAGTATAAAATTATTTTTTGAATAATTTACTATAGAAAAGGCAATCCCTGGCGCAATTAAAATTTGCGACAGTAGAAAATTATTTTTTGAATAATTTACTATAGAAAAGGCAATCCCTGGCGCAATTAAAATTTGCGACAGTATAAAATTATTTTTTGAAAAATTTTCTGTAGAAAAGGCAATCCCTGGCGCAATTAAAATTTGTGACAGTTGAAAATTATTTTTTGAATAATTTACTATAGAAAAGGCAATCCCTGGCGCACATAAAATTTGCGACAGTATAAAATTATTTTTTGAATAATTTACTGTAGAAAAGGCAATCCCTGGCGCAATTAAAATTTGTGACAGTTGAAAATTATTTTTTGAATAATTTACTATAGAAAAGGCAATCCCTGGCGCACATAAAATTTGCGACAGTATAAAATTAGTTTTTGAATAATTTACTATAGAAAAGGCAATCCCTGGCGCAATTAAAATTTGCGACAGTATAAAATTATTTTTTGAATAATTTACTATAGAAAAGGCAATCCCTGGCGCAATTAAAATTTGCGACAGTATAAAATTATTTTTTGAATAATTTACTATAGAAAAGGCAATCCCTGGCGCAATTAAAATTTGTGACAGTTGAAAATTATTTTTTGAATAATTTACTATAGAAAAGTCAATCCCTGGCGCACATAAAATTTGCGACAGTATAAAATTATTTTTTGAATAATTTACTATAGAAAAGGCAATCCCTGGCGCAATTAAAATTTGTGACAGTTGAAAATTATTTTTTGAATAATTTACTATAGAAAAGGCAATCCCTGGCGCAATTAAAATTTGTGACAGTATAAAATTAGTTTTTGAATAATTTACTATAGAAAAGGCAATCCCTGGGATATTTAAAATTTGCGACAGTATAAAATTATTTTTTGAATAATTTACTGTAGAAAAGGCAATCCCTGGCGCAATTAAAATTTGTGACAGTTGAAAATTATTTTTTGAATAATTTACTATAGAAAAGGCAATCCCTGGCGCACATAAAATTTGCGACAGTATAAAATTATTTTTTGAATAATTTACTATAGAAAAGTCAATCCCTGGCGCAATTAAAATTTGCGACAGTAGAAAATTATTTTTTGAATAATTTACTGTAGAAAAGGCAATCCCTGGGATATTTAAAATTTGCGACAGTATAAAATTAGTTTTTGAATAATTTACTGTAGAAAAGGCAATCCCTGGGATATTTAAAATTTGCGACAGTAGAAAATTATTTTTTGAATAATTTACTATATAAAAGGCAATCCCTGGCGTAATTAAAATTTGTGACAGTAGAAAATTATTTTTTGAATAATTTACTATAGAAAAGGCAATCCCTGGCGCAATTAAAATTTGCGACAGTATAAAATTATTTTTTGAAAAATTTACTATAGAAAAGGCAATCCCTGGGATATTTAAAATTTGCGACAGTAGAAAATTATTTTTTGAATAATTTACTATAGAAAAGGCAATCCCTGGCGCAATTAAAATTTGCGACAGTATAAAATTATTTTTTGAATAATTTACTATAGAAAAGGCAATCCCTGGCGCACATAAAATTTGCGACAGTAGAAAATTATTTTTTGAATAATTTACTATATAAAAGGCAATCCCTGGCGTAATTAAAATTTGCGACAGTAGAAAATTATTTTTTGAATAATTTACTATAGAAAAGTCAATCCCTGGCGCAATTAAAATTTGCGACAGTATAAAATTATTTTTTGAATAATTTACTATAGAAAAGGCAATCCCTGGGATATTTAAAATTTGTGATAGTAGAAAATTAGTTTTTGAATAATTTACTATAGAAAAGTCAATCCCTGGCGCAATTAAAATTTGCGACAGTAGAAAATTATTTTTTGAATAATTTACTATAGAAAAGGCAATCCCTGGCGCAATTAAAATTTGCGACAGTATAAAATTATTTTTTGAAAAATTTACTATAGAAAAGGCAATCCCTGGGATATTTAAAATTTGCGACAGTAGAAAATTATTTTTTGAATAATTTACTATAGAAAAGGCAATCCCTGGCGCAATTAAAATTTGCGACAGTATAAAATTATTTTTTGAAAAATTTACTATAGAAAAGGCAATCCCTGGCGTAATTAAAATTTGCGACAGTAGAAAATTATTTTTTGAAAAATTTACTATAGAAAAGGCAATCCCTGGCGCACATAAAATTTGCGACAGTATAAAATTATTTTTTGAATAATTTACTATAGAAAAGGCAGTCCCTGGCGCAATTAAAATTTGCGACAGTATAAAATTAGTTTTTGAATAATTTACTATAGAAAAGGCAATCCCTGGCGCAATTAAAATTTGCGACAGTAGAAAATTATTTTTTGAATAATTTACTATAGAAAAGGCAATCCCTGGGATATTTAAAATTTGCGACAGTAGAAAATTATTTTTTGAATAATTTACTATAGAAAAGGCAATCCCTGGCGCACATAAAATTTGCGACAGTATAAAATTAGTTTTTGAATAATTTACTATAGAAAAGGCAATCCCTGGGATATTTAA
The DNA here is from genome assembly GCA_963930735.1 of Dioctria linearis. Classification (NCBI taxonomy): domain Eukaryota; kingdom Metazoa; phylum Arthropoda; class Insecta; order Diptera; family Asilidae; genus Dioctria; species Dioctria linearis. Next base: position 298,072 of record CAWVNZ010000165.1, on the reverse strand, counting down.
AATTTGTGACAGTTGAAAATTATTTTTTGAATAATTTACTATAGAAAAGGCAATCCCTGGGATATTTAAAATTTGTGACAGTATAAAATTATTTTTTGAATAATTTACTATAGAAAAGGCAATCCCTGGCGCAATTAAAATTTGTGACAGTTGAAAATTATTTTTTGAATAATTTACTATAGAAAAGGCAATCCCTGGCGCAATTAAAATTTGCGACAGTAGAAAATTAGTTTTTGAATAATTTACTATAGAAAAGGCAATCCCTGGCGTAATTAAAATTTGCGACAGTAGAAAATTATTTTTTGAAAAATTTACTATAGAAAAGGCAATCCCTGGCGCACATAAAATTTGCGACAGTATAAAATTATTTTTTGAAAAATTTACTATAGAAAAGGCAATCCCTGGGATATTTAAAATTTGTGACAGTATAAAATTATTTTTTGAATAATTTACTATATAAAAGGCAATCCCTGGCGCAATTAAAATTTGCGACAGTATAAAATTAGTTTTTGAATAATTTACTATAGAAAAGGCAATCCCTGGCGCAATTAAAATTTGCGACAGTATAAAATTATTTTTTGAATAATTTACTATAGAAAAGGCAATCCCTGGCGCAATTAAAATTTGTGACAGTAGAAAATTATTTTTTGAATAATTTACTATAGAAAAGTCAATCCCTGGCGCAATTAAAATTTGCGACAGTAGAAAATTATTTTTTGAATAATTTACTATAGAAAAGGCAATCCCTGGCGCAATTAAAATTTGCGACAGTATAAAATTATTTTTTGAAAAATTTACTATAGAAAAGGCAATCCCTGGCGCACATAAAATTTGCGACAGTATAAAATTATTTTTTGAATAATTTACTGTAGAAAAGGCAATCCCTGGCGCAATTAAAATTTGCGACAGTATAAAATTATTTTTTGAATAATTTACTATAGAAAAGGCAATCCCTGGCGCAATTAAAATTTGCGACAGTATAAAATTATTTTTTGAATAATTTACTGTAGAAAAGGCAATCCCTGGCGCACATAAAATTTGCGACAGTATAAAATTATTTTTTGAATAATTTACTGTAGAAAAGGCAATCCCTGGCGCAATTAAAATTTGCGACAGTATAAAATTATTTTTTGAATAATTTACTATAGAAAAGGCAATCCCTGGCGCAATTAAAATTTGCGACAGTATAAAATTATTTTTTGAATAATTTACTATAGAAAAGGCAATCCCTGGGATATTTAAAATTTGCGACAGTAGAAAATTATTTTTTGAATAATTTACTATAGAAAAGGCAATCCCTGGCGCACATAAAATTTGCGACAGTATAAAATTAGTTTTTGAAAAATTTACTATAGAAAAGGCAATCCCTGGCGTAATTAAAATTTGCGACAGTATAAAATTATTTTTTGAATAATTTACTATAGAAAAGGCAATCCCTGGCGCACATAAAATTTGCGACAGTATAAAATTAGTTTTTGAATAATTTACTATATAAAAGGCAATCCCTGGCGTAATTAAAATTTGCGACAGTATAAAATTATTTTTTGAATAATTTACTATAGAAAAGTCAATCCCTGGCGCAATTAAAATTTGCGACAGTATAAAATTATTTTTTGAATAATTTACTATAGAAAAGGCAATCCCTGGCGCAATTAAAATTTGCGACAGTATAAAATTAGTTTTTGAATAATTTACTATATAAAAGGCAATCCCTGGCGTAATTAAAATTTGCGACAGTAGAAAATTATTTTTTGAAAAATTTACTATAGAAAAGGCAATCCCTGGCGCACATAAAATTTGCGACAGTATAAAATTATTTTTTGAAAAATTTACTATAGAAAAGGCAATCCCTGGCGCAATTAAAATTTGCGACAGTATAAAATTATTTTTTGAATAATTTACTATAGAAAAGGCAATCCCTGGCGCAATTAAAATTTGTGACAGTTGAAAATTATTTTTTGAATAATTTACTATAGAAAAGTCAATCCCTGGCGCAATTAAAATTTGCGACAGTAGAAAATTAGTTTTTGAATAATTTACTATAGAAAAGGCAATCCCTGGCGTAATTAAAATTTGCGACAGTAGAAAATTATTTTTTGAAAAATTTACTATAGAAAAGGCAATCCCTGGCGCACATAAAATTTGCGACAGTATAAAATTATTTTTTGAAAAATTTACTATAGAAAAGGCAATCCCTGGCGCAATTAAAATTTGCGACAGTATAAAATTATTTTTTGAATAATTTACTATAGAAAAGGCAATCCCTGGCGTAATTAAAATTTGCGACAGTAGAAAATTATTTTTTGAAAAATTTACTATAGAAAAGGCAATCCCTGGCGCACATAAAATTTGCGACAGTATAAAATTATTTTTTGAATAATTTACTATAGAAAAGTCAATCCCTGGCGCAATTAAAATTTGCGACAGTAGAAAATTATTTTTTGAATAATTTACTATAGAAAAGGCAATCCCTGGCGCAATTAAAATTTGCGACAGTATAAAATTATTTTTTGAATAATTTACTATAGAAAAGGCAATCCCTGGCGCACATAAAATTTGCGACAGTATAAAATTATTTTTTGAATAATTTACTGTAGAAAAGGCAATCCCTGGCGCAATTAAAATTTGCGACAGTATAAAATTATTTTTTGAATAATTTACTATAGAAAAGGCAATCCCTGGCGCAATTAAAATTTGCGACAGTATAAAATTATTTTTTGAATAATTTACTGTAGAAAAGGCAATCCCTGGCGCACATAAAATTTGCGACAGTATAAAATTATTTTTTGAATAATTTACTGTAGAAAAGGCAATCCCTGGCGCAATTAAAATTTGCGACAGTATAAAATTATTTTTTGAATAATTTACTATAGAAAAGGCAATCCCTGGCGCAATTAAAATTTGCGACAGTATAAAATTATTTTTTGAATAATTTACTATAGAAAAGGCAATCCCTGGGATATTTAAAATTTGCGACAGTAGAAAATTATTTTTTGAATAATTTACTATAGAAAAGGCAATCCCTGGCGCACATAAAATTTGCGACAGTATAAAATTAGTTTTTGAAAAATTTACTATATAAAAGGCAATCACTGGCGTAATTAAAATTTGCGACAGTAGAAAATTATTTTTTGAATAATTTACTGTAGAAAAGGCAATCCCTGGGATATTTAAAATTTGTGACAGTATAAAATTATTTTTTGAATAATTTACTATAGAAAAGTCAATCCCTGGCGCAATTAAAATTTGTGACAGTTGAAAATTATTTTTTGAATAATTTACTATAGAAAAGTCAATCCCTGGCGCAATTAAAATTTGTGACAGTTGAAAATTATTTTTTGAATAATTTACTATAGAAAAGTCAATCCCTGGCGTAATTAAAATTTGCGACAGTAGAAAATTATTTTTTGAATAATTTACTGTAGAAAAGGCAATCCCTGGCGCACATAAAATTTGCGACAGTATAAAATTATTTTTTGAATAATTTACTGTAGAAAAGGCAATCCCTGGCGCAATTAAAATTTGCGACAGTATAAAATTATTTTTTGAATAATTTACTATAGAAAAGGCAATCCCTGGCGCAATTAAAATTTGAGACAGTATAAAATTATTTTTTGAATAATTTACTATAGAAAAGGCAATCCCTGGGATATTTAAAATTTGCGACAGTAGAAAATTATTTTTTGAATAATTTACTATAGAAAAGGCAATCCCTGGCGCACATAAAATTTGCGACAGTAAAAAATTATTTTTTGAATAATTTACTGTAGAAAAGGCAATCCCTGGCGTAATTAAAATTTGCGACAGTAGAAAATTATTTTTTGAATAATTTACTGTAGAAAAGGCAATCCCTGGGATATTTAAAATTTGCGACAGTAGAAAATTATTTTTTGAATAATTTACTATAGAAAAGTCAATCCCTGGCGCAATTAAAATTTGCGACAGTAGAAAATTATTTTTTGAATAATTTACTATAGAAAAGGCAATCCCTGGCGCATTTAAAATTTGCGACAGTATAAAATTATTTTTTGAAAAATTTACTATAGAAAAGGCAATCCCTGGCGCACATAAAATTTGCGACAGTATAAAATTATTTTTTGAATAATTTACTGTAGAAAAGGCAATCCCTGGCGCAATTAAAATTTGCGACAGTATAAAATTATTTTTTGAATAATTTACTATAGAAAAGGCAATCCCTGGCGCAATTAAAATTTGCGACAGTATAAAATTATTTTTTGAATAATTTACTGTAGAAAAGGCAATCCCTGGCGCACATAAAATTTGCGACAGTATAAAATTATTTTTTGAATAATTTACTGTAGAAAAGGCAATCCCTGGCGCAATTAAAATTTGCGACAGTATAAAATTATTTTTTGAATAATTTACTATAGAAAAGGCAATCCCTGGCGCAATTAAAATTTGCGACAGTAGAAAATTATTTTTTGAATAATTTACTATAGAAAAGGCAATCCCTGGGATATTTAAAATTTGCGACAGTAGAAAATTATTTTTTGAATAATTTACTATAGAAAAGGCAATCCCTGGCGCACATAAAATTTGCGACAGTATAAAATTAGTTTTTGAAAAATTTACTATATAAAAGGCAATCCCTGGCGTAATTAAAATTTGCGACAGTAGAAAATTATTTTTTGAATAATTTACTGTAGAAAAGGCAATCCCTGGGATATTTAAAATTTGCGACAGTAGAAAAATTATTTTTTGAATAATTTACTATAGAAAAGTCAATCCCTGGCGCAATTAAAATTTGTGACAGTATAAAATTATTTTTTGAATAATTTACTATAGAAGAGTCAATCCCTGGCGCAATTAAAATTTGCGACAGTAGAAAATTATTTTTTGAATAATTTACTATAGAAAAGGCAATCCCTGGCGCAATTAAAATTTGTGACAGTATAAAATTATTTTTTGAATAATTTACTATAGAAAAGTCAATCCCTGGCGCAATTAAAATTTGCGACAGTAGAAAATTATTTTTTGAATAATTTACTATAGAAAAGGCCAATCCTGGCGCCAATTAAAATTTGCGACAGTATAAAATTATTTTTTGAAAAATTTACTATAGAAAAGGCAATCCCTGGCGCACATAAAATTTGCGACAGTATAAAATTATTTTTTGAATAATTTACTATAGAAAAGGCAATCCCTGGCGCACATAAAATTTGCGACAGTATAAAATTATTTTTTGAATAATTTACTGTAGAAAAGGCAATCCCTGGCGCAATTAAAATTTGCGACAGTATAAAATTATTTTTTGAATAATTTACTATAGAAAAGGCAATCCCTGGGATATTTAAAATTTGCGACAGTAGAAAATTATTTTTTGAATAATTTACTATAGAAAAGGCAATCCCTGGCGCACATAAAATTTGCGACAGTATAAAATTAGTTTTTGAAAAATTTACTATATAAAAGGCAATCCTGGCGTAATTAAAATTTGCGACAGTAGAAAATTATTTTTTGAATAATTTACTGTAGAAAAGGCAATCCCTGGGATATTTAAAATTTTGTGACAGTATAAAATTATTTTTTGAATAATTTACTATAGAAAAGGCAATCCCTGGCGCAATTAAAATTTGTGACAGTATAAAATTATTTTTTGAATAATTTACTGTAGAAAAGGCAATCCCTGGCGCAATTAAAATTTGCGACAGTATAAAATTATTTTTTGAATAATTTACTATATAAAAGGCAATCCCTGGCGTAATTAAAATTTGCGACAGTAGAAAATTATTTTTTGAATAATTTACTGTAGAAAAGGCAATCCCTGGGATATTTAAAATTTGTGACAGTATAAAATTATTTTTTGAATAATTTACTATATAAAAGGCAATCCCTGGCGCAATTAAAATTTGCGACAGTATAAAATTATTTTTTGAATAATTTACTATAGAAAAAGGCAATCCCTGGGATATTTAAAATTTGTGACAGTTGAAAATTATTTTTTGAATAATTTACTATAGAAAAGGCAATCCCTGGGATATTTAAAATTTGCGACAGTAGAAAATTATTTTTTGAATAATTTACTATAGAAAAGGCAATCCCTGGCGCACATAAAATTTGCGACAGTATAAAATTAGTTTTTGAAAAATTTACTATATAAAAGGCAATCCCTGGCGTAATTAAAATTTGCGACAGTAGAAAATTATTTTTTGAATAATTTACTGTAGAAAAGGCAATCCCTGGATATTTAAAATTGCGACAGTAGAAAATTATTTTTTGAATAATTTACTATAGAAAAGGCAATCCCTGGCGTAATTAAAATTTGTGACAGTATAAAATTATTTTTTGAATAATTTACTGTAGAAAAGGCAATCCCTGGCGCAATTAAAATTTGCGACAGTATAAAATTATTTTTTGAATAATTTACTATAGAAAAGGCAATCCCTGGCGCAATTAAATTTGTGACAGTATAAAATTATTTTTTGAATAATTTACCTATAGAAAAGTCAATCCCTGGCGCAATTAAAATTTGCGACAGTAGAAAATTATTTTTTGAATAATTTACTATAGAAAAGGCAATCCCTGGCGCAATTAAAATTTGCGACAGTATAAAATTATTTTTTGAAAAATTTACTATAGAAAAGGCAATCCCTGGCGCACATAAAATTTGCGACAGTATAAAATTATTTTTTGAATAATTTACTGTAGAAAAGGCAATCCCTGGCGCAATTAAAATTTGCGACAGTATAAAATTATTTTTGAATAATTTACTATAGAAAAGGCAATCCCTGGCGCAATTAAAATTTGTGACAGTATAAAATTATTTTTTGAATAATTTACTATAGAAAAGGCAATCCCTGGGATATTTAAAATTTGCGACAGTAGAAAATTATTTTTTGAATAATTTACTATAGAAAAGGCAATCCCTGGCGCACATAAAATTTGCGACAGTATAAAATTAGTTTTTGAAAAATTTACTATATAAAAGGCAATCCCTGGCGTAATTAAAATTTGCGACAGTAGAAAATTATTTTTTGAATAATTTACTGTAGAAAAGGCAATCCCTGGGATATTTAAAATTTGTGACAGTATAAAATTATTTTTTGAATAATTTACTATAGAAAAGTCAATCCCTGGCGCAATTAAAATTTGCGACAGTAGAAAATTATTTTTGAATAATTTACTGTAGAAAAGGCAATCCCTGGGATATTTAAAATTTTGCGACAGTAGAAAATTATTTTTTGAATAATTTACTATAGAAAAGGCAATCCCCTGGCGCAATTAAAATTTGTGACAGTTGAAAATTATTTTTTGAATAATTTACTATAGAAAAGGCAATCCTGGCGCAATTAAAATTTGCGACAGTATAAAATTAGTTTTTGAATAATTTACTATATAAAAGGCAATCCCTGGCGTAATTAAAATTTGCGACAGTATAAAATTAGTTTTTGAAAAATTTACTATAGAAAAGGCAATCCCTGGCGCAATTAAATTTGCGACAGTATAAAATTAGTTTTTGAAAAATTACTATATAAAAGGCAATCCCTGGCGTATTTAAAATTTGCGACAGTAGAAAATTATTTTTTGAATAATTTACTATATAAAAGGCAATCCCTGGCGTAATTAAAATTTGCGACAGTAGAAAATTATTTTTTGAATAATTTACTATAGAAAAGGCAATCCCTGGCGCAATTAAATTTGTGACAGTTGAAAATTATTTTTGAATAATTTACTATAGAAAAGTCAATCCCTGGCGCAATTAAAATTTGTGACAGTTGAAAATTATTTTTTGAATAATTTACTATAGAAAAGTCAATCCCTGGCGCAATTAAAATTTGCGACAGTAGAAAATTATTTTTTGAATAATTTACTATATAAAAGGCAATCCCTGGCGTAATTAAAATTTGCGACAGTAGAAAATTATTTTTTGAAAAATTTACTATAGAAAAGGCAATCCCTGGCGCAATTAAAATTTGTGACAGTATAAAATTATTTTTTGAATAATTTACTATAGAAAAGGCAATCCCTGGGATATTTAAAATTTGCGACAGTATAAAATTATTTTTTGAATAATTTACTATAGAAAAGGCAATCCCTGGCGCACATAAAATTTGCGACAGTATAAAATTAGTTTTTGAATAATTTACTATATAAAAGGCAATCCCTGGCGTAATTAAAATTTGCGACAGTATAAAATTATTTTTTGAATAATTTACTGTAGAAAAGGCAATCCCTGGCGCAATTAAAATTTGCGACAGTATAAAATTATTTTTTGAATAATTTACTATAGAAAAGGCAATCCCTGGCGCAATTAAAATTTGCGACAGTATAAAATTAGTTTTTGAAAAATTTACTATATAAAAGGCAATCCCTGGCGCAATTAAAATTGTGACAGTTGAAAATTATTTTTTGAATAATTTACTGTAGAAAAGGCAATCCCTGGCGCAATTAAAATTTGTGACAGTTGAAAATTATTTTTTGAATAATTTACTATAGAAAAGGCAATCCCTGGCGCAATTAAAATTTGTGACAGTATAAAATTATTTTTTGAATAATTTACTATAGAAAAGGCAATCCCTGGGATATTTAAAATTTTCGACAGTATAAAATTATTTTTGAATAATTTACTATAGAAAAGGCAATCCCTGGCGCACATAAAATTTGCGACAGTATAAAATTAGTTTTTGAATAATTTACTATATAAAAGGCAATCCCTGGCGTAATTAAAATTTGCGACAGTATAAAATTAGTTTTTGAATAATTTACTGTAGAAAAGGCAATCCCTGGGATATTTAAAATTTGCGACAGTATAAAATTATTTTTTGAATAATTTACTATATAAAAGGCAATCCCTGGCGTAATTAAAATTGCGACAGTAGAAAATTATTTTTTGAATAATTTACTATAGAAAAGTCAATCCCTGGCGCAATTAAAATTTGCGACAGTAGAAAATTATTTTTTGAATAATTTACTATATAAAAGGCAATCCCTGGCGTATTTAAAATTTGCGACAGTAGAAAATTATTTTTTGAATAATTTACTATATAAAAGGCAATCCCTGGCGTAATTAAAATTTGCGACAGTAGAAAATTATTTTTTGAATAATTTACTATAGAAAAGGCAATCCCTGGCGCAATTAAAATTTGTGACAGTTGAAAATTATTTTTTGAATAATTTACTATAGAAAAGTCAATCCCTGGCGCAATTAAAATTTGTGACAGTATAAAATTATTTTTTGAATAATTTACTATAGAAAAGGCAATCCCTGGCGCAATTAAAATTTGCGACAGTATAAAATTAGTTTTTGAAAAATTTACTATATAAAAGGCAATCCCTGGCGCAATTAAAATTTGTGACAGTTGAAAATTATTTTTTGAATAATTTACTGTAGAAAAGGCAATCCCTGGCGCAATTAAAATTTGTGACAGTTGAAAATTATTTTTTGAATAATTTACTATAGAAAAGGCAATCCCTGGCGCAATTAAAATTTGTGACAGTATAAAATTATTTTTTGAATAATTTACTATAGAAAAGGCAATCCCTGGGATATTTAAAATTTTCGACAGTATAAAATTATTTTTTGAATAATTTACTATAGAAAAGGCAATCCCTGGCGCACATAAAATTTGCGACAGTATAAAATTAGTTTTTGAATAATTTACTATATAAAAGGCAATCCCTGGCGTAATTAAAATTTGCGACAGTATAAAATTAGTTTTTGAATAATTTACTGTAGAAAAGGCAATCCCTGGGATATTTAAAATTTGCGACAGTATAAAATTATTTTTTGAATAATTTACTATATAAAAGGCAATCCCTGGCGTAATTAAAATTTGCGACAGTAGAAAATTATTTTTTGAATAATTTACTATAGAAAAGTCAATCCCTGGCGCAATTAAAATTTGCGACAGTAGAAAATTATTTTTTGAATAATTTACTATATAAAAGGCAATCCCTGGCGTATTTAAAATTTGCGACAGTAGAAAATTATTTTTTGAATAATTTACTATATAAAAGGCAATCCCTGGCGTAATTAAAATTTGCGACAGTAGAAAATTATTTTTTGAATAATTTACTATAGAAAAGGCAATCCCTGGCGCAATTAAAATTTGTGACAGTTGAAAATTATTTTTTGAATAATTTACTATAGAAAAGTCAATCCCTGGCGCAATTAAAATTTGTGACAGTTGAAAATTATTTTTTGAATAATTTACTATAGAAAAGTCAATCCCTGGCGCAATTAAAATTTGCGACAGTAGAAAATTATTTTTTGAATAATTTACTATAGAAAAGGCAATCCCTGGCGCACATAAAATTTGCGACAGTATAAAATTATTTTTTGAATAATTTACTGTAGAAAAGGCAATCCCTGGCGCAATTAAAATTTGCGACAGTATAAAATTATTTTTTGAATAATTTACTATAGAAAAGGCAATCCCTGGCGCAATTAAAATTTGTGACAGTATAAAATTATTTTTTGAATAATTTACTATAGAAAAGGCAATCCCTGGGATATTTAAAATTTGCGACAGTAGAAAATTATTTTTTGAATAATTTACTATAGAAAAGGCAATCCCTGGCGCAATTAAAATTTGTGACAGTATAAAATTATTTTTTGAATAATTTACTATAGAAAAGGCAATCCCTGGGATATTTAAAATTTGCGACAGTATAAAATTATTTTTTGAATAATTTACTATAGAAAAGTCAATCCCTGGCGCAATTAAAATTTGTGACAGTAGAAAATTAGTTTTTGAATAATTTACTATAGAAAAGGCAATCCCTGGGATATTTAAAATTTGTGACAGTATAAAATTATTTTTTGAATTATTTACTATAGAAAAGGCAATCCCTGGCGTAATTAAAATTTGCGACAGTATAAAATTAGTTTTTGAATAATTTACTATAGAAAAGGCAATCCCTGGCGCAATTAAAATTTGCGACAGTATAAAATTATTTTTTGAATAATTTACTATAGAAAAGGCAATCCCTGGGATATTTAAAATTTGCGACAGTATAAAATTATTTTTTGAATAATTTACTATAGAAAAGGCAATCCCTGGCGCAATTAAAATTTGTGACAGTATAAAATTATTTTTTGAATAATTTACTATAGAAAAGGCAATCCCTGGGATATTTAAAATTTGCGACAGTATAAAATTATTTTTTGAATAATTTACTATAGAAAAGGCAATCCCTGGCGCACATAAAATTTGCGACAGTATAAAATTAGTTTTTGAATAATTTACTATATAAAAGGCAATCCCTGGCGTAATTAAAATTTGCGACAGTATAATATTATTTTTTGAATAATTTACTGTAGAAAAGGCAATCCCTGGCGCAATTAAAATTTGCGACAGTATAAAATTATTTTTTGAATAATTTACTATAGAAAAGGCAATCCCTGGCGCAATTAAAATTTGCGACAGTATAAAAATAGTTTTTGAAAAATTTACTATATAAAAGGCAATCCCTGGCGCAATTAAAATTTGTGACAGTTGAAAATTATTTTTTGAATAATTTACTGTAGAAAAGGCAATCCCTGGCGCAATTAAAATTTGTGACAGTTGAAAATTATTTTTTGAATATTTTACTATAGAAAAGGCAATCCCTGGCGCAATTAAAATTTGTGACAGTATAAAATTATTTTTTGAATAATTTACTATAGAAAAGGCAATCCCTGGGATATTTAAAATTTGCGACAGTATAAAACTATTTTTTGAATAATTTACTATAGAAAAGTCAATCCCTGGCGCAATTAAAATTTGTGACAGTAGAAAATTAGTTTTTGAATAATTTACTATTGAAAAGGCAATCCCTGGGATATTTAAAATTTGTGACAGTATAAAATTATTTTTTGAATAATTTACTATAGAAAAGTCAATCCCTGGCGCAATTAAAATTTTTGACAGTTGAAAATTATTTTTTGAATAATTTACTATAGAAAAGTCAATCCCTGGCGCAATTAAAATTTGTGACAGTTGAAAATTATTTTTTGAATAATTTACTATAGAAAAGTCAATCCCTGGCGCAATTAAAATTTGCGACAGTAGAAAATTATTTTTTGAATAATTTACTATAGAAAAGGCAATCCCTGGCGTAATTAAAATTTGCGACAGTATAAAATTATTTTTTGAATAATTTACTGTAGAAAAGGCAATCCCTGGCGCAATTAAAATTTGCGACAGTATAAAATTAGTTTTTGAAAAATTTAATATATAAAAGGCAATCCCTGGCGCACATAAAATTTGTGACAGTATAAAATTATTTTTTGAATAATTTACTATAGAAAAGGCAATCCCTGGGATATTTAAAATTTGCGACAGTAGAAAATTATTTTTTGAATAATTTACTATATAAAAGGCAATCCCTGGCGTAATTAAAATTTGCGACAGTAGAAAATTATTTTTTGAATAATTTACTGTAGAAAAGGCAATCCCTGGGATATTTAAAATTTGCGACAGTATAAAATTATTTTTTGAATAATTTACTATATAAAAGGCAATCCCTGGCGTAATTAAAATTTGCGACAGTAGAAAATTATTTTTTGAATAATTTACTGTAGAAAAGGCAATCCCTGGGATATTTAAAATTTGCGACAGTATAAAATTATTTTTTGAATAATTTACTGTAGAAAAGGCAATCCCTGGGATATTTAAAATTTGCGACAGTATAAAATTATTTTTTGAATAATTTACTATAGAAAAGGCAATCCCTGGCGCAATTAAAATTTGTGACAGTATAAAATTATTTTTTGAATAATTTACTGTAGAAAAGGCAATCCCTGGCGCAATTAAAATTTGCGACAGTATAAAATTATTTTTTGAATAATTTACTATAGAAAAGGCAATCCCTGGCGCAATTAAAATTTGTGACAGTATAAAATTATTTTTTGAATAATTTACTATAGAAAAGGCAATCCCTGGGATATTTAAAATTTGCGACAGTATAAAATTATTTTTTGAATAATTTACTATAGAAAAGTCAATCCCTGGCGCAATTAAAATTTGTGACAGTAGAAAATTAGTTTTTGAATAATTTACTATAGAAAAGGCAATCCCTGGGATATTTAAAATTTGTGACAGTATAAAATTATTTTTTGAATAATTTACTATAGAAAAGTCAATCCCTGGCGCAATTAAAATTTGTGACAGTTGAAAATTATTTTTTGAATAATTTACTATAGAAAAGTCAATCCCTGGCGCAATTAAAATTTGTGACAGTTGAAAATTATTTTTTGAATAATTTACTATAGAAAAGTCAATCCCTGGCGCAATTAAAATTTGCGACAGTAGAAAATTATTTTTTGAATAATTTACTATAGAAAAGGCAATCCCTGGCGCAATTAAAATTTGCGACAGTAGAAAATTATTTTTTGAATAATTTACTGTAGAAAAGGCAATCCCTGGCGCAATTAAAATTTGTGACAGTATAAAATTATTTTTTGAATAATTTACTATAGAAAAGGCAATCCCTGGCGCAATTAAAATTTGTGACAGTTGAAAATTATTTTTTGAATAATTTACTATAGAAAAGGCAATCCCTGGGATATTTAAAATTTGCGACAGTATAAAATTATTTTTTGAATAATTTACTATAGAAAAGGCAATCCCTGGCGCAATTAAAATTTGTGACAGTATAAAATTATTTTTTGAATAATTTACTATAGAAAAGGCAATCCCTGGCGTAATTAAAATTTGTGACAGTATAAAATTATTTTTTGAATAATTTACTATAGAAAAGGCAATCCCTGGCGCACATAAAATTTGCGACAGTATAAAATTAGTTTTTGAAAAATTTACTATATAAAAGGCAATCCCTGGCGCAATTAAAATTTGTGACAGTTGAAAATTATTTTTTGAATAATTTACTATAGAAAAGGCAATCCCTGGGATATTTAAAATTTGCGACAGTATAAAATTAGTTTTTGAATAATTTACTATAGAAAAGGCAATCCCTGGGATATTTAAAATTTGCGACAGTATAAAATTATTTTTTGAATAATTTACTATAGAAAAGGCAATCCCTGGCGCACATAAAATTTGCGACAGTATAAAATTAGTTTTTGAATAATTTACTATAGAAAAGTCAATCCCTGGCGCAATTAAAATTTGTGACAGTAGAAAATTAGTTTTTGAATAATTTACTATAGAAAAGGCAATCCCTGGCGTAATTAAAATTTGCGACAGTAGAAAATTATTTTTTGAATAATTTACTGTAGAAAAGGCAATCCCTGGCGCACATAAAATTTGCGACAGTAAAAAATTATTTTTTGAATAATTTACTATAGAAAAGTCAATCCCTGGCGCAATTAAAATTTGCGACAGTAGAAAATTATTTTTTGAATAATTTACTATAGAAAAGTCAATCCCTGGCGCAATTAAAATTTGTGACAATAGAAAATTATTTTTTGAATAATTTACTATAGAAAAGGCAATCCCTGGCGCACATAAAATTTGCGACAGTAAAAAATTATTTTTTGAATAATTTACTATAGAAAAGGCAATCCCTGGCGCACATAAAATTTGCGACAGTATAAAATTATTTTTTGAATAATTTACTATAGAAAAGGCAATCCCTGGCGCAATTAAAATTTGTGACAGTATAAAATTATTTTTTGAATAATTTACTATAGAAAAGGCAATCCCTGGCGCAATTAAAATTTGTGACAGTTGAAAATTATTTTTTGAATAATTTACTACAGAAAAGGCAATCCCTGGGATATTTAAAATTTGCGACAGTATAAAATTATTTTTTGAATAATTTACTATAGAAAAGGCAATCCCTGGCGCAATTAAAATTTGTGACAGTATAAAATTATTTTTTGAATAATTTACTATAGAAAAGGCAATCCCTGGCGTAATTAAAATTTGTGACAGTATAAAATTATTTTTTGAATAATTTACTATAGAAAAGGCAATCCCTGGCGCACATAAAATTTGCGACAGTATAAAATTAGTTTTTGAAAAATTTACTATATAAAAGGCAATCCCTGGCGCACATAAAATTTGTGACAGTATAAAATTATTTTTTGAATAATTTACTATAGAAAAGGCAATCCCTGGGATATTTAAAATTTGCGACAGTATAAAATTATTTTTTGAATAATTTACTGTAGAAAAGGCAATCCCTGGGATATTTAAAATTTGCGACAGTATAAAATTATTTTTTGAATAATTTACTATAGAAAAGGCAATCCCTGGGATATTTAAAATTTGCGACAGTATAAAATTATTTTTTGAATAATTTACTGTAGAAAAGGCAATCCCTGGCGCAATTAAAATTTGTGACAGTTGAAAATTAGTTTTTGAATAATTTACTATAGAAAAGGCAATCCCTGGCGCAATTAAAATTTGCGACAGTAGAAAATTATTTTTTGAATAATTTACTATAGAAAAGGCAATCCCTGGCGCAATTAAAATTTGTGACAGTAGAAAATTATTTTTTGAATAATTTACTATAGAAAAGGCAATCCCTGGCGCACATAAAATTTGCGACAGTAAAAAATTATTTTTTGAATAATTTACTATATAAAAGGCAATCCCTGGCGCAATTAAAATTTGCGACAGTATAAAATTATTTTTTGAATAATTTACTATATAAAAGGCAATCCCTGGCGTAATTAAAATTTGCGACAGTATAAAATTAGTTTTTGAATAATTTACTATAGAAAAGGCAATCCCTGGCGTAATTAAAATTTGCGACAGTATAAAATTATTTTTTGAATAATTTACTATAGAAAAGGCAATCCCTGGCGCAATTAAAATTTGTGACAGTATAAAATTATTTTTTGAATAATTTACTATAGAAAAGGCAATCCCTGGCGCAATTAAAATTTGTGACAGTATAAAATTAGTTTTTGAATAATTTACTATATAAAAGGCAATCCCTGGCGCAATTAAAATTTGTGACAGTAGAAAATTATTTTTTGAATAATTTACTATAGAAAAGGCAATCCCTGGCGTAATTAAAATTTGCAACAGTATAAAATTATTTTTTGAATAATTTACTATAGAAAAGGCAATCCCTGGCGCACATAAAATTTGCGACAGTATAAAATTAGTTTTTGAAAAATTTACTATATAAAAGGCAATCCCTGGCGCAATTAAAATTTGTGACAGTTGAAAATTATTTTTTGAATAATTTACTATATAAAAGGCAATCCCTGGCGTAATTAAAATTTGCGACAGTATAAAATTAGTTTTTGAAAAATTTACTATATAAAAGGCAATCCCTGGCGTAATTAAAATTTGCGACAGTATAAAATTAGTTTTTGAATAATTTACTATAGAAAAGGCAATCCCTGGGATATTTAAAATTTGCGACAGTAGAAAATTATTTTTTGAATAATTTACTATAGAAAAGGCAATCCCTGGCGCAATTAAAATTTGTGACAGTTGAAAATTATTTTTTGAATAATTTACTATAGAAAAGGCAATCCCTGGCGTAATTAAAATTTGTGACAGTTGAAAATTATTTTTTGAATAATTTACTATAGAAAAGTCAATCCCTGGCGCAATTAAAATTTGCGACAGTATAAAATTATTTTTTGAATAATTTACTATATAAAAGGCAATCCCTGGCGCACATAAAATTTGCGACAGTATAAAATTAGTTTTTGAATAATTTACTATAGAAAAGGCAATCCCTGGCGCACATAAAATTTGTGACAGTATAAAATTATTTTTTGAATAATTTACTATAGAAAAGGCAATCCCTGGGATATTTAAAATTTGCGACAGTATAAAATTATTTTTTGAATAATTTACTATAGAAAAGGCAATCCCTGGGATATTTAAAATTTGTGACAGTATAAAATTATTTTTTGAATAATTTACTATATAAAAGGCAATCCCTGGCGTAATTAAAATTTGCGACAGTATAAAATTAGTTTTTGAATAATTTACTATAGAAAACGCAATCCCTGGCGCAATTAAAATTTGCGACAGTATAAAATTATTTTTTGAATAATTTACTATAGAAAAGGCAATCCCTGGCGCAATTAAAATTTGTGACAGTATAAAATTATTTTTTGAATAATTTACTATATAAAAGGCAATCCCTGGCGTAATTAAAATTTGCGACAGTATAAAATTATTTTTTGAAAAATTTACTATAGAAAAGGCAATCCCTGGCGCAATTAAAATTTGTGACAGTTGAAAATTATTTTTTGAATAATTTACTATAGAAAAGGCAATCCCTGGCGCAATTAAAATTTGTGACAGTATAAAATTATTTTTTGAATAATTTACTATAGAAAAGGCAATCCCTGGCGCAATTAAAATTTGCGACAGTATAAAATTATTTTTTGAATAATTTACTATAGAAAAGGCAATCCCTGGGATATTTAAAATTTGCGACAGTAGAAAATTATTTTTTGAATAATTTACTATATAAAAGGCAATCCCTGGCGTAATTAAAATTTGTGACAGTTGAAAATTAGTTTTTGAATAATTTACTATAGAAAAGGCAATCCCTGGCGTAATTAAAATTTGCGACAGTATAAAATTAGTTTTTGAATAATTTACTATAGAAAAGGCAATCCCTGGGATATTTAAAATTTGTGACAGTTGAAAATTATTTTTTGAATAATTTACTATAGAAAAGGCAATCCCTGGGATATTTAAAATTTGCGACAGTATAAAATTAGTTTTTGAAAAATTTACTATATAAAAGGCAATCCCTGGCGCACATAAAATTTGCGACAGTAGAAAATTATTTTTTGAATAATTTACTATAGAAAAGGCAATCCCTGGCGCAATTAAAATTTGCGACAGTATAAAATTATTTTTTGAATAATTTACTATATAAAAGGCAATCCCTGGCGCACATAAAATTTGCGACAGTATAAAATTAGTTTTTGAATAATTTACTATAGAAAAGTCAATCCCTGGGATATTTAAAATTTGCGACAGTATAAAATTAGTTTTTGAAAAATTTACTATATAAAAGGCAATCCCTGGCGTAATTAAAATTTGCGACAGTATAAAATTAGTTTTTGAATAATTTACTATAGAAAAGGCAATCCCTGGGATATTTAAAATTTGTGACAGTATAAAATTATTTTTTGAATAATTTACTATAGAAAAGGCAATCCCTGGCGCAATTAAAATTTGCGACAGTAAAAAATTATTTTTTGAATAATTTACTATAGAAAAGGCAATCCCTGGCGCAATTAAAATTTGTGACAATATAAAATTATTTTTTGAATAATTTACTATAGAAAAGGCAATCCCTGGGATATTTAAAATTTGCGACAGTATAAAATTAGTTTTTGAAAAATTTACTATATAAAAGGCAATCCCTGGCGCACATAAAATTTGTGACAGTAGAAAATTATTTTTTGAATAATTTACTATAGAAAAGGCAATCCCTGGCGCAATTAAAATTTGTGACAGTTGAAAATTATTTTTTGAATAATTTACTATAGAAAAGGCAATCCCTGGCGCAATTAAAATTTGTGACAGTTGAAAATTATTTTTTGAATAATTTACTATATAAAAGGCAATCCCTGGCGTAATTAAAATTTGCGACAGTAGAAAATTATTTTTTGAATAATTTACTGTAGAAAAGGCAATCCCTGGCGTAATTAAAATTTGCGACAGTAGAAAATTATTTTTTGAATAATTTACTATAGAAAAGGCAATCCCTGGGATATTTAAAATTTGCGACAGTAGAAAATTATTTTTTGAATAATTTACTATATAAAAGGCAATCCCTGGCGTAATTAAAATTTGTGACAGTTGAAAATTATTTTTTGAATAATTTACTATATAAAAGGCAATCCCTGGCGTAATTAAAATTTGCGACAGTAGAAAATTATTTTTTGAATAATTTACTGTAGAAAAGGCAATCCCTGGCGTAATTAAAATTTGCGACAGTAGAAAATTATTTTTTGAATAATTTACTATAGAAAAGGCAATCCCTGGGATATTTAAAATTTGCGACAGTATAAAATTAGTTTTTGAAAAATTTACTATATAAAAGGCAATCCCTGGCGCACATAAAATTTGCGACAGTAGAAAATTATTTTTTGAATAATTTACTATAGAAAAGGCAATCCCTGGCGTAATTAAAATTTGTGACAGTTGAAAATTATTTTTTGAATAATTTACTATATAAAAGGCAATCCCTGGCGTAATTAAAATTTGTGACAGTTGAAAATTATTTTTTGAATAATTTACTATATAAAAGGCAATCCCTGGCGTAATTAAAATTTGCGACAGTAGAAAATTATTTTTTGAATAATTTACTGTAGAAAAGGCAATCCCTGGCGTAATTAAAATTTGCGACAGTAGAAAATTATTTTTTGAATAATTTACTATAGAAAAGGCAATCCCTGGGATATTTAAAATTTGCGACAGTATAAAATTAGTTTTTGAAAAATTTACTATATAAAAGGCAATCCCTGGCGCACATAAAATTTGCGACAGTAGAAAATTATTTTTTGAATAATTTACTATAGAAAAGGCAATCCCTGGCGTAATTAAAATTTGTGACAGTTGAAAATTATTTTTTGAATAATTTACTATATAAAAGGCAATCCCTGGCGTAATTAAAATTTGTGACAGTTGAAAATTATTTTTTGAATAATTTACTATAGAAAAGGCAATCCCTGGGATATTTAAAATTTGCGACAGTATAAAATTATTTTTTGAATAATTTACTATAGAAAAGGCAATCCCTGGCGCAATTAAAATTTGTGACAGTTGAAAATTATTTTTTGAATAATTTACTATAGAAAAGTCAATCCCTGGCGCAATTAAAATTTGCGACAGTATAAAATTATTTTTGAATAATTTACTATATAAAAGGCAATCCCTGGCGCACATAAAATTTGCGACAGTATAAAATTAGTTTTTGAATAATTTACTATAGAAAAGGCAATCCCTGGCGCACATAAAATTTGTGACAGTATAAAATTATTTTTTGAATAATTTACTATAGAAAAGGCAATCCCTGGGATATTTAAAATTTGCGACAGTATAAAATTATTTTTTGAATAATTTACTATAGAAAAGGCAATCCCTGGGATATTTAAAATTTGTGACAGTATAAAATAATTTTTTGAATAATTTACTATATAAAAGGCAATCCCTGGCGTAATTAAAATTTGCGACAGTATAAAATTAGTTTTTGAATAATTTACTATAGAAAAGGCAATCCCTGGCGCAATTAAAATTTGCGACAGTATAAAATTATTTTTTGAATAATTTACTATAGAAAAGGCAAT
Organism: Dioctria linearis; assembly: GCA_963930735.1. Classification (NCBI taxonomy): domain Eukaryota; kingdom Metazoa; phylum Arthropoda; class Insecta; order Diptera; family Asilidae; genus Dioctria; species Dioctria linearis. The sequence goes on along the minus strand of CAWVNZ010000165.1, from coordinate 277,878 downwards.
CCCTGGCGCAATTAAAATTTGTGACAGTATAAAATTATTTTTTGAATAATTTACTATATAAAAGGCAATCCCTGGCGTAATTAAAATTTGCGACAGTATAAAATTATTTTTTGAATAATTTACTATAGAAAAGGCAATCCCTGGCGCAATTAAAATTTGTGACAGTTGAAAATTATTTTTTGAATAATTTACTATAGAAAAGGCAATCCCTGGCGCAATTAAAATTTGTGACAGATGAAAATTATTTTTTGAATAATTTACTATAGAAAAGGCAATCCCTGGCGCAATTAAAATTTGCGACAGTATAAAATTAGTTTTTGAAAAATTTACTATATAAAAGGCAATCCCTGGCGCAATTAAAATTTGCGACAGTATAAAATTAGTTTTTGAAAAATTTACTATATAAAAGGCAATCCCTGGCGTAATTAAAATTTGCGACAGTATAAAATTATTTTTTGAATAATTTACTATAGAAAAGGCAATCCCTGGCGCAATTAAAATTTGCGACAGTATAAAATTATTTTTTGAATAATTTACTATAGAAAAGGCAATCCCTGGCGCAATTAAAATTTGCGACAGTATAAAATTATTTTTTGAATAATTTACTATAGAAAAGTCAATCCCTGGCGCAATTAAAATTTGCGACAGTAGAAAATTAGTTTTTGAATAATTTACTATATAAAAGGCAATCCCTGGCGTAATTAAAATTTGTGACAGTATAAAATTATTTTTTGAATAATTTACTATATAAAAGGCAATCCCTGGCGCAATTAAAATTTGCGACAGTATAAAATTAGTTTTTGAAAAATTTACTATATAAAAGGCAATCCCTGGCGCAATTAAAATTTGTGACAGTTGAAAATTAGTTTTTGAATAATTTACTATAGAAAAGGCAATCCCTGGCGTAATTAAAATTTGCGACAGTATAAAATTAGTTTTTGAATAATTTACTATAGAAAAGGCAATCCCTGGGATATTTAAAATTTGTGACAGTTGAAAATTATTTTTTGAATAATTTACTATAGAAAAGGCAATCCCTGGGATATTTAAAATTTGCGACAGTATAAAATTAGTTTTTGAAAAATTTACTGTATAAAAGGCAATCCCTGGCGCACATAAAATTTGCGACAGTAGAAAATTATTTTTTGAATAATTTACTATAGAAAAGGCAATCCCTGGCGCAATTAAAATTTGTGACAGTTGAAAATTATTTTTTGAATAATTTACTATAGAAAAGGCAATCCCTGGCGCAATTAAAATTTGTGACAGTTGAAAATTATTTTTTGAATAATTTACTATAGAAAAGGCAATCCCTGGCGCAATTAAAATTTGCGACAGTATAAAATTATTTTTTGAATAATTTACTATAGAAAAGGCAATCCCTGGCGCAATTAAAATTTGCGACAGTAAAAAATTAGTTTTTGAATAATTTACTATAGAAAAGGCAATCCCTGGGATATTTAAAATTTGCGACAGTATAAAATTATTTTTTGAATAATTTACTATAGAAAAGGCAATCCCTGGCGCACATAAAATTTGTGACAGTATAAAAATATTTTTTGAATAATTTACTATATAAAAGGCAATCCCTGGCGCACATAAAATTTGTGACAGTATAAAATTATTTTTTGAATAATTTACTATAGAAAAGGCAATCCCTGGCGCACATAAAATTTGCGACAGTATAAAATTAGTTTTTGAAAAATTTACTATATAAAAGGCAATCCCTGGCGCACATAAAATTTGCGACAGTATAAAATTAGTTTTTGAATAATTTACTATAGAAAAGGCAATCCCTGGGATATTTAAAATTTGTGACAGTTGAAAATTATTTTTTGAATAATTTACTATAGAAAAGGCAATCCCTGGGATATTTAAAATTTGCGACAGTATAAAATTAGTTTTTGAAAAATTTACTATATAAAAGGCAATCCCTGGCGCACATAAAATTTGCGACAGTAGAAAATTATTTTTTGAATAATTTACTATATAAAAGGCAATCCCTGGCGTAATTAAAATTTGTGACAGTTGAAAATTATTTTTTGAATAATTTACTATATAAAAGGCAATCCCTGGCGCAATTAAAATTTGCGACAGTATAAAATTAGTTTTTGAAAAATTTACTATATAAAAGGCAATCCCTGGCGCACATAAAATTTCCGACAGTATAAAATTAGTTTTTGAATAATTTACTATAGAAAAGGCAATCCCTGGGATATTTAAAATTTGTGACAGTTGAAAATTATTTTTTGAATAATTTACTATAGAAAAGTCAATCCCTGGCGCAATTAAAATTTGTGACAGTTGAAAATTATTTTTTGAATAATTTACTATAGAAAAGGCAATCCCTGGCGCAATTAAAATTTGTGACAGTATAAAATTATTTTTTGAATAATTTACTATAGAAAAGTCAATCCCTGGCGCAATTAAAATTTGTGACAGTTGAAAATTATTTTTTGAATAATTTACTATAGAAAAGGCAATCCCTGGCGCACATAAAATTTGCGACAGTATAGAATTAGTTTTTGAAAAATTTACTATAGAAAAGGCAATCCCTGGGATATTTAAAATTTGCGACAGTATAAAATTATTTTTTGAATAATTTACTATAGAAAAGTCAATCCCTGGCGTAATTAAAATTTGCGACAGTATAAAATTAGTTTTTGAAAAATTTACTATATAAAAGGCAATCCCTGGCGTAATTAAAATTTGCGACAGTATAAAATTAGTTTTTGAATAATTTACTATAGAAAAGGCAATCCCTGGGATATTTAAAATTTGTGACAGTTGAAAATTATTTTTTGAATAATTTACTATAGAAAAGGCAATCCCTGGGATATTTAAAATTTGCGACAGTATAAAATTAGTTTTTGAAAAATTTACTATATAAAAGGCAATCCCTGGCGCACATAAAATTTGCGAGAGTAGAAAATTATTTTTTGAATAATTTACTATAGAAAAGGCAATCCCTGGCGCAATTAAAATTTGCGACAGTATAAAATTAGTTTTTGAAAAATTTACTGTAGAAAAGTCAATCCCTGGCGCAATTAAAATTTGCGACAGTATAAAATTAGTTTTTGAAAAATTTACTATATAAAAGGCAATCCCTGGCGCAATTAAAATTTGCGACAGTTGAAAATTATTTTTTGAAAAATTTACTATATAAAAGGCAATCCCTGGCGTAATTAAAATTTGTGACAGTTGAAAATTATTTTTTGAATAATTTACTATATAAAAGGCAATCCCTGGCGCAATTAAAATTTGCGACAGTATAAAATTAGTTTTTGAAAAATTTACTATATAAAAGGCAATCCCTGGCGCACATAAAATTTGCGACAGTATAAAATTAGTTTTTGAATAATTTACTATAGAAAAGGCAATCCCTGGGATATTTAAAATTTGTGACAGTTGAAAATTATTTTTTGAATAATTTACTATAGAAAAGGCAATCCCTGGGATATTTAAAATTTGCGACAGTATAAAATTAGTTTTTGAAAAATTTACTATATAAAAGGCAATCCCTGGCGCACATAAAATTTGCGACAGTAGAAAATTATTTTTTGAATAATTTACTATAGAAAAGGCAATCCCTGGCGCAATTAAAATTTGCGACAGTATAAAATTAGTTTTTGAAAAATTTACTGTAGAAAAGTCAATCCCTGGCGCAATTAAAATTTGCGACAGTAGAAAATTAGTTTTTGAAAATTTACTATATAAAAGGCAATCCCTGGCGTAATTAAAATTTGTGACAGTATAAAATTAGTTTTTGAATAATTTACTATAGAAAAGGCAATCCCTGGGATATTTAAAATTTGTGACAGTTGAAAATTATTTTTTGAATAATTTACTATAGAAAAGGCAATCCCTGGGATATTTAAAATTTGCGACAGTATAAAATTAGTTTTTGAAAAATTTACTATATAAAAGGCAATCCCTGGCGCACATAAAATTTGCGACAGTAGAAAATTATTTTTTGAATAATTTACTATAGAAAAGTCAATCCCTGGCGCACATAAAATTTGTGACAGTTGAAAATTATTTTTTGAATAATTTACTATAGAAAAGGCAATCCCTGGCGCACATAAAATTTGCGACAGTATAAAATTAGTTTTTGAAAAATTTACTATATAAAAGGCAATCCCTGGCGCAATTAAAATTTGTGACAGTTGAAAATTAGTTTTTGAATAATTTACTATAGAAAAGGCAATCCCTGGCGTAATTAAAATTTGCGACAGTATAAAATTAGTTTTTGAATAATTTACTATAGAAAAGGCAATCCCTGGGATATTTAAAATTTGTGACAGTTGAAAATTATTTTTTGAATAATTTACTATAGAAAAGGCAATCCCTGGGATATTTAAAATTTGCGACAGTATAAATTAGTTTTTGAAAAATTTACTATATAAAAGGCAATCCCTGGCGCACATAAAATTTGCGACAGTAGAAAATTATTTTTTGAATAATTTACTATAGAAAAGGCAATCCCTGGCGCAATTAAAATTTGTGACAGTTGAAAATTATTTTTTGAATAATTTACTATAGAAAAGGCAATCCCTGGCGCAATTAAAATTTGTGACAGTTGAAAATTATTTTTTTGAATAATTTACTATAGAAAAGGCAATCCCTGGCGCAATTAAAATTTGCGACAGTATAAAATTATTTTTGAATAATTTACTATAGAAAAGGCAATCCCTGGCGCAATTAAAATTTGTGACAGTTGAAAATTATTTTTTGAATAATTTACTATAGAAAAGTCAATCCCTGGCGCAATTAAAATTTGCGACAGTATAAAATTATTTTTTGAATAATTTACTATAGAAAAGGCAATCCCTGGCGCAATTAAAATTTGTGACAGTTGAAAATTATTTTTTGAAAAATTTACTATATAAAAGGCAATCCCTGGCGTAATTAAAATTTGCGACAGTATAAAATTAGTTTTTGAATAATTTACTATAGAAAAGGCAATCCCTGGCGCAATTAAAATTTGTGACAGTTGAAAATTATTTTTTGAATAATTTACTATAGAAAAGGCAATCCCTGGGATATTTAAAATTTGCGACAGTAGAAAATTATTTTTTGAATAATTTACTATAGAAAAGGCAATCCCTGGGATATTTAAAATTTGCGACAGTAGAAAATTATTTTTTGAATAATTTACTATAGAAAAGGCAATCCCTGGCGCAATTAAAATTTGCGACAGTATAAAATTATTTTTTGAATAATTTACTATAGAAAAGGCAATCCCTGGCGTAATTAAAATTTGTGACAGTTGAAAATTATTTTTTGAATAATTTACTATAGAAAAGGCAATCCCTGGCGCACATAAAATTTGCGACAGTTGAAAATTATTTTTTGAATAATTTACTATAGAAAAGGCAATCCCTGGCGCAATTAAAATTTGTGACAGTTGAAAATTATTTTTTGAATAATTTACTATAGAAAAGGCAATCCCTGGCGTAATTAAAATTTGCGACAGTATAAAATTAGTTTTTGAATAATTTACTATAGAAAAGGCAATCCCTGGGATATTTAAAATTTGCGACAGTATAAAATTATTTTTTGAATAATTTACTATAGAAAAGGCAATCCCTGGCGCACATAAAATTTGTGACAGTATAAAATTATTTTTTGAATAATTTACTATAGAAAAGGCAATCCCTGGGATATTTAAAATTTGCGACAGTTGAAAATTATTTTTTGAATAATTTACTATAGAAAAGGCAATCCCTGGGATATTTAAAATTTGTGACAGTATAAAATTATTTTTTGAATAATTTACTATATAAAAGTCAATCCCTGGCGCAATTAAAATTTGTGACAGTTGAAAATTATTTTTTGAATAATTTACTATAGAAAAGGCAATCCCTGGCGCACATAAAATTTGTGACAGTTGAAAATTATTTTTTGAATAATTTACTATATAAAAGGCAATCCCTGGCGCAATTAAAATTTGCGACAGTATAAAATTAGTTTTTGAAAAATTTACTATATAAAAGGCAATCCCTGGCGCAATTAAAATATGTGACAGTTGAAAATTAGTTTTTGAATAATTTACTATAGAAAAGTCAATCCCTGGCGTAATTAAAATTTGCGACAGTATAAAATTAGTTTTTGAAAAATTTACTATAGAAAAGTCAATCCCTGGCGCAATTAAAATTTGTGACAGTATAAAATTATTTTTTGAATAATTTACTATATAAAAGGCAATCCCTGGCGCAATTAAAATTTGCGACAGTATAAAATTAGTTTTTGAATAATTTACTATAGAAAAGGCAATCCCTGGCGCAATTAAATTTTGTGACAGTTGAAAATTATTTTTTGAATAATTTACTATATAAAAGGCAATCCCTGGCGTAATTAAAATTTGCGACAGTATAAAATTAGTTTTTGAAAAATTTACTATAGAAAAGGCAATCCCTGGCGCAATTAAAATTTGTGACAGTATAAAATTATTTTTTGAATAATTTACTATAGAAAAGGCAATCACTGGCGCAATTAAAATTTGTGACAGTTGAAAATTATTTTTTGAATAATTTACTATAGAAAAGGCAATCCCTGGCGCAATTAAAATTTGCGACAGTATAAAATTATTTTTTGAATAATTTACTATATAAAAGGCAATCCCTGGCGCACATAAAATTTGCGACAGTATAAAATTAGTTTTTGAATAATTTACTATAGAAAAGGCAATCCCTGGCGCACATAAAATTTGTGACAGTATAAAATTATTTTTTGAATAATTTACTATAGAAAAGGCAATCCCTGGGATATTTAAAATTTGCGACAGTATAAAATTATTTTTTGAATAATTTACTATAGAAAAGGCAATCCCTGGGATATTTAAAATTTGTGACAGTATAAAATTATTTTTTGAATAATTTACTATAGAAAAGGCAATCCCTGGGATATTTAAAATTTGCGACAGTATAAAATTATTTTTTGAATAATTTACTATAGAAAAGTCAATCCCTGGCGTAATTAAAATTTGCGACAGTATAAAATTAGTTTTTGAAAAATTTACTATAGAAAAGTCAATCCCTGGCGCAATTAAAATTTGTGACAGTTGAAAATTATTTTTTGAATAATTTACTATATAAAAGGCAATCCCTGGCGCACATAAAATTTGCGACAGTATAAAATTAGTTTTTGAATAATTTACTATAGAAAAGGCAATCCCTGGCGCAATTAAAATTTGCGACAGTATAAAATTATTTTTTGAATAATTTACTATAGAAAAGGCAATCCCTGGCGCACATAAAATTTGCGACAGTATAAAATTATTTTTTGAATAATTTACTATAGAAAAGTCAATCCCTGGCGTAATTAAAATTTGCGACAGTATAAAATTAGTTTTTGAATAATTTACTATATAAAAGGCAATCCCTGGCGCAATTCAAATTTGCGACAGTATAAAATTAGTTTTTGAAAAATTTACTATATAAAAGGCAATCCCTGGCGCACATAAAATTTGCGACAGTATAAAATTAGTTTTTGAATAATTTACTATAGAAAAGGCAATCCCTGGCGCAATTAAAATTTGCGACAGTATAAAATTATTTTTTGAATAATTTACTATAGAAAAGGCAATCCCTGGCGCACATAAAATTTGCGACAGTATAAAATTATTTTTTGAATAATTTACTATAGAAAAGGCAATCCCTGGGATATTTAAAATTTGTGACAGTATAAAATTATTTTTTGAATAATTTACTATAGAAAAGTCAATCCCTGGCGCATTTAAAATTTGCGACAGTATAAAATTATTTTTTGAATAATTTACTATAGAAAAGGCAATCCCTGGGATATTTTAAATTTGTGACAGTATAAAATTATTTTTTGAATAATTTACTATAGAAAAGTCAATCCCTGGCGCAATTAAAATTTGTGACAGTTGAAAATTATTTTTTGAATAATTTACTATAGAAAAGGCAATCCCTGGGATATTTAAAATTTGTGACAGTATAAAATTAGTTTTTGAATAATTTACTATAGAAAAGGCAATCCCTGGCGCAATTAAAATTTGCGACAGTAGAAAATTATTTTTTGAATAATTTACTATAGAAAAGGCAATCCCTGGGATATTTAAAATTTGCGACAGTATAAAATTATTTTTTGAATAATTTACTATAGAAAAGTCAATCCCTGGCGTAATTAAAATTTGCGACAGTATAAAATTAGTTTTTGAATAATTTACTATAGAAAAGGCAATCCCTGGCGCAATTAAAATTTGCGACAGTAGAAAATTATTTTTTGAATAATTTACTATATAAAAGGCAATCCCTGGCGCACATAAAATTTGCGACAGTATAAAATTAGTTTTTGAATAATTTACTATAGAAAAGGCAATCCCTGGCGCACATAAAATTTGTGACAGTATAAAATTATTTTTTGAATAATTTACTATATAAAAGGCAATCCCTGGCGCAATTAAAATTTGCGACAGTATAAAATTATTTTTTGAAAAATTTACTATAGAAAAGGCAATCCCTGGCGCAATTAAAATTTGTGACAGTATAAAATTATTTTTTGAATAATTTACTATAGAAAAGGCAATCCCTGGGATATTTAAAATTTGCGACAGTATAAAATTATTTTTTGAATAATTTACTATAGAAAAGTCAATCCCTGGCGTAATTAAAATTTGCGACAGTATAAAATTAGTTTTTGAATAATTTACTATAGAAAAGTCAATCCCTGGCGCAATTAAAATTTGTGACAGTTGAAAATTATTTTTTGAATAATTTACTATAGAAAAGGCAATCCCTGGCGCAATTAAAATTTGTGACAGTATAAAATTATTTTTTGAATAATTTACTATAGAAAAGGCAATCCCTGGGATATTTAAAATTTGCGACAGTAGAAAATTAGTTTTTGAATAATTTACTATAGAAAAGTCAATCCCTGGCGTAATTAAAATTTGCGACAGTAGAAAATTATTTTTTGAATAATTTACTATATAAAAGGCAATCCCTGGCGCAATTAAAATTTGCGACAGTATAAAATTATTTTTTGAAAAATTTACTATAGAAAAGGCAATCCCTGGCGCAATTAAAATTTGTGACAGTATAAAATTATTTTTTGAATAATTTACTATAGAAAAGGCAATCCCTGGGATATTTAAAATTTGTGACAGTATAAAATTATTTTTTGAATAATTTACTATAGAAAAGGCAATCCCTGGGATATTTAAAATTTGCGACAGTATAAAATTATTTTTTGAATAATTTACTATAGAAAAGGCAATCCCTGGCGCAATTAAAATTTGTGACAGTATAAAATTATTTTTTGAATAATTTACTATAGAAAAGGCAATCCCTGGCGTAATTAAAATTTGCGACAGTAGAAAATTATTTTTTGAATAATATACTATAGAAAAGTCAATCCCTGGCGCAATTAAAATTTGTGACAGTTGAAAATTATTTTTTGAATAATTTACTATAGAAAAGGCAATCCCTGGGATATTTAAAATTTGCGACAGTAGAAAATTAGTTTTTGAAAAATTTACTATAGAAAAGGCAATCCCTGGCGCAATTAAAATTTGCGACAGTATAAAATTAGTTTTTGAATAATTTACTATAGAAAAGGCAATCCCTGGCGCAATTAAAATTTGTGACAGTATAAAATTATTTTTTGAATAATTTACTATAGAAAAGGCAATCCCTGGGATATTTAAAATTTGCGACAGTATAAAATTATTTTTTGAATAATTTACTATAGAAAAGGCAATCCCTGGCGTAATTAAAATTTGCGACAGTAGAAAATTATTTTTTGAATAATTTACTATAGAAAAGTCAATCCCTGGCGCAATTAAAATTTGTGACAGTTGAAAATTATTTTTTGAATAATTTACTATAGAAAAGGCAATCCCTGGGATATTTAAAATTTGCGACAGTAGAAAATTAGTTTTTGAAAAATTTACTATAGAAAAGGCAATCCCTGGCGCAATTAAAATTTGCGACAGTATAAAATTAGTTTTTGAATAATTTACTATATAAAAGCCAATCCCTGGCGTAATTAAAATTTGCGACAGTAGAAAATTATTTTTTGAATAATTTACTATAGAAAAGGCAATCCCTGGCGCAATTAAAATTTGTGACAGTTGAAAATTATTTTTTGAATAATTTACTATAGAAAAGTCAATCCCTGGCGTAATTAAAATTTGCGACAGTATAAAATTATTTTTTGAATAATTTACTATAGAAAAGTCAATCCCTGGCGCAATTAAAATTTGCGACAGTAGAAAATTATTTTTTGAATAATTTACTATAGAAAAGGCAATCCCTGGCGTAATTAAAATTTGTGACAGTTGAAAATTATTTTTTGAATAATTTACTATAGAAAAGTCAATCCCTGGCGTAATTAAAATTTGCGACAGTATAAAATTATTTTTTGAATAATTTACTATAGAAAAGTCAATCCCTGGCGCAATTAAAATTTGCGACAGTAGAAAATTATTTTTTGAATAATTTACTATAGAAAAGTCAATCCCTGGCGTAATTAAAATTTGTGACAGTTGAAAATTATTTTTTGAATAATTTACTATAGAAAAGTCAATCCCTGGCGCAATTAAAATTTGCGACAGTTGAAAATTATTTTTTGAATAATTTACTATATAAAAGGCAATCCCTGGCGTAATTAAAATTTGCGACAGTAAAAAATTATTTTTTGAATAATTTACTATAGAAAAGTCAATCCCTGGCGCAATTAAAATTTGCGACAGTATAAAATTATTTTTTGAATAATTTACTATCGAAAAGTCAATCCCTGGCGCACATAAAATTTGCGACAGTATAAAATTATTTTTTGAATAATTTACTATAGAAAAGGCAATCCCTGGGATATTTAAAATTTGTGACAGTTGAAAATTATTTTTTGAAAAATTTACTATATAAAAGGCAATCCCTGGCGCACATAAAATTTGCGACAGTATAAAATTATTTTTTGAATAATTTACTATAGAAAAGTCAATCCCTGGCGCAATTAAAATTTGCGACAGTAGAAAATTATTTTTTGAATAATTTACTATAGAAAAGTCAATCCCTGGCGTAATTAAAATTTGTGACAGTTGAAAATTATTTTTTGAATAATTTACTATAGAAAAGTCAAACCCTGGCGCAATTAAAATTTGCGACAGTTGAAAATTATTTTTTGAATAATTTACTATAGAAAAGGCAATCCCTGGGATATTTAAAATTTGCGACAGTATAAAATTATTTTTTGAATAATTTACTATAGAAAAGGCAATCCCTGGGATATTTAAAATTTGCGACAGTAGAAAATTATTTTTTGAATAATTTACTATAGAAAAGGCAATCCCTGGGATATTTAAAATTTGCGACAGTAGAAAATTAGTTTTTGGAAAATTTACTATATAAAAGGCAATCCCTGGCGTAATTAAAATTTGTGACAGTATAAAATTAGTTTTTGAATAATTTACTATAGAAAAGGCAATCCCTGGCGCAATTAAAATTTGTGACAGTATAAAATTATTTTTTGAATAATTTACTATAGAAAAGTCAATCCCTGGCGCAATTAAAATTTGCGACAGTAGAAAATTATTTTTTGAATAATTTACTATAGAAAAGTCAATCCCTGGCGTAATTAAAATTTGTGACAGTTGAAAATTATTTTTTGAATAATTTACTATAGAAAAGTCAATCCCTGGCGCAATTAAAATTTGCGACAGTTGAAAATTATTTTTTGAATAATTTACTATAGAAAAGGCAATCCCTGGGATATTTAAAATTTGCGACAGTATAAAATTATTTTTTGAATAATTTACTATAGAAAAGGCAATCCCTGGGATATTTAAAATTTGCGACAGTAGAAAATTATTTTTTGAATAATTTACTATAGAAAAGGCAATCCCTGGGATATTTAAAATTTGTGACAGTTGAAAATTATTTTTTGAATAATTTACTATAGAAAAGGCAATCCCTGGGATATTTAAAATTTGCGACAGTAGAAAATTATTTTTTGAATAATTTACTATAGAAAAGTCAATCCCTGGCGTAATTAAAATTTGCGACAGTAGAAAATTATTTTTTGAATAATTTACTATAGAAAAGTCAATCCCTGGCGCAATTAAAATTTGCGACAGTTGAAAATTATTTTTTGAATAATTTACTATAGAAAAGTCAATCCCTGGCGTAATTAAAATTTGTGACAGTATAAAATTAGTTTTTGAATAATTTACTATAGAAAAGGCAATCCCTGGGATATTTAAAATTTGCGACAGTATAAAATTATTTTTTGAATAATTTACTATAGAAAAGGCAATCCCTGGCGCAATTAAAATTTGTGACAGTTGAAAATTAGTTTTTGAAAAATTTACTATATAAAAGGCAATCCCTGGCGTAATTAAAATTTGTGACAGTTGAAAATTATTTTTTGAATAATTTACTATAGAAAAGTCAATCCCTGGCGCACATAAAATTTGCGACAGTATAGAATTATTTTTTGAATAATTTACTATAGAAAAGGCAATCCCTGGGATATTTAAAATTTGCGACAGTAGAAAATTATTTTTTGAATAATTTACTATAGAAAAGGCAATCCCTGGGATATTTAAAATTTGTGACAGTTGAAAATTAGTTTTTGAAAAATTTACTATATAAAAGGCAATCCCTGGCGTAATTAAAATTTGTGACAGTTGAAAATTATTTTTTGAATAATTTACTATAGAAAAGTCAATCCCTGGCGCACATAAAATTTGCGACAGTATAAAATTATTTTTTGAATAATTTACTATAGAAAAGTCAATCCCTGGCGCAATTAAAATTTGCGACAGTAGAAAATTATTTTTTGAATAATTTACTATAGAAAAGTCAATCCCTGGCGTAATTAAAATTTGTGACAGTTGAAAATTATTTTTTGAATAATTTACTATAGAAAAGTCAATCCCTGGCGCAATTAAAATTTGCGACAGTTGAAAATTATTTTTTGAATAATTTACTATAGAAAAGGCAATCCCTGGGATATTTAAAATTTTTGACAGTATAAAATTAGTTTTTGAAAAATTTACTATATAAAAGGCAATCCCTGGCGCACATAAAATTTGCGACAGTAGAAAATTATTTTTTGAATAATTTACTATAGAAAAGGCAATCCCTGGCGCAATTAAAATTTGTGACAGTTGAAAATTATTTTTTGAATAATTTACTATAGAAAAGGCAATCCCTGGGATATTTAAAATTTGCGACAGTATAAAATTATTTTTTGAATAATTTACTATAGAAAAGGCAATCCCTGGCGTAATTAAAATTTGTGACAGTTGAAAATTATTTTTTGAATAATTTACTATAGAAAAGGCAATCCCTGGGATATTTAAAATTTGCGACAGTAGAAAATTATTTTTTGAATAATTTACTATAGAAAAGGCAATCCCTGGCGCAATTAAAATTTGCGACAGTATAAAATTATTTTTTGAATAATTTACTATAGAAAAGGCAATCCCTGGCGCAATTAAAATTTGTGACAGTTGAAAATTATTTTTTGAATAATTTACTATAGAAAAGGCAATCCCTGGGATATTTAAAATTTGCGACAGTAGAAAATTATTTTTTGAATAATTTACTATAGAAAAGGCAATCCCTGGCGCAATTAAAATTTGTGACAGTTGAAAATTATTTTTTGAATAATTTACTATAGAAAAGGCAATCCCTGGCGCAATTAAAATTTGTGACAGTAGAAAATTAGTTTTTGAAAAATTTACTATAGAAAAGGCAATCCCTGGGATATTTAAAATTTGCGACAGTATAAAATTATTTTTTGAATAATTTACTATAGAAAAGGCAATCCCTGGCGCAATTAAAATTTGCGACAGTATAAAATTATTTTTTGAATAATTTACTATAGAAAAGGCAATCCCTGGCGTAATTAAAATTTGCGACAGTAGAAAATTATTTTTTGAATAATTTACTATATAAAAGGCAATCCCTGGCGCAATTAAAATTTGTGACAGTTGAAAATTATTTTTTGAATAATTTACTATAGAAAAGGCAATCCCTGGGATATTTAAAATTTGCGACAGTAGAAAATTATTTTTTGAATAATTTACTATAGAAAAGGCAATCCCTGGGATATTTAAAATTTGCGACAGTAGAAAATTAGTTTTTGAATAATTTACTATAGAAAAGGCAATCCCTGGCGTAATTAAAATTTGCGACAGTATAAAATTATTTTTTGAATAATTTACTATAGAAAAGGCAATCCCTGGCGTAATTAAAATTTGCGACAGTAGAAAATTATTTTTTGAATAATTTACTATAGAAAAGGCAATCCCTGGGATGTTTAAAATTTGTGACAGTATAAAATTATTTTTTGAATAATTTACTATAGAAAAGGCAATCCCTGGGATATTTAAAATTTGCGACAGTATAAAATTATTTTTTGAATAATTTACTATAGAAAAGGCAATCCCTGGGATATTTAAAATTTGTGACAGTATAAAATTATTTTTTGAATAATTTACTATATAAAAGGCAATCCCTGGCGTAATTAAAATTTGCGACAGTATAAAATTATTTTTTGAAAAATTTACTATAGAAAAGGCAATCCCTGGCGCAATTAAAATTTGTGACAGTATAAAATTATTTTTTGAATAATTTACTATAGAAAAGGCAATCCCTGGGATATTTAAAATTTGCGACAGTATAAAATTATTTTTTGAATAATTTACTATAGAAAAGTCAATCCCTGGCGTAATTAAAATTTGCGACAGTATAAAATTAGTTTTTGAATAATTTACTATAGAAAAGTCAATCCCTGGCGCAATTAAAATTTGTGACAGTTGAAAATTATTTTTTGAATAATTTACTATAGAAAAGGCAATCCCTGGCGCAATTAAAATTTGTGACAGTATAAAATTATTTTTTGAATAATTTACTATAGAAAAGGCAATCCCTGGGATATTTAAAATTTGCGACAGTAGAAAATTAGTTTTTGAATAATTTACTATAGAAAAGTCAATCCCTGGCGTAATTAAAATTTGCGACAGTAGAAAATTATTTTTTGAATAATTTACTATAGAAAAGGCAATCCCTGGGATATTTAAAATTTGCGACAGTATAAAATTATTTTTTGAATAATTTACTATAGAAAAGGCAATCCCTGGCGCAATTAAAATTTGCGACAGTATAAAATTATTTTTTGAATAATTTACTATAGAAAAGGCAATCCCTGGGATATTTAAAATTTGCGACAGTATAAAATTATTTTTTGAATAATTTACTATAGAAAAGGCAATCCCTGGCGCAATTAAAATTTGTGACAGTTGAAAATTATTTTTTGAATAATTTACTATAGAAAAGGCAATCCCTGGGATATTTAAAATTTGCGACAGTAGAAAATTATTTTTTGAATAATTTACTATAGAAAAGGCAATCCCTGGCGTAATTAAAATTTGCGACAGTAGAAAATTATTTTTTGAATAATTTACTATAGAAAAGGCAATCCCTGTCGCAATTAAAATTTGTGACAGTTGAAAATTATTTTTTGAATAATTTACTATAGAAAAGTCAATCCCTGGCGCAATTAAAATTTGCGACAGTATAAAATTATTTTTTGAATAATTTACTATAGAAAAGGCAATCCCTGGCGCAATTAAAATTTGTGACAGTTGAAAATTATTTTTTGAATAATTTACTATAGAAAAGGCAATCCCTGGCGTAATTAAAATTTGCGACAGTAGAAAATTATTTTTTGAATAATTTACTATAGAAAAGGCAATCCCTGGTGCAATTAAAATTTGCGACAGTATAAAATTATTTTTTGAATAATTTACTATATAAAAGGCAATCCCTGGCGTAATTAAAATTTGCGACAGTATAAAATTATTTTTTGAATAATTTACTATAGAAAAGTCAATCCCTGGCGCAATTAAAATTTGTGACAGTTGAAAATTATTTTTTGAATAATTTACTATAGAAAAGGCAATCCCTGGCGCAATTAAAATTTGTGACAGTATAAAATTATTTTTTGAATAATTTACTATAGAAAAGGCAATCCCTGGCGTAATTAAAATTTGCGACAGTATAAAATTATTTTTAGAATAATTTACTATAGAAAAGGCAATCCCTGGGATATTTAAAATTTGTGACAGTATAAAATTATTTTTTGAATAATTTACTATAGAAAAGGCAATCCCTGGCGCACATAAAATTTGCGACAGTAAAAAATTATTTTTTGAATAATTTACTATAGAAAAGGCAATCCCTGGGATATTTAAAATTTGTGACAGTATAAAATTAGTTTTTGAAAAATTTACTATAGAAAAGGCAATCCCTGGGATATTTAAAATTTGTGACAGTATAAAATTATTTTTTGAATAATTTACTATAGAAAAGGCAATCCCTGGCGCAATTAAAATTTGCGACAGTATAAAATTATTTTTTGAATAATTTACTATAGAAAAGGCAATCCCTGGCGCACATAAAATTTGCGACAGTAAAAAATTATTTTTTGAATAATTTACTATAGAAAAGGCAATCCCTGGGATATTTAAAATTTGTGACAGTATAAAATTAGTTTTTGAAAAATTTACTATAGAAAAGGCAATCCCTGGGATATTTAAAATTTGCGACAGTATAAAATTATTTTTTGAATAATTTACTATAGAAAAGTCAATCCCTGGCGCAATTAAAATTTGCGACAGTATAAAATTATTTTTTGAATAATTTACTATAGAAAAGGCAATCCCTGGCGCATTTAAAATTTGCGACAGTATAAAATTATTTTTTGAATAATTTACTATAGAAAAGGCAATCCCTGGGATATTTAAAATTTGTGACAGTTGAAAATTATTTTTTGAATAATTTACTATAGAAAAGGCAATCCCTGGGATATTTAAAATTTGCGACAGTAGAAAATTATTTTTTGAATAATTTACTATAGAAAAGGCAATCCCTGGGATATTTAAAATTTGCGACAGTATAAAATTATTTTTTGAAACATTTACTATAGAAAAGGCAATCCCTGGCGCAATTAAAATTTGTGACAGTATAAAATTAGTTTTTGAATAATTTACTATAGAAAAGTCAATCCCTGGCGCAATTAAAATTTGTGACAGTATAAAATTAGTTTTTGAATAATTTACTATAGAAAAGGCAATCCCTGGCGCAATTAAAATTTGCGACAGTATAAAATTATTTTTTGAATAATTTACTATAGAAAAGTCAATCCCTGGCGTAATTAAAATTTGTGACAGTTGAAAATTATTTTTTGAATAATTTACTATAGAAAAGTCAATCCCTGGCGCAATTAAAATTTGTGACAGTATAAAATTATTTTTTGAATAATTTACTATAGAAAAGTCAATCCCTGGCGCAATTAAAATTTGCGACAGTATAAAATTATTTTTTGAATAATTTACTATAGAAAAGTCAATCCCTGGCGCAATTAAAATTTGCGACAGTATAAAATTATTTTTTGAATAATTTACTATATAAAAGGCAATCCCTGGCGTAATTAAAATTTGCGACAGTAGAAAATTATTTTTTGAATAATTTACTATAGAAAAGGCAATCCCTGGGATATTTAAAATTTGCGACAGTATAAAATTATTTTTTGAAAAATTTACTATATAAAAGGCAATCCCTGGCGCAATTAAAATTTGTGACAGTTGAAATTATTTTTTGAAAAATTTACTATATAAAAGGCAATCCCTGGCGCACATAAAATTTGCGACAGTATAAAATTAGTTTTTGAATAATTTACTATATAAAAGGCAATCCCTGGGATATTTAAAATTTGCGACAGTATAAAATTAGTTTTTGAAAAATTTACTATAGAAAAGGCAATCCCTGGGATATTTAAAATTTGTGACAGTATAAAATTATTTTTTGAATAATTTACTATAGAAAAGGCAATCCCTGGCGTAATTAAAATTTGCGACAGTAAAAAATTAGTTTTTGAATAATTTACTATAGAAAAGGCAATCCCTGGCGCAATTAAAATTTGTGACAGTTGAAAATTATTTTTTGAATAATTTACTATAGAAAAGGCAATCCCTGGCGTAATTAAAATTTGCGACAGTATAAAATTATTTTTTGAATAATTTACTATAGAAAAGTCAATCCCTGGCGCAATTAAAATTTGCGACAGTATAAAATTATTTTTTGAATAATTTACTATAGAAAAGGCAATCCCTGGGATATTTAAAATTTGCGACAGTATAAAATTATTTTTTGAAAAATTTACTATAGAAAAGGCAATCCCTGGCGCAATTAAAATTTGTGACAGTATAAAATTAGTTTTTGAATAATTTACTATAGAAAAGTCAATCCCTGGCGCAATTAAAATTTGTGACAGTATAAAATTAGTTTTTGAATAATTTACTATAGAAAAGGCAATCCCTGGCGCAATTAAAATTTGCGACAGTATAAAATTATTTTTTGAATAATTTACTATAGAAAAGTCAATCCCTGGCGTAATTAAAATTTGTGACAGTTGAAAATTATTTTTTGAATAATTTACTATAGAAAAGTCAATCCCTGGCGCAATTAAAATTTGTGACAGTATAAAATTATTTTTTGAATAATTTACTATAGAAAAGTCAATCCCTGGCGCAATTAAAATTTGCGACAGTATAAAATTATTTTTTGAATAATTTACTATAGAAAAGTCAATCCCTGGCGCAATTAAAATTTGCGACAGTATAAAATTATTTTTTGAATAATTTACTATATAAAAGGCAATCCCTGGCGTAATTAAAATTTGCGACAGTAGAAAATTATTTTTTGAATAATTTACTATAGAAAAGGCAATCCCTGGGATATTTAAAATTTGCGACAGTATAAAATTATTTTTGAAAAATTTACTATATAAAAGGCAATCCCTGGCGCAATTAAAATTTGTGACAGTTGAAAATTATTTTTTGAAAAATTTACTATATAAAAGGCAATCCCTGGCGCACATAAAATTTGCGACAGTATAAAATTAGTTTTTGAATAATTTACTATATAAAAGGCAATCCCTGGGATATTTAAAATTTGCGACAGTATAAAATTAGTTTTTGAAAAATTTACTATAGAAAAGGCAATCCCTGGGATATTTAAAATTTGTGACAGTATAAAATTATTTTTTGAATAATTTACTATAGAAAAGGCAATCCCTGGCGTAATTAAAATTTGCGACAGTAAAAAATTAGTTTTTGAATAATTTACTATAGAAAAGGCAATCCCTGGCGCAATTAAAATTTGTGACAGTTGAAAATTATTTTTTGAATAATTTACTATAGAAAAGGCAATCCCTGGCGTAATTAAAATTTGCGACAGTATAAAATTATTTTTTGAATAATTTACTATAGAAAAGTCAATCCCTGGCGCAATTAAAATTTGCGACAGTATAAAATTATTTTTTGAATAATTTACTATAGAAAAGGCAATCCCTGGGATATTTAAAATTTGCGACAGTAGAAAATTAGTTTTTGAATAATTTACTATAGAAAAGGCAATCCCTGGCGTAATTAAAATTTGCGACAGTATAAAATTATTTTTTGAATAATTTACTATAGAAAAGGCAATCCCTGGCGTAATTAAAATTTGCGACAGTAGAAAATTATTTTTTGAAAAATTTACTATAGAAAAGTCAATCCCTGGGATATTTAAAATTTGCGACAGTAGAAAATTATTTTTTGAATAATTTACTATAGAAAAGTCAATCCCTGGCGTAATTAAAATTTGTGACAGTATAAAATTAGTTTTTGAAAAATTTACTATAGAAAAGGCAATCCCTGGCGCAATTAAAATTTGCGACAGTATAAAATTATTTTTTGAATAATTTACTATAGAAAAGTCAATCCCTGGCGCAATTAAAATTTGTGACAGTTGAAAATTATTTTTTGAATAATTTACTATATAAAAGGCAATCCCTGGCGCAATTAAAATTTGCGACAGTAGAAAATTATTTTTTGAATAATTTACTATAGAAAAGGCAATCCCTGGGATATTTAAAATTTGCGACAGTAGAAAATTATTTTTTGAATAATTTACTATATAAAAGGCAATCCCTGGCGCACATAAAATTTGCGACAGTATAAAATTAGTTTTTGAAAAATTTACTATATAAAAGGCAATCCCTGGCGCACATAATATTTGCGACAGTAGAAAATTATTTTTTGAATAATTTACTATAGAAAAGGCAATCCCTGGGATATTTAAAATTTGCGACAGTAGAAAATTATTTTTTGAATAATTTACTATAGAAAAGGCAATCCCTGGCGCATTTAAAATTTGTGACAGTTGAAAATTATTTTTTGAATAATTTACTATAGAAAAGGCAATCCCTGGGATATTTAAAATTTGCGACAGTAGAAAATTATTTTTTGAATAATTTACTATAGAAAAGGCAATCCCTGGGATATTTAAAATTTGCGACAGTAGAAAATTATTTTTTGAATAATTTACTATAGAAAAGGCAATCCCTGGCGCAATTAAAATTTGCGACAGTATAAAATTATTTTTTGAATAATTTACTATAGAAAAGGCAATCCCTGGGATATTTAAAATTTGTGACAGTATAAAATTAGTTTTTGAAAAATTTACTATAGAAAAGGCAATCCCTGGGATATTTAAAATTTGCGACAGTAGAAAATTATTTTTTGAATAATTTACTATAGAAAAGGCAATCCCTGGCGCAATTAAAATTTGTGACAGTTGAAAATTATTTTTTGAATAATTTACTATAGAAAAGGCAATCCCTGGCGCAATTAAAATTTGTGACAGTTGAAAATTATTTTTTGAATAATTTACTATAGAAAAGGCAATCACTGGCGTAATTAAAATTTGCGACAGTAGAAAATTATTTTTTGAATAATTTACTATAGAAAAGGCAATCCCTGGCGCAATTAAAATTTGCGACAGTATAAAATTATTTTTTGAATAATTTACTATAGAAAAGGCAATCCCTGGGATATTTAAAATTTGCGACAGTAGAAAATTAGTTTTTGAATAATTTACTATAGAAAAGTCAATCCCTGGCGCAATTAAAATTTGCGACAGTATAAAATTATTTTTTGAATAATTTACTATAGAAAAGGCAATCCCTGGCGCAATTAAAATTTGTGACAGTTGAAAATTATTTTTTGAATAATTTACTATAGAAAAGGCAATCCCTGGCGTAATTAAAATTTGCGACAGTAGAAAATTATTTTTTGAATAATTTACTATAGAAAAGGCAATCCCTGGGATATTTAAAATTTGTGACAGTATAAAATTATTTTTTGAATAATTTACTATAGAAAAGGCAATCCC
The DNA here is from genome assembly GCA_963930735.1 of Dioctria linearis. Lineage (NCBI taxonomy): Eukaryota > Metazoa > Arthropoda > Insecta > Diptera > Asilidae > Dioctria > Dioctria linearis. The sequence continues at coordinate 256,627 of CAWVNZ010000165.1, read as the reverse complement.
TGGGATATTTAAAATTTGCGACAGTATAAAATTATTTTTTGAATAATTTACTATAGAAAAGGCAATCCCTGGGATATTTAAAATTTGTGACAGTTGAAAATTATTTTTTGAATAATTTACTATAGAAAAGGCAATCCCTGGGATATTTAAAATTTGCGACAGTAGAAAATTATTTTTTGAATAATTTACTATAGAAAAGGCAATCCCTGGGATATTTAAAATTTGTGACAGTAGAAAATTATTTTTTGAATAATTTACTATAGAAAAGGCAATCCCTGGCGCAATTAAAATTTGCGACAGTATAAATTATTTTTTGAATAATTTACTATAGAAACGGCAATCCCTGGCGCAATTAAAATTTGTGACAGTTGAAAATTATTTTTTGAATAATTTACTATAGAAAAGTCAATCCCTGGCGCAATTAAAATTTGTGACAGTTGAAAATTATTTTTTGAATAATTTACTATAGAAAAGGCAATCCCTGGCGCAATTAAAATTTGTGACAGTATAAAATTATTTTTTGAATAATTTACTATAGAAAAGTCAATCCCTGGCGCAATTAAAATTTGTGACAGTTGAAAATTATTTTTTTGAATAATTTACTATAGAAAAGGCAATCCCTGGCGCACATAAAATTTGCGACAGTATAAAATTAGTTTTTGAAAAATTTACTATAGAAAAGGCAATCCCTGGGATATTTAAAATTTGCGACAGTATAAAATTATTTTTTGAATAATTTACTATAGAAAAGTCAATCCCTGGCGTAATTAAAATTTGCGACAGTATAAAATTAGTTTTTGAAAAATTTACTATATAAAAGGCAATCCCTGGCGTAATTAAAATTTGCGACAGTATAAAATTAGTTTTTGATTAATTTACTATATAAAAGGCAATCCCTGGCGTAATTAAAATTTGCGACAGTATAAAATTATTTTTTGAAAAATTTACTATATAAAAGGCAATCCCTGGCGCAATTAAAATTTGTGACAGTTGAAAATTATTTTTTGAAAAATTTACTATAGAAAAGGCAATCCCTGGCGCACATAAAATTTGCGACAGTATAAAATTAGTTTTTGAATAATTTACTATAGAAAAGGCAATCCCTGGGATATTTAAAATTTGTGACAGTTGAAAATTATTTTTTGAATAATTTACTATAGAAAAGGCAATCCCTGGCGCAATTAAAATTTGCGACAGTATAAAATTATTTTTTGAATAATTTACTATAGAAAAGTCAATCCCTGGCGTAATTAAAATTTGCGACAGTATAAAATTATTTTTTGAATAATTTACTATAGAAAAGTCAATCCCTGGCGCAATTAAAATTTGCGACAGTATAAAATTATTTTTTGAATAATTTACTATATAAAAGGCAATCCCTGGCGTAATTAAAATTTGCGACAGTAGAAAATTAGTTTTTGAATAATTTACTATAGAAAAGGCAATCCCTGGGATATTTAAAATTTGTGACAGTTGAAAATTATTTTTTGAATAATTTACTATATAAAAGGCAATCCCTGGCGCACATAAAATTTGCGACAGTATAAAATTAGTTTTTGAAAAATTTACTATATAAAAGGCAATCTCTGGCGTAATTAAAATTTGCGACAGTATAAAATTATTTTTTGAATAATTTACTATAGAAAAGTCAATCCCTGGCGTAATTAAAATTTGTGACAGTTGAAAATTAGTTTTTGAATAATTTACTATAGAATAGGCAATCCCTGGGATATTTAAAATTTGCGACAGTAGAAAATTAGTTTTTGAAAAATTTACTATAGAAAAGGCAATCCCTGGCGCAATTAAAATTTGCGACAGTATAAAATTAGTTTTTGAAAAATTTACTATATAAAAGGCAATCCCTGGCGCACATAAAATTTGTGACAGTTGAAAATTATTTTTTGAATAATTTACTATAGAAAAGGCAATCCCTGGGATATTTAAAATTTGTGACAGTATAAAATTAGTTTTTGAATAATTTACTATAGAAAAGGCAATCCCTGGCGCAATTAAAATTTGCGACAGTATAAAATTATTTTTTGAATAATTTACTATAGAAAAGGCAATCCCTGGGATATTTAAAATTTGCGACAGTATAAAATTAGTTTTTGAATAATTTACTATAGAAAAGGCAATCCCTGGCGCACATAAAATTTGTGACAGTATAAAATTATTTTTTGAATAATTTACTATAGAAAAGGCAATCCCTGGCGCACATAAAATTTGCGACAGTATAAAATTAGTTTTTGAATAATTTACTATAGAAAAGGCAATCCCTGGCGCACATAAAATTTGCGACAGTATAAAATTATTTTTTGAAAAATTTACTATATAAAAGGCAATCCCTGGCGTAATTAAAATTTGCGACAGTATAAAATTATTTTTTGAATAATTTACTATAGAAAAGGCAATCCCTGGCGCAATTAAAATTTGCGACAGTATAAAATTATTTTTTGAATAATTTACTATAGAAAAGGCAATCCCTGGCGCAATTAAAATTTGCGACAGTATAAAATTAGTTTTTGAATAATTTACTATAGAAAAGGCAATCCCTGGGATATTTAAAATTTGCGACAGTATAAAATTATTTTTTGAATAATTTACTATATAAAAGGCAATCCCTGGCGTAATTAAAATTTGCGACAGTAGAAAATTATTTTTTGAATAATTTACTGTAGAAAAGGCAATCCCTGGGATATTTAAAATTTGCGACAGTATAAAATTATTTTTTGAATAATTTACTGTAGAAAAGGCAATCCCTGGGATATTTAAAATTTGCGACAGTATAAAATTATTTTTTGAATAATTTACTGTAGAAAAGGCAATCCCTGGCGCAATTAAAATTTGCGACAGTATAAAATTAGTTTTTGAAAAATTTACTATATAAAAGGCAATCCCTGGCGCAATTAAAATTTGCGACAGTATAAAATTAGTTTTTGAAAAATTTACTATATAAAAGGCAATCCCTGGCGTAATTAAAATTTGCGACAGTATAAAATTATTTTTTGAATAATTTACTATAGAAAAGGCAATCCCTGGCGCAATTAAAATTTGCGACAGTATAAAATTATTTTTTGAATAATTTACTATAGAAAAGGCAATCCCTGGCGCAATTAAAATTTGCGACAGTATAAAATTAGTTTTTGAATAATTTACTATAGAAAAGGCAATCCCTGGGATATTTAAAATTTGCGACAGTATAAAATTATTTTTTGAATAATTTACTATATAAAAGGCAATCCCTGGCGTAATTAAAATTTGCGACAGTAGAAAATTATTTTTTGAATAATTTACTGTAGAAAAGGCAATCCCTGGGATATTTAAAATTTGCGACAGTATAAAATTATTTTTTGAATAATTTACTGTAGAAAAGGCAATCCCTGGGATATTTAAAATTTGCGACAGTATAAAATTATTTTTTGAATAATTTACTATAGAAAAGGCAATCCCTGGCGCAATTAAAATTTGTGACAGTATAAAATTATTTTTTGAATAATTTACTGTAGAAAAGGCAATCCCTGGCGCAATTAAAATTTGCGACAGTATAAAATTAGTTTTTGAAAAATTTACTATATAAAAGGCAATCCCTGGCGTAATTAAAATTTGCGACAGTATAAAATTAGTTTTTGAAAAATTTACTATATAAAAGGCAATCCCTGGCGTAATTAAAATTTGCGACAGTATAAAATTATTTTTTGAATAATTTACTATAGAAAAGGCAATCCCTGGCGCAATTAAAATTTGTGACAGTATAAAATTATTTTTTGAATAATTTACTATAGAAAAGGCAATCCCTGGCGCAATTAAAATTTGTGACAGTATAAAATTAGTTTTTGAATAATTTACTATATAAAAGGCAATCCCTGGCGTAATTAAAATTTGCGACAGTATAAAATTATTTTTTGAATAATTTACTGTAGAAAAGGCAATCCCTGGCGCAATTAAAATTTGCGACAGTATAAAATTAGTTTTTGAAAAATTTACTAAATAAAAGGCAATCCCTGGCGCAATTAAATTTTGCGACAGTATAAAATTAGTTTTTGAAAAATTTACTATATAAAAGGCAATCCCTGGCGTAATTAAAATTTGCGACAGTATAAAATTATTTTTTGAATAATTTACTATAGAAAAGGCAATCCCTGGCGCAATTAAAATTTGTGACAGTTGAAAATTATTTTTTGAATAATTTACTATAGAAAAGGCAATCCCTGGCGCACATAAAATTTGCGACAGTATAAAATTATTTTTTGAATAATTTACTATAGAAAAGGCAATCCCTGGCGCAATTAAAATTTGCGACAGTATAAAATTAGTTTTTGAATAATTTACTATAGAAAAGGCAATCCCTGGGATATTTAAAATTTGCGACAGTATAAAATTATTTTTTGAATAATTTACTATAGAAAAGGCAATCCCTGGGATATTTAAAATTTGTGACAGTATAAAATTAGTTTTTGAAAAATTTACTATATAAAAGGCAATCCCTGGCGCAATTAAAATTTGTGACAGTATAAAATTATTTTTTGAATAATTTACTATAGAAAAGTCAATCCCTGGCGCAATTAAAATTTGCGACAGTAGAAAATTATTTTTTGAATAATTTACTATATAAAAGGCAATCCCTGGCGTAATTAAAATTTGCGACAGTAGAAAATTATTTTTTTAATAATTTACTGTAGAAAAGGCAATCCCTGGGATATTTAAAATTTGCGACAGTATAAAATTATTTTTTGAATAATTTACTGTAGAAAAGGCAATCCCTGGGATATTTAAAATTTGCGACAGTATAAAATTATTTTTTGAATAATTTACTATAGAAAAGTCAATCCCTGGCGCAATTAAAATTTGCGACAGTATAAAATTATTTTTTGAATAATTTACTATAGAAAAGGCAATCCCTGGCGCAATTAAAATTTGTGACAGTTGAAAATTAGTTTTTGAAAAATTTACTATATAAAAGGCAATCCCTGGCGTAATTAAAATTTGCGACAGTAGAAAATTATTTTTTGAATAATTTACTATATAAAAGGCAATCCCTGGCGTAATTAAAATTTGCGACAGTAGAAAATTATTTTTTGAATAATTTACTATATAAAAGGCAATCCCTGGCGCACATAAAATTTGCGACAGTATAAAATTATTTTTTGAATAATTTACTATAGAAAAGGCAATCCCTGGCGCAATTAAAATTTGTGACAGTATAAAATTAGTTTTTGAAAAATTTACTATATAAAAGGCAATCCCTGGCGCAATTAAAATTTGCGACAGTATAAAATTATTTTTTGAATAATTTACTATAGAAAAGTCAATCCCTGGCGCAATTAAAATTTGCGACAGTAGAAAATTATTTTTTGAATAATTTACTATATAAAAGGCAATCCCTGGCGTAATTAAAATTTGCGACAGTATAAAATTATTTTTTGAATAATTTACTATAGAAAAGGCAATCCCTGGCGCAATTAAAATTTGCGACAGTATAAAATTCGTTTTTGAATAATTTACTATAGAAAAGGCAATCCCTGGGATATTTAAAATTTGCGACAGTATAAAATTATTTTTTGAATAATTTACTATATAAAAGGCAATCCCTGGCGTAATTAAAATTTGCGACAGTAGAAAATTATTTTTTGAATAATTTACTGTAGAAAAGGCAATCCCTGGGATATTTAAAATTTGCGACAGTATAAAATTATTTTTTGAATAATTTACTGTAGAAAAGGCAATCCCTGGCGTAATTAAAATTTGCGACAGTATAAAATTATTTTTTGAATAATTTACTATAGAAAAGGCAATCCCTGGCGCAATTAAAATTTGCGACAGTATAAAATTAGTTTTTGAAAAATTTACTATAGAAAAGTCAATCCCTGGCGCAATTAAAATTTGTGACAGTATAAAATTAGTTTTTGAATAATTTACTATAGAAAAGTCAATCCCTGGCGCAATTAAAATTTGCGACAGTAGAAAATTAGTTTTTGAATAATTTACTATAGAAAAGTCAATCCCTGGCGCAATTAAAATTTGCGACAGTATAAAATTATTTTTTGAATAATTTACTATAGAAAAGTCAATCCCTGGCGCAATTAAAATTTGCGACAGTATAAAATTATTTTTTGAATAATTTACTATAGAAAATTCAATCCCTGGCGCACATAAAATTTGCGACAGTATAAAATTATTTTTTGAATAATTTACTATAGAAAAGGCAATCCCTGGCGTAATTAAAATTTGTGACAGTTGAAAATTATTTTTTGAATAATTTACTATAGAAAAGGCAATCCCTGGCGCACATAAAATTTGCGACAGTATAAAATTATTTTTTGAATAATTTACTATAGAAAAGGCAATCCCTGGCGCAATTAAAATTTGTGACAGTTGAAAATTATTTTTTGAATAATTTACTATAGAAAAGGCAATCCCTGGGATATTTAAAATTTGTGACAGTATAAAATTAGTTTTTGAATAATTTACTATAGAAAAGGCAATCCTGGCGCAATTAAAATTTGCGACAGTATAAAAATTATTTTTTGAATAATTTACTATAGAAAAGGCAATCCCTGGGATATTTAAAATTTGCGACAGTAGAAAATTATTTTTTGAATAATTTACTATATAAAAGGCAATCCCTGGCGTAATTAAAATTTGTGACAGTTGAAAATTAGTTTTTGAATAATTTACTATAGAAAAGGCAATCCCTGGCGTAATTAAAATTTGCGACAGTATAAAATTAGTTTTTTGAATAATTTACTATAGAAAAGGCAATCCCTGGGATATTTAAAATTTGTGACAGTTGAAAATTATTTTTTGAATAATTTACTATAGAAAAGGCAATCCCTGGCGCAATTAAAATTTGCGACAGTATAAAATTATTTTTGAATAATTTACTATATAAAAGGCAATCCCTGGCGTAATTAAAATTTGCGACAGTAGAAAATTATTTTTTGAATAATTTACTGTAGAAAAGGCAATCCCTGGGATATTTAAAATTTGCGACAGTATAAAATTATTTTTTGAATAATTTACTATAGAAAAGTCAATCCCTGGCGCAATTAAAATTTGCGACAGTAGAAAATTATTTTTGAATAATTTACTATATAAAAAGGCAATCCCCTGGCGTAATTAAAATTTGCGACAGTAGAAAATTAGTTTTTGAATAATTTACTATAGAAAAGGCAATCCCTGGCGCAATTAAAATTTGTGACAGTTGAAAATTATTTTTTGAATAATTTACTATAGAAAAGGCAATCCCTGGCGTAATTAAAATTTGTGACAGTATAAAATTAGTTTTTGAAAAATTTACTATATAAAAGTCAATCCCTGGCGCAATTAAAATTTGCGACAGTATAAAATTAGTTTTTTGAAAAATTTACTATATAAAAAGGCAATCCCTGGCGCAATTAAAATTTGTGACAGTTGAAAATTATTTTTTGAATAATTTACTATAGAAAAGGCAATCCCTGGGATATTTAAAATTTGCGACAGTATAAAATTATTTTTTGAATAATTTACTATAGAAAAGGCAATCCCTGGCGCAATTAAAATTTGTGACAGTTGAAAATTATTTTTTTGAATAATTTACTATAGAAAAGGCAATCCCTGGCGTAATTAAAATTTGTGACAGTTGAAAATTATTTTTTGAATAATTTACTATAGAAAAGTCAATCCCTGGCGCACATAAAATTTGCGACAGTATAAAATTATTTTTTGAATAATTTACTATAGAAAAGTCAATCCCTGGCGTAATTAAAATTTGCGACAGTATAAAATAAGTTTTTGAAAAATTTACTATAGAAAAGGCAATCCCTGGGATATTTAAAATTTGCGACAGTAGAAAATTAGTTTTGAAAATTTACTATATAAAAGGCAATCCCTGGCGCACATAAAATTTGCGACAGTATAAAATTATTTTTTGAATAATTTACTATAGAAAAGGCAATCCCTGGCGCAATTAAAATTTGCGACAGTAGAAAATTATTTTTTGAAAAATTTACTATATAAAAGGCAATCCCCTGGCGCAATTAAAATTTGCGACAGTTGAAAATTATTTTTTGAATAATTTACTATAGAAAAGTCAATCGCTGGCGTAATTAAAATTTGTGACAGTTGAAAATTATTTTTTGAATAATTTACTGTAGAAAAGGCAATCCCTGGCGCAATTAAAATTTGCGACAGTATAAAATTAGTTTTTGAAAAATTTACTATATAAAAGGCAATCCCTGGCGCAATTAAAATTTGCGACAGTTGAAAATTATTTTTTGAATAATTTACTATAGAAAAGTCAATCCCTGGCGTAATTAAAATTTGTGACAGTTGAAAATTATTTTTTGAATAATTTACTGTAGAAAAGGCAATCCCTGGCGCAATTAAAATTTGCGACAGTATAAAAATTAGTTTTTGAATATAGAAAAGGCAATCCCTGGCGTAATTAAAATTTGTGACAGTTGAAAATTATTTTTTGAATAATTTACTATAGAAAAGGCAATCCCTGGCGCAATTAAAATTTGTGACAGTTGAAAATTATTTTTTGAATAATTTACTATATAAAAGGCAATCCCTGGCGTAATTAAAATTTGCGACAGTATAAAATTAGTTTTTGAATAATTTACTATAGAAAAAGGCAATCCCTGCGCAATTAAAATTTGTGACAGTTGAAAATTATTTTTTGAATAATTTACTATAGAAAAGGCAATCCCTGGGGCAATTAAAATTTGTGACAGTTGAAAATTAGTTTTTGAATAATTTACTATAGAAAAGGCAATCCCTGGGATATTTAAAATTTGTGACAGTTGAAAATTATTTTTGAAAAATTTACTATAGAAAAAGGCAATCCCTGGGATATTTAAAATTTGTGACAGTATAAAATTAGTTTTTGAATAATTTACTATAGAAAAGGCAATCCCTGGCGCAATTAAAATTTGTGACAGTTGAAAATTATTTTTGAATAATTTACTATAGAAAAGTCAATCCCTGGCGCACATAAAATTTGCGACAGTTGAAAATTATTTTTTGAATAATTTACTATAGAAAAGTCAATCCCTGGCGCAATTAAAATTTGTGACAGTATAAAATTAGTTTTTGAATAATTTACTATAGAAAAGGCAATCCCTGGCGCAATTAAAATTTGTGACAGTTGAAAATTATTTTTTGAATAATTTACTATAGAAAAGGCAATCCCTGGCGCAATTAAAATTTGTGACAGTTGAAAATTATTTTTTGAATAATTTTACTATAGAAAAGGCAATCCCTGGCGCACATAAAATTTGCGACAGTATAAAATTATTTTTTGAATAATTTACTATAGAAAAGTCAATCCCTGGCGCAATTAAAATTTGTGACAGTATAAAATTATTTTTTGAATAATTTACTATAGAAAAGTCAATCCCTGGCGCAATTAAAATTTGTGACAGTATAAAATTAGTTTTTGAAAAATTTACTATAGAAAAGGCAATCCCTGGCGTAATTAAAATTTGCGACAGTATAAAATTAGTTTTTTGAATAATTTACTGTAGAAAAGGCAATCCTGGGATATTTAAAATTTGCGACAGTATAAAATTATTTTTTGAATAATTTACTGTAGAAAAGGCAATCCCTGGCGCAATTAAAATTTGTGACAGTATAAAATTAGTTTTTGAATAATTTACTATAGAAAAGGCAATCCCTGGCGCAATTAAAATTTGTGACAGTTGAAAATTATTTTTTGAATAATTTACTAAAAAAAGTCAATCCCTGGCGCACATAAAATTTGCGACAGTTGAAAATTATTTTTTGAATAATTTACTATAGAAAAGTCAATCCCTGGCGCAATTAAAATTTGTGACAGTATAAAATTAGTTTTTGAATAATTTACTATAGAAAAGGGCAATCCCTGGCGCAATTAAAATTTGTGACAGTTGAAAATTATTTTTGAATAATTTACTATAGAAAAGGCAAACCCTGGCGCAATTAAAATTTGTGACAGTTGAAAATTATTTTTTGAATAATTTACTATAGAAAAGTCAATCCCTGGCGCAATTAAAATTTGTGACAGTATAAAATTAGTTTTTGAATAATTTACTATAGAAAAGGCAATCCCTGGCGCAATTAAAATTTGCGACAGTTGAAAATTAGTTTTTGAATAATTTACTATAGAAAAGTCAATCCCTGGCGCAATTAAAATTTGTGACAGTATAAAATTAGTTTTTGAATAATTTACTATAGAAAAGTCAATCCCTGGCGCAATTAAAATTTGTGACAGTATAAAATTAGTTTTTGAATAATTTACTATAGAAAAGGCAATCCCTGGCGTAATTAAAATTTGCGACAGTTGAAAATTAGTTTTTGAATAATTTTACTATAGAAAAGTCAATCCCTGGCGCAATTAAAATTTGCGACAGTTGAAAATTAGTTTTTGAAAAATTTACTATAGAAAAGGCAATCCCTGGCGTAATTAAAATTTGCGACAGTTGAAAATTAGTTTTTGAATAATTTACTATAGAAAAGTCAATCCCTGGCAGTAATTAAAATTTGTGACAGTATAAAATTATTTTTTTGAATAATTTACTATAGAAAAGGCAATCCCTGGCGTAATTAAATTTGCGACAGTATAAAATTAGTTTTTGAATAATTTACTATAGAAAAGTCAATCCCTGGCGCAATTAAAATTTGCGACAGTTGAAAATTAGTTTTTTGAATAATTTACTATAGAAAAGGCAATCCCTGGCGTAATTAAAATTTGCGACAGTAAAAAATTAGTTTTTGAATAATTTACAATAGAAAAGTCAATCCCTGGCGCACATAAAATTTGCGACAGTATAAAATTATTTTTTGAATAATTTACTATAGAAAAGGCAATCCCTGGCGCAATTAAAATTTGCGACAGTATAAATTATTTTTTGAATAATTTACTATAGAAAAGGCAATCCCTGCGCAATTAAAATTTGTGACAGTATAAAATTAGTTTTTGAATAATTTACTATAGAAAAGGCAATCCCTGGCGCACATAAAATTTGCGACAGTATAAAATTAGTTTTTGAAAAATTTACTATAGGAAAGGCAATCCCTGGCGCAATTAAAATTTGTGACAGTATAAAATTAGTTTTTGAATAATTTACTATAGAAAAGGCAATCCCTTGGCGCAATTAAAATTTGCGACAGTATAAAATTAGTTTTTTGAAAAATTTTACTATAGAAAAGGCAATCCCTGGCGCACATAAAATTTGCGACAGTATAAAATTAGTTTTGAAAAATTTACTATATGAAAAGGCAATGCCTGGCGTAATTAAAATTTGTGACAGTAAAAAATTATTTTTTTGAATAATTTACTATAGAAAAGGCAATCCTGGCGCACATAAAATTTGCGACAGTATAAAAATTATTTTTTGAATAATTTACTATAGAAAAGGCAATCCCTGGCGCACATAAAATTTGCGACAGTAGAAAATTATTTTTTGAATAATTTACTATAGAAAAGGCAATCCCTGGGATATTTAAAATTTGTGACAGTTGAAAAATTATTTTTTGAATAATTTACTATAGAAAAGTCAATCCCTGGGATATTTAAAATTTGCGGCAGTATAAAATTATTTTTTGAATAATTTACTATAGAAAAGTCAATCCCTGGCGCAATTAAAATTGTGACAGTTGAAAATTATTTTTTGAATAATTTACTATAGAAAAGGCAATCCCTGGCGCACATAAAATTTGCGACAGTAGAAAATTATTTTTTGAATAATTTACTATAGAAAAGGCAATCCCTGGCGTAATTAAAATTTGCGACAGTATAAAAATTATTTTTTGAAAAATTTACTATAGAAAAGGCAATCCCTGGCGCAATTAAAATTTGCGACAGTATAAAATTAGTTTTTGAAAAATTTACTATAGAAAAGGCAATCCCTGGCGTAATTAAAATTTGCGACAGTAGAAAATTATTTTTTGAATAATTTACTATAGAAAAGTCAATCCCTGGCGCAATTAAAATTTGCGACAGTAAAAAATTATTTTTGAATAATTTACTATAGAAAAGGCAATCCCTGGCGCACATAAAATTTGCGACAGTAGAAAATTATTTTTTGAATAATTTACTATAGAAAAGGCAATCCCTGGCGTAATTAAAATTTGCGACAGTATAAAATTAGTTTTTGAATAATTTACTATAGAAAAGTCAATCCCTGGCGGAATTAAAATTTGTGACAGTTGAAAATTATTTTTTGAATAATTTACTATAGAAAGAGGCAATCCCTGGCGCACATAAAATTTGCGACAGTATAAAATTAGTTTTTGAAAAATTTACTATAGAAAAGTCAATCCCTGGGCGCAATTAAAATTTGTGACAGTTTGAAAATTATTTTTTTGAATAATTTACTATATAAAAGGCAATCCCTGGGATATTTAAAATTTGCGACAGTATAAAATTAGTTTTTGAATAATTTACTATAGAAAAGGCAATCCCTGGGATATTTAAAATTTGCGACAGTTGAAAATTATTTTTTGAATAATTTACTATAGAAAAGTCAATCCCTGGCGCACATAAAATTTGCGACAGTATAAAAATTATTTTTTGAAAAATTTACTATAGAAAAGGCAATCCCTGGCGCAATTAAAATTTGTGACAGTTGAAAATTATTTTTTGAATAATTTTACTATAGAAAAGGCAATCCCTGGCGCACATAAAATTTGCGACAGTAAAAAAATTATTTTTTGAATAATTTACTATAGAAAAGTCAATCCCTGGCGCACATAAAATTTGCGACAGTATAAAATTATTTTTTGAAAAATTTACTATAGAAAAGGCAATCCCTGGCGCAATTAAAATTTGTGACAGTTGAAAATTATTTTTTGAATAATTTACTATAGAAAAGGCAATCCCTGGCGCACATAAAATTTGCGACAGTAAAAAATTATTTTTTGAATAATTTACTATAGAAAAGGCAATCCCTGGCGTAATTAAAATTTGTGACAGTATAAAATTATTTTTGAAAAATTTACTATAGAAAAGGCAATCCCTGGCGCAATTAAAATTTGCGACAGTAGAAAATTATTTTTTGAATAATTTACTATAGAAAAGGCAATCCCTGGCGTAATTAAAATTTGCGACAGTATAAAATTATTTTTTGAATAATTTACTATAGAAAAGTCAATCCCTGGCGCACATAAAATTTGCGACAGTATAAAATTATTTTTTGAATAATTTACTATAGAAAAGTCAATCCCTGGCGCAATTAAAATTTGTGACAGTATAAAATTATTCTTTGAATAATTTACTATAGAAAAGGCAATCCCTGGCGCAATTAAAATTTGTGACAGTTGAAAATTATTTTTTGAATAATTTACTATAGAAAAGGCAATCCCTGGCGCACATAAAATTTGCGACAGTAAAAAATTATTTTTTGAATAATTTACTATAGAAAAGGCAATCCCTGGCGCACATAAAATTTGCGACAGTATAAAATTATTTTTTGAATAATTTACTATAGAAAAGGCAATCCCTGGCGCAATTAAAATTTGTGACAGTATAAAATTAGTTTTTGAATAATTTACTATAGAAAAGGCAATCCCTGGCGCAATTAAAATTTGTGACAGTTGAAAATTATTTTTTGAATAATTTACTATAGAAAAGGCAATCCCTGGGATATTTAAAATTTGCGACAGTATAAAATTATTTTTTGAATAATTTACTATAGAAAAGGCAATCCCTGGCGCACATAAAATTTGCGACAGTATAAAATTATTTTTTGAATAATTTACTATAGAAAAGGCAATCCCTGGCGTAATTAAAATTTGCGACAGTATAAAATTAGTTTTTGAAAAATTTACTATATAAAAGGCAATCCCTGGCGTAATTAAAATTTGCGACAGTATAAAATTAGTTTTTGAAAAATTTACTATATAAAAGGCAATCCCTGGCGTAATTAAAATTTGTGACAGTTGAAAATTATTTTTTGAATAATTTACTATAGAAAAGTCAATCCCTGGCGCAATTAAAATTTGCGACAGTAGAAAATTATTTTTTGAATAATTTACTATAGAAAAGGCAATCCCTGGCGCACATAAAATTTGCGACAGTATAAAATTATTTTTTGAATAATTTACTATAGAAAAGTCAATCCCTGGCGCAATTAAAATTTGCGACAGTATAAAATTAGTTTTTGAAAAATTTACTGTAGAAAAGGCAATCCCTGGCGTAATTAAAATTTGCGACAGTAGAAAATTATTTTTTGAATAATTTACTATAGAAAAGGCAATCCCTGGCGCACATAAAATTTGCGACAGTAAAAAATTATTTTTTGAATAATTTACTATAGAAAAGGCAATCCCTGGCGCACATAAAATTTGTGACAGTTGAAAATTATTTTTGAATAATTTACTATAGAAAAGGCAATCCCTGGCGCACATAAAATTTGCGACAGTAAAAAATTATTTTTTGAATAATTTACTATAGAAAAGTCAATCCCTGGCGCACATAAAATTTGTGACAGTATAAAATTAGTTTTTGAAAAATTTACTATAGAAAAGGCAATCCCTGGCGCACATAAAATTTGCGACAGTAAAAAATTATTTTTTGAATAATTTACTATAGAAAAGTCAATCCCTGGCGCACATAAAATTTGCGACAGTATAAAATTATTTTTTGAATAATTTACTATAGAAAAGGCAATCCCTGGCGTAATTAAAATTTGCGACAGTATAAAATTATTTTTTGAATAATTTACTATAGAAAAGGCAATCAATGGGATATTTAAAATTTGCGACAGTATAAAATTATTTTTTGAATAATTTACTATAGAAAAGTGAATCCCTGGCGCAATTAAAATTTGTGACAGTATAAAATTAGTTTTTGAATAATTTACTATAGAAAAGGCAATCCCTGGCGCAATTAAAATTTGTGACAGTTGAAAATTATTTTTTGAATAATTTACTATAGAAAAGGCAATCCCTGGCGCACATAAAATTTGTGACAGTTGAAAATTATTTTTTGAATAATTTACTATAGAAAAGGCAATCCCTGGCGCACATAAAATTTGCGACAGTATAAAATTATTTTTTGAATAATTTACTATAGAAAAGGCAATCCCTGGCGTAATTAAAATTTGCGACAGTAGAAAATTATTTTTTGAATAATTTACTATAGAAAAGGCAATCCCTGGGATATTTAAAATTTGTGACGTAAAAAATTATTTTTTGAATAATTTACTATAGAAAAGTCAATCCCTGGCGCACATAAAATTTGTGACAGTTGAAAATTATTTTTTGAAAAATTTACTATAGAAAAGTCAATCCCTGGCGCAATTAAAATTTGTGACAGTTGAAAATTATTTTTTGAATAATTTACTATATAAAAGGCAATCCCTGGGATATTTAAAATTTGCGACAGTATAAAATTAGTTTTTGAATAATTTACTATAGAAAAGGCAATCCCTGGGATATTTAAAATTTGTGACAGTAAAAAATTAATTTTTGAATAATTTACTATAGAAAAGTCAATCCCTGGCGCACATAAAATTTGCGACAGTATAAAATTATTTTTTGAATAATTTACTATAGAAAAGTCAATCCCTGGCGCAATTAAAATTTGTGACAGTTGAAAATTATTTTTTGAATAATTTACTATATAAAAGGCAATCCCTGGGATATTTAAAATTTGCGACAGTATAAAATTAGTTTTTGAATAATTTACTATAGAAAAGGCAATCCCTGGCGTAATTAAAATTTGCGACAGTATAAAATTATTTTTTGAATAATTTACTATAGAAAAGTCAATCCCTGGCGCAATTAAAATTTGTGACAGTTGAAAATTATTTTTTGAATAATTTACTATAGAAAAGTCAATCCCTGGCGTAATTAAAATTTGTGACAGTATAAAATTATTTTTTGAATAATTTACTATAGAAAAGGCAATCCCTGGCGTAATTAAAATTTGCGACAGTATAAAATTAGTTTTTGAAAAATTTACTATAGAAAAGTCAATCCCTGGCGCAATTAAAATTTGTGACAGTTGAAAATTATTTTTTGAATAATTTACTATATAAAAGGCAATCCCTGGGATATTTAAAATTTGCGACAGTATAAAATTAGTTTTTGAATAATTTACTATAGAAAAGGCAATCCCTGGCGCACATAAAATTTGCGACAGTATAAAATTAGTTTTTGAATAATTTACTATAGAAAAGTCAATCCCTGGCGCAATTAAAATTTGCGACAGTATAAAATTATTTTTTGAATAATTTACTATAGAAAAGGCAATCCCTGGCGCAATTAAAATTTGTGACAGTTGAAAATTATTTTTTGAATAATTTACTATAGAAAAGTCAATCCCTGGCGTAATTAAAATTTGTGACAGTATAAAATTATTTTTTGAATAATTTACTATAGAAAAGGCAATCCCTGGCGTAATTAAAATTTGCGACAGTATAAAATTAGTTTTTGAAAAATTTACTATAGAAAAGTCAATCCCTGGCGCAATTAAAATTTGTGACAGTTGAAAATTATTTTTTGAATAATTTACTATATAAAAGGCAATCCCTGGGATATTTAAAATTTGCGACAGTATAAAATTAGTTTTTGAATAATTTACTATAGAAAAGGCAATCCCTGGCGTAATTAAAATTTGCGACAGTATAAAATTATTTTTTGAATAATTTACTATAGAAAAGTCAATCCCTGGCGCAATTAAAATTTGCGACAGTATAAAATTATTTTTTGAATAATTTACTATAGAAAAGGCAATCCCTGGCGCAATTAAAATTTGTGACAGTTGAAAATTATTTTTTGAATAATTTACTATAGAAAAGGCAATCCCTGGCGTAATTAAAATTTGCGACAGTATAAAATTAGTTTTTGAAAAATTTACTATAGAAAAGTCAATCCCTGGCGCAATTAAAATTTGTGACAGTTGAAAATTATTTTTTGAATAATTTACTATATAAAAGCAATCCCTGGGATATTTAAAATTTGCGACAGTATAAAATTAGTTTTTGAATAATTTACTATAGAAAAGGCAATCCCTGGCGTAATTAAAATTTGCGACAGTATAAAATTATTTTTTGAATAATTTACTATAGAAAAGTCAATCCCTGGCGCAATTAAAATTTGTGACAGTTGAAAATTATTTTTTGAATAATTTACTATAGAAAAGTCAATCCCTGGCGTAATTAAAATTTGTGACAGTATAAAATTATTTTTTGAATAATTTACTATAGAAAAGGCAATCCCTGGCGTAATTAAAATTTGCGACAGTATAAAATTAGTTTTTGAAAAATTTACTATAGAAAAGTCAATCCCTGGCGCAATTAAAATTTGTGACAGTTGAAAATTATTTTTTGAATAATTTACTATATAAAAGGCAATCCCTGGGATATTTAAAATTTGCGACAGTATAAAATTAGTTTTTGAATAATTTACTATAGAAAAGGCAATCCCTGGCGCACATAAAATTTGCGACAGTATAAAATTAGTTTTTGAATAATTTACTATAGAAAAGTCAATCCCTGGCGCAATTAAAATTTGCGACAGTATAAAATTATTTTTTGAATAATTTACTATAGAAAAGGCAATCCCTGGCGCAATTAAAATTTGTGACAGTTGAAAATTATTTTTTGAATAATTTACTATAGAAAAGTCAATCCCTGGCGTAATTAAAATTTGTGACAGTATAAAATTATTTTTTGAATAATTTACTATAGAAAAGGCAATCCCTGGCGCACATAAAATTTGCGACAGTATAAAATTATTTTTTGAATAATTTACTATAGAAAAGTCAATCCCTGGCGCAATTAAAATTTGTGACAGTATAAAATTAGTTTTTGAATAATTTACTATAGAAAAGGCAATCCCTGGCGCAATTAAAATTTGTGACAGTTGAAAATTATTTTTTGAATAATTTACTATAGAAAAGGCAATCCCTGGGATATTTAAAATTTGCGACAGTATAAAATTATTTTTTGAATAATTTACTATAGAAAAGGCAATCCCTGGCGCACATAAAATTTGCGACAGTATAAAATTAGTTTTTGAATAATTTACTATAGAAAAGTCAATCCCTGGCGCAATTAAAATTTGCGACAGTATAAAATTATTTTTTGAATAATTTACTATAGAAAAGGCAATCCCTGGCGCAATTAAAATTTGTGACAGTTGAAAATTATTTTTTGAATAATTTACTATAGAAAAGGCAATCCCTGGCGCACATAAAATTTGCGACAGTATAAAATTATTTTTTGAATAATTTACTATAGAAAAGGCAATCCCTGGCGTAATTAAAATTTGCGACAGTAGAAAATTATTTTTTGAATAATTTACTATAGAAAAGGCAATCCCTGGGATATTTAAAATTTGTGACAGTAAAAAATTATTTTTTGAATAATTTACTATAGAAAAGTCAATCCCTGGCGCACATAAAATTTGAAAATTATTTTTTGAATAATTTACTATAGAAAAGGCAATCCCTGGCGCACATAAAATTTGCGACAGTATAAAATTAGTTTTTGAAAAATTTACTATAGAAAAGGCAATCCCTGGCGCAATTAAAATTTGCGACAGTATAAAATTAGTTTTTGAAAAATTTACTGTAGAAAAGGCAATCCCTGGCGTAATTAAAATTTGCGACAGTAGAAAATTATTTTTTGAATAATTTACTATAGAAAAGGCAATCCCTGGCGCACATAAAATTTGTGACAGTATAAAATTATTTTTTGAATAATTTACTATAGAAAAGGCAATCCCTGGCGTAATTAAAATTTGCGACAGTATAAAATTATTTTTTGAATAATTTACTATATAAAAGGCAATCCCTGGGATATTTAAAATTTGCGACAGTAGAAAATTATTTTTTGAATAATTTACTATAGAAAAGGCAATCCCTGGCGCAATTAAAATTTGTGACAGTTGAAAATTATTTTTTGAATAATTTACTATAGAAAAGGCAATCCCTGGCGCAATTAAAATTTGTGACAGTTGAAAATTATTTTTTGAATAATTTACTATATAAAAGGCAATCCCTGGCGTAATTAAAATTTGCGACAGTATAAAATTATTTTTTGAATAATTTACTATAGAAAAGGCAATCCCTGGCGTAATTAAAATTTGTGACAGTTGAAAATTATTTTTTGAATAATTTACTATAGAAAAGGCAATCCCTGGCGCACATAAAATTTGCGACAGTAAAAAATTATTTTTTGAATAATTTACTATAGAAAAGTCAATCCCTGGCGCAATTAAAATTTGCGACAGTATAAAATTATTTTTTGAATAATTTACTATAGAAAAGTCAATCCCTGGCGCACATAAAATTTGCGACAGTATAAAATTATTTTTTGAATAATTTACTATAGAAAAGGCAATCCCTGGCGTAATTAAAATTTGTGACAGTATAAAATTATTTTTTGAATAATTTACTATAGAAAAGGCAATCCCTGGCGCACATAAAATTTGCGACAGTATAAAATTATTTTTTGAATAATTTACTATAGAAAAGGCAATCCCTGGCGTAATTAAAATTTGCGACAGTATAAAATTATTTTTTGAATAATTTACTATAGAAAAGTCAATCCCTGGCGCAATTAAAATTTGTGACAGTATAAAATTATTTTTTGAATAATTTACTATAGAAAAGTCAATCCCTGGCGCAATTAAAATTTGTGACAGTATAAAATTAGTTTTTGAATAATTTACTATAGAAAAGGCAATCCCTGGCGCAATTAAAATTTGTGACAGTTGAAAATTATTTTTTGAATAATTTACTATAGAAAAGTCAATCCCTGGCGTAATTAAAATTTGTGACAGTATAAAATTATTTTTTGAATAATTTACTATAGAAAAGGCAATCCCTGGCGTAATTAAAATTTGCGACAGTATAAAATTATTTTTTGAATAATTTACTATAGAAAAGGCAATCCCTGGCGTAATTAAAATTTGCGACAGTATAAAATTATTTTTTGAATAATTTACTATAGAAAAGGCAATCCCTGGCGCAATTAAAATTTGTGACAGTTGAAAATTATTTTTTGAATAATTTACTATAGAAAAGGCAATCCCTGGCGCACATAAAATTTGCGACAGTATAAAATTATTTTTTGAATAATTTACTATAGAAAAGGCAATCCCTGGCGTAATTAAAATTTGCGACAGTAGAAAATTATTTTTTGAATAATTTACTATAGAAAAGGCAATCCCTGGGATATTTAAAATTTGCGACAGTATAAAATTATTTTTTGAATAATTTACTATAGAAAAGGCAATCCCTGGCGCACATAAAATTTGCGACAGTATAAAATTATTTTTTGAATAATTTACTATAGAAAAGTCAATCCCTGGCGCAATTAAAATTTGTGACAGTATAAAATTAGTTTTTGAATAATTTACTATATAAAAGGCAATCCCTGGCGCAATTAAAATTTGTGACAGTTGAAAATTATTTTTTGAATAATTTACTATAGAAAAGGCAATCCCTGGCGTAATTAAAATTTGTGACAGTTGAAAATTATTTTTTGAATAATTTACTATAGAAAAGGCAATCCCTGGCGCACATAAAATTTGCGACAGTAAAAAATTATTTTTTGAATAATTTACTATAGAAAAGTCAATCCCTGGCGCACATAAAATTTGCGACAGTATAAAATTATTTTTTGAATAATTTACTATAGAAAAGGCAATCCCTGGCGTAATTAAAATTTGCGACAGTATAAAATTATTTTTTGAATAATTTACTATAGAAAAGGCAATCCCTGGCGCAATTAAAATTTGTGACAGTTGAAAATTATTTTTTGAATAATTTACTATAGAAAAGTCAATCCCTGGGATATTTAAAATTTGCGACAGTATAAAATTATTTTTTGAATAATTTACTATAGAAAAGGCAATCCCTGGCGCACATAAAATTTGCGACAGTATAAAATTATTTTTTGAATAATTTACTATAGAAAAGTCAATCCCTGGCGCAATTAAAATTTGTGACAGTATAAAATTATTTTTTGAATAATTTACTATAGAAAAGGCAATCCCTGGCGCAATTAAAATTTGTGACAGTTGAAAATTATTTTTTGAATAATTTACTATAGAAAAGGCAATCCCTGGGGCACATAAAATTTGCGACAGTAAAAAATTATTTTTTGAATAATTTACTATAGAATAGTCAATCCCTGGCGCACATAAAATTTGCGACAGTATAAAATTATTTTTTGAATAATTTACTATAGAAAAGGCAATCCCTGGGATATTTAAAATTTGCGACAGTATAAAATTATTTTTTGAATAATTTACTATAGAAAAGGCAATCCCTGGCGCACATAAAATTTGCGACAGTATAAAATTATTTTTTGAATAATTTACTATAGAAAAGTCAATCCCTGGCGCAATTAAAATTTGCGACAGTAGAAAATTATTTTTTGAATAATTTACTATAGAAAAGGCAATCCCTGGCGCAATTAAAATTTGTGACAGTTGAAAATTATTTTTTGAATAATTTACTATAGAAAAGTCAATCCCTGGCGCAATTAAAATTTGCGACAGTTGAAAATTATTTTTTGAATAATTTACTATAGAAAAGTCAATCCCTGGCGCAATTAAAATTTGTGACAGTATAAAATTAGTTTTTGAATAATTTACTATAGAAAAGGCAATCCCTGGCGCAATTAAAATTTGTGACAGTTGAAAATTATTTTTTGAATAATTTACTATAGAAAAGTCAATCCCTGGCGCAATTAAAATTTGTGACAGTATAAAATTAGTTTTTGAATAATTTACTATAGAAAAGGCAATCCCTGGCGCAATTAAAATTTGCGACAGTAGAAAATTATTTTTTGAATAATTTACTATAGAAAAGGCAATCCCTGGGATATTTAAAATTTGCGACAGTATAAAATTATTTTTTGAATAATTTACTATAGAAAAGGCAATCCCTGGCGCACATAAAATTTGCGACAGTATAAAATTATTTTTTGAATAATTTACTATAGAAAAGGCAATCCCTGGCGTAATTAAAATTTGTGACAGTTGAAAATTATTTTTTGAATAATTTACTATAGAAAAGTCAATCCCTGGCGCAATTAAAATTTGTGACAGTATAAAATTAGTTTTTGAATAATTTACTATAGAAAAGGCAATCCCTGGCGCACATAAAATTTGCGACAGTATAAAATTATTTTTTGAATAATTTACTATAGAAAAGTCAATCCCTGGCGCAATTAAAATTTGTGACAGTATAAAATTAGTTTTTGAATAATTTACTATAGAAAAGGCAATCCCTGGCGCAATTAAAATTTGTGACAGTATAAAATTGGTTTTTGAATAATTTACTATAGAAAAGGCAATCCCTGGCGTAATTAAAATTTGCGACAGTAGAAAATTATTTTTTGAATAATTTACTATAGAAAAGGCAATCCCTGGGATATTTAAAATTTGCGACAGTATAAAATTATTTTTTGAATAATTTACTATAGAAAAGGCAATCCCTGGGATATTTAAAATTTGCGACAGTATAAAATTATTTTTTGAATAATTTACTATAGAAAAGGCAATCCCTGGCGCACATAAAATTTGCGACAGTTGAAAATTATTTTTTGAATAATTTACTATAGAAAAGTCAATCCCTGGCGCAATTAAAATTTGTGACAGTATAAAATTAGTTTTTGAATAATTTACTATAGAAAAGGCAATCCCTGGCGCAATTGAAATTTGTGACAGTTGAAAATTATTTTTTGAATAATTTACTATAGAAAAGTCAATCCCTGGCGCAATTAAAATTTGTGACAGTATAAAATTAGTTTTTGAATAATTTACTATAGAAAAGGCAATCCCTGGCGCAATTAAAATTTGCGACAGTAGAAAATTATTTTTTGAATAATTTACTATAGAAAAAGCAATCCCTGGCGCAATTAAAATTTGTGACAGTTGAAAATTATTTTTTGAATAATTTACTATAGAAAAGGCAATCCCTGGCGCACATAAAATTTGCGACAGTATAAAATTATTTTTTGAATAATTTACTATAGAAAAGTCAATCCCTGGCGCAATTAAAATTTGTGACAGTATAAAATTATTTTTTGAATAATTTACTATAGAAAAGGCAATCCCTGGGATATTTAAAATTTGCGAACAGTATAAAATTATTTTTTGAATAATTTACTATAGAAAAGGCAATCCCTGGCGCACATAAAATTTGCGACAGTATAAAATTATTTTTTGAATAATTTACTATAGAAAAGTCAATCCCTGGCGCAATTAAAATTTGTGACAGTATAAAATTAGTTTTTGAATAATTTACTATAGAAAAGGCAATCCCTGGCGCAATTAAAATTTGTGACAGTATAAAATTAGTTTTTGAATAATTTACTATAGAAAAGGCAATCCTGGCGCAATTAAAATTTGTGACAGTTGAAAATTATTTTTTGAATAATTTACTATAGAAAAGTCAATCCCTGGCGCAATTAAAATTTGTGACAGTATAAAATTATTTTTTGAATAATTTACTATAGAAAAGGCAATCCCTGGCGTAATTAAAATTTGCGACAGTAGAAAATTATTTTTTGAATAATTTACTATAGAAAAGGCAATCCCTGGGATATTTAAAATTTGCGACAGTATAAAATTATTTTTGAATAATTTACTATAGAAAAGGCAATCCCTGGCGCACATAAAATTTGCGACAGTATAAAATTATTTTTTGAATAATTTACTATAGAAAAGTCAATCCCTGGCGCAATTAAAATTTGTGACAGTATAAAATTAGTTTTTGAATAATTTACTATAGAAAAGGCAATCCCTGGTGCAATTAAAATTTGTGACAGTTGAAAATTATTTTTTGAATAATTTACTATAGAAAAGGCAATCCCTGGCGCAATTAAAATTTGTGACAGTTGAAAATTATTTTTTGAATAATTTACTATAGAAAAGTCAATCCCTGGCGCAATTAAAATTTGTGACAGTAAAAAATTATTTTTTGAATAATTTACTATAGAAAAGTCAATCCCTGGCGCACATAAAATTTGCGACAGTATAAAATTATTTTTTGAATAATTTACTATAGAAAAGTCAATCCCTGGCGCAATTAAAATTTGTGACAGTTGAAAATTATTTTTTGAATAATTTACCATAGAAAAGTCAATCCCTGGCGTAATTAAAATTTGTGACAGTATAAAATTATTTTTTGAATAATTTACTATAGAAAAGGCAATCCCTGGCGCAATTAAAATTTGTGACAGTTGAAAATTATTTTTTGAATAATTTACTATAGAAAAGGCAATCCCTGGCGTAATTAAAATTTGCGACAGTATAAAATTAGTTTTTGAAAAATTTACTATAGAAAAGTCAATCCCTGGCGCAATTAAAATTTGTGACAGTATAAAATTATTTTTTGAATAATTTACTATAGAAAAGGCAATCCCTGGCGTAATTAAAATTTGCGACAGTATAAAATTATTTTTTGAATAATTTACTATAGAAAAGGCAATCCCTGGCGCACATAAAATTTGTGACAGTATAAAATTATTTTTTGAAAAATTTACTATAGAAAAGGCAATCCCTGGCGCACATAAAATTTGCGACAGTATAAAATTATTTTTTGAATAATTTACTATAGAAAAGGCAATCCCTGGCGCAATTAAAATTTGCGACAGTATAAAATTATTTTTTGAATAATTTACTATATAAAAGGCAATCCCTGGCGTAATTAAAATTTGCGACAGTATAAAATTAGTTTTTGAATAATTTACTATAGAAAAGTCAATCCCTGGCGTAATTAAAATTTGTGACAGTTGAAAATTATTTTTTGAATAATTTACTATAGAAAAGTCAATCCCTGGCGCAATTAAAATTTGTGACAGTAAAAAATTATTTTTTGAATAATTTACTATAGAAAAGTCAATCCCTGGCGCACATAAAATTCGCGACAGTATAAAATTATTTTTTGAATAATTTACTATAGAAAAGTCAGTCCCTGGCGCACATAAAATTTGTGACAGATGAAAATTATTTTTTGAATAATTTACTATAGAAAAGTCAATCCCTGGCGTAATTAAAATTTGCGACAGTATAAAATTATTTTTTGAATAATTTACTATAGAAAAGGCAATCCCTGGCGCACATAAAATTTGCGACAGTATAAAATTATTTTTTGAATAATTTACTATAGAAAAGGCAATCCCTGGCGCAATTAAAATTTGTGACAGTTGAAAATTATTTTTTGAATAATTTACTATAGAAAAGGCAATCCCTGGCGTAATTAAAATTTGCGACAGTATAAAATTATTTTTTGAATAATTTACTATAGAAAAGTCAATCCCTGGCGCAATTAAAATTTGCGACAGTATAAAATTATTTTTTGAATAATTTACTATAGAAAAGGCAATCCCTGGCGCAATTAAAATTTGTAACAGATGAAAATTATTTTTTGAATAATTTACTATAGAAAAGTCAATCCCTGGCGCAATTAAAATTTGTGACAGTAAAAAATTATTTTTTGAATAATTTACTATAGAAAAGTCAATCCCTGGCGTAATTAAAATTTGCGACAGTATAAAATTAGTTTTTGAATAATTTACTATAGAAAAGGCAATCCCTGGCGCAATTAAAATTTGTGACAGTTGAAAATTATTTTTTGAATAATTTACTATAGAAAAGGCAATCCCTGGGATATTTAAAATTTGCGACAGTATAAAATTAGTTTTTGAATAATTTACTATAGAAAAGGCAATCCCTGGCGCAATTAAAATTTGCGACAGTATAAAATAATTTTTTGAATAATTTACTATAGAAAAGGCAATCCCTGGGATATTTAAAATTTGCGACAGTAGAAAATTATTTTTTGAATAATTTACTATAGAAAAGGCAATCCCTGGCGCAATTAAAATTTGTGACAGTTGAAAATTATTTTTTGAATAATTTACTATAGAAAAGTCAATCCCTGGCGCAATTAAAATTTGCGACAGTATAAAATTATTTTTTGAATAATTTACTATATAAAAGGCAATCCCTGGCGCACATAAAATTTGCGACAGTATAAAATTAGTTTTTGAATAATTTACTATAGAAAAGGCAATCCCTGGCGCACATAAAATTTGTGACAGTATAAAATTATTTTTTGAATAATTTACTATAGAAAAGGCAATCCCTGGCGCAATTAAAATTTGTGACAGTTGAAAATTATTTTTTGAATAATTTACTATAGAAAAGTCAATCCCTGGCGCAATTAAAATTTGCGACAGTATAAAATTATTTTTTGAATAATTTACTATATAAAAGGCAATCCCTGGGATATTTAAAATTTGCGACAGTATAAAATTATTTTTTGAATAATTTACTATAGAAAAGTCAATCCCTGGCGCAATTAAAATTTGCGACAGTTGAAAATTATTTTTTGAATAATTTACTATAGAAAAGGCAATCCCTGGCGTAATTAAAATTTGTGACAGTTGAAAATTATTTTTTGAATAATTTACTATAGAAAAGGCAATCCCTGGCGTAATTAAAATTTGCGACAGTATAAAATTATTTTTTGAATAATTTACTATAGAAAAGGCAATCCCTGGCGCACATAAAATTTGCGACAGTATAAAATTATTTTTTGAATAATTTACTATAGAAAAGGCAATCCCTGGCGCAATTAAAATTTGTGACAGTTGAAAATTATTTTTTGAATAATTTACTATAGAAAAGTCAATCCCTGGCGTAATTAAAATTTGCGACAGTATAAAATTAGTTTTTGAAAAATTTACTATAGAAAAGGCAATCCCTGGGATATTTAAAATTTGCGACAGTAGAAAATTAGTTTTTGAAAATTTACTATATAAAAGGCAATCCCTGGCGCACATAAAATTTGCGACAGTATAAAATTATTTTTTGAATAATTTACTATAGAAAAGGCAATCCCTGGCGCAATTAAAATTTGTGACAGTTGAAAATTATTTTTTGAATAATTTACTATAGAAAAGGCAATCCCTGGCGTAATTAAAATTTGTGACAGTTGAAAATTATTTTTTGAATAATTTACTATAGAAAAGTCAATCCCTGGCGCAATTAAAATTTGCGACAGTTGAAAATTATTTTTTGAATAATTTACTATATAAAAGGCAATCCCTGGGATATTTAAAATTTGCGACAGTTGAAAATTATTTTTTGAATAATTTACTATAGAAAAGTCAATCCCTGGCGCACATAAAATTTGCGACAGTATAAAATTATTTTTTGAATAATTTACTATAGAAAAGGCAATCCCTGGCGCACATAAAATTTGTGACAGTTGAAAATTATTTTTTGAAAAATTTACTATAGAAAAGTCAATCCCTGGCGTAATTAAAATTTGCGACAGTATAAAATTATTTTTTGAATAATTTACTATAGAAAAGGCAATCCCTGGCGCACATAAAATTTGCGACAGTATAAAATTATTTTTTGAATAATTTACTATAGAAAAGTCAATCCTGGCGCAATTAAAATTTGCGACAGTATAAAATTATTTTTTGAATAATTTACTATAGAAAAGGCAATCCCTGGCGCAATTAAAATTTGTGACAGATGAAAATTATTTTTTGAATAATTTACTATAGAAAAGTCAATCCCTGGCGCAATTAAAATTTGTGACAGTAAAAAATTATTTTTTGAATAATTTACTATAGAAAAGTCAATCCCTGGGCGTAATTAAAATTTGCGACAGTATAAAATTAGTTTTTGAATAATTTACTATAGAAAAGGCAATCCCTGGCGCAATTAAAATTTGTGACAGTTGAAAATTATTTTTTGAATAATTTACTATAGAAAAGGCAATCCCTGGGATATTTAAAATTTGCGACAGTATAAAATTAGTTTTTGAATAATTTACTATAGAAAAGGCAATCCCTGGCGCAATTAAAATTTGCGACAGTATAAAATAATTTTTTGAATAATTTACTATAGAAAAGGCAATCCCTGGGATATTTAAAATTTGCGACAGTAGAAAATTATTTTTTGAATAATTTACTATAGAAAAGGCAATCCCTGGCGCAATTAAAATTTGTGACAGTTGAAAATTATTTTTTGAATAATTTACTATAGAAAAGTCAATCCCTGGCGCAATTAAAATTTGCGACAGTATAAAATTATTTTTTGAATAATTTACTATATAAAAGGCAATCCCTGGCGCACATAAAATTTGCGACAGTATAAAATTAGTTTTTGAATAATTTACTATAGAAAAGGCAATCCCTGGCGCACATAAAATTTGTGACAGTATAAAATTATTTTTTGAATAATTTACTATAGAAAAGGCAATCCCTGGCGCAATTAAAATTTGTGACAGTTGAAAATTATTTTTTGAATAATTTACTATAGAAAAGTCAATCCCTGGCGCAATTAAAATTTGCGACAGTATAAAATTATTTTTTGAATAATTTACTATATAAAAGGCAATCCCTGGGATATTTAAAATTTGCGACAGTATAAACTTATTTTTTGAATAATTTACTATAGAAAAGTCAATCCCTGGCGCAATTAAAATTTGCGACAGTTGAAAATTATTTTTTGAATAATTTACTATAGAAAAGGCAATCCCTGGCGTAATTAAAATTTGTGACAGTTGAAAATTATTTTTTTGAATAATTTACTATAGAAAAGGCAATCCCTGGCGTAATTAAAATTTGCGACAGTATAAAATTATTTTTTGAATAATTTACTATAGAAAAGGCAATCCCTGGCGCACATAAAATTTGCGACAGTATAAAATTATTTTTTGAATAATTTACTATAGAAAAGGCAATCCCTGGCGCAATTAAAATTTGTGACAGTTGAAAATTATTTTTTGAATAATTTACTATAGAAAAGTCAATCCCTGGCGTAATTAAAATTTGCGACAGTATAAAATTAGTTTTTGAAAAATTTACTATAGAAAAGGCAATCCCTGGGATATTTAAAATTTGCGACAGTAGAAAATTAGTTTTTGAAAAATTTACTATATAAAAGGCAATCCCTGGCGCACATAAAATTTGCGACAGTATAAAATTATTTTTTGAATAATTTACTATAGAAAAGGCAATCCCTGGCGCAATTAAAATTTGTGACAGTTGAAAATTATTTTTTGAATAATTTACTATAGAAAAGGCAATCCCTGGCGTAATTAAAATTTGTGACAGTTGAAAATTATTTTTTGAATAATTTACTATAGAAAAGTCAATCCTGGCGCAATTAAAATTTGCGACAGTTGAAAATTATTTTTTGAATAATTTACTATATAAAAGGCAATCCCTGGGATATTTAAAATTTGCGACAGTTGAAAATTATTTTTTGAATAATTTACTATAGAAAAGTCAATCCCTGGCGCACATAAAATTTGCGACAGTATAAAATTATTTTTTGAATAATTTACTATAGAAAAGGCAATCCCTGGCGCACATAAAATTTGTGACAGTTGAAAATTATTTTTTGAAAAATTTACTATAGAAAAGTCAATCCCTGGCGCAATTAAAATTTGCGACAGTATAAAATTATTTTTTGAATAATTTACTATAGAAAAGGCAATCCCTGGCGCACATAAAATTTGCGACAGTATAAAATTATTTTTTGAATAATTTACTATAGAAAAGGCAATCCCTGGCGCAATTAAAATTTGTGACAGTTGAAAATTATTTTTTGAATAATTTACTATAGAAAAGGCAATCCCTGGCGTAATTAAAATTTGCGACAGTATAAAATTATTTTTTGAATAATTTACTATAGAAAAGTCAATCCCTGGCGCAATTAAAATTTGCGACAGTATAAAATTATTTTTTGAATAATTTACTATAGAAAAGGCAATCCCTGGCGCAATTAAAATTTGTGACAGATGAAAATTATTTTTTGAATAATTTACTATAGAAAAGTCAATCCCTGGCGCAATTAAAATTTGTGACAGTAAAAAATTATTTTTTGAATAATTTACTATAGAAAAGTCAATCCCTGGCGTAATTAAAATTTGCGACAGTATAAAATTAGTTTTTGAATAATTTACTATTGAAAAGGCAATCCCTGGCGCAATTAAAATTTGTGACAGTTGAAAATTATTTTTTGAATAATTTACTATAGAAAAGGCAATCCCTGGGATATTTAAAATTTGCGACAGTATAAAATTAGTTTTTGAATAATTTACTATAGAAAAGGCAATCCCTGGCGCAATTAAAATTTGCGACAGTATAAAATAATTTTTTGAATAATTTACTATAGAAAAGGCAATCCCTGGGATATTTAAAATTTGCGACAGTAGAAAATTATTTTTTGAATAATTTACTATAGAAAAGGCAATCCCTGGCGCAATTAAAATTTGTGACAGTTGAAAATTATTTTTTGAATAATTTACTATAGAAAAGTCAATCCCTGGCGCAATTAAAATTTGCGACAGTATAAAATTATTTTTTGAATAATTTACTATATAAAAGGCAATCCCTGGCGCACATAAAATTTGCGACAGTATAAAATTAGTTTTTGAATAATTTACTATAGAAAAGGCAATCCCTGGCGCACATAAAATTTGTGACAGTATAAAATTATTTTTTGAATAATTTACTATAGAAAAGGCAATCCCTGGCGCAATTAAAATTTGTGACAGTTGAAAATTATTTTTTGAATAATTTACTATAGAAAAGTCAATCCCTGGCGCAATTAAAATTTGCGACAGTATAAAATTATTTTTTGAATAATTTACTATATAAAAGGCAATCCCTGGGATATTTAAAATTTGCGACAGTATAAAATTATTTTTTGAATAATTTACTATAGAAAAGTCAATCCCTGGCGCAATTAAAATTTGCGACAGTTGAAAATTATTTTTTGAATAATTTACTATAGAAAAGGCAATCCCTGGCGTAATTAAAATTTGTGACAGTTGAAAATTATTTTTTGAATAATTTACTATAGAAAAGGCAATCCCTGGCGTAATTAAAATTTGCGACAGTATAAAATTATTTTTTGAATAATTTACTATAGAAAAGGCAATCCCTGGCGCACATAAAATTTGCGACAGTATAAAATTATTTTTTGAATAATTTACTATAGAAAAGGCAATCCCTGGCGCAATTAAAATTTGTGACAGTTGAAAATTATTTTTTGAATAATTTACTATAGAAAAGTCAATCCCTGGCGTAATTAAAATTTGCGACAGTATAAAGTTAGTTTTTGAAAAATTTACTATAGAAAAGGCAATCCCTGGGATATTTAAAATTTGCGACAGTAGAAAATTAGTTTTTGAAAAATTTACTATATAAAAGGCAATCCCTGGCGCACATAAAATTTGCGACAGTATAAAATTATTTTTTGAATAATTTACTATAGAAAAGGCAATCCCTGGCGCAATTAAAATTTGTGACAGTTGAAAATTATTTTTTGAATAATTTACTATAGAAAAGGCAATCCCTGGCGTAATTAAAATTTGTGACAGTTGAAAATTATTTTTTGAATAATTTACTATAAAAAAGTCAATCCCTGGCGCAATTAAAATTTGCGACAGTTGAAAATTATTTTTTGAATAATTTACTATATAAAAGGCAATCCCTGGGATATTTAAAATTTGCGACAGTTGAAAATTATTTTTGAATAATTTACTATAGAAAAGTCAATCCCTGGCGCACATAAAATTTGCGACAGTATAAAATTATTTTTTGAATAATTTACTATAGAAAAGGCAATCCCTGGCGCACATAAAATTTGTGACAGTTGAAAATTATTTTTTGAAAAATTTACTATAGAAAAGTCAATCCCTGGCGTAATTAAAATTTGCGACAGTATAAAATTATTTTTTGAATAATTTACTATAGAAAAGGCAATCCCTGGCGCACATAAAATTTGCGACAGTATAAAATTATTTTTTGAATAATTTACTATAGAAAAGGCAATCCCTGGCGCAATTAAAATTTGTGACAGTTGAAAATTATTTTTTGAATAATTTACTATAGAAAAGGCAATCCCTGGCGTAATTAAAATTTGCGACAGTATAAAATTATTTTTTGAATAATTTACTATAGAAAAGTCAATCCCTGGCGCAATTAAAATTTGCGACAGTATAAAATTATTTTTTGAATAATTTACTATAGAAAAGGCAATCCCTGGCGCAATTAAAATTTGTGACAGATGAAAATTATTTTTTGAATAATTTACTATAGAAAAGTCAATCCCTGGCGCAATTAAAATTTGTGACAGTAAAAAATTATTTTTTGAATAATTTACTATAGAAAAGTCAATCCCTGGCGTAATTAAAATTTGCGACAGTATAAAATTAGTTTTTGAATAATTTACTATAGAAAAGGCAATCCCTGGCGCAATTAAAATTTGTGACAGTTGAAAATTATTTTTTGAATAATTTACTATAGAAAAGGCAATCCCTGGGATATTTAAAATTTGCGACAGTATAAAATTAGTTTTTGAATAATTTACTATAGAAAAGGCAATCCCTGGCGCAATTAAAATTTGCGACAGTAT
This sequence comes from Dioctria linearis, assembly GCA_963930735.1. Lineage (NCBI taxonomy): Eukaryota > Metazoa > Arthropoda > Insecta > Diptera > Asilidae > Dioctria > Dioctria linearis. The sequence continues at coordinate 224,248 of CAWVNZ010000165.1, read as the reverse complement.
AAAATAATTTTTTGAATAATTTACTATAGAAAAGGCAATCCCTGGGATATTTAAAATTTGCGACAGTAGAAAATTATTTTTTGAATAATTTACTATAGAAAAGGCAATCCCTGGCGCAATTAAAATTTGTGACAGTTGAAAATTATTTTTTGAATAATTTACTATAGAAAAGTCAATCCCTGGCGCAATTAAAATTTGCGACAGTATAAAATTATTTTTTGAATAATTTACTATATAAAAGGCAATCCCTGGCGCACATAAAATTTGCGACAGTATAAAATTAGTTTTTGAATAATTTACTATAGAAAAGGCAATCCCTGGCGCACATAAAATTTGTGACAGTATAAAATTATTTTTTGAATAATTTACTATAGAAAAGGCAATCCCTGGCGCAATTAAAATTTGTGACAGTTGAAAATTATTTTTTGAATAATTTACTATAGAAAAGTCAATCCCTGGCGCAATTAAAATTTGCGACAGTATAAAATTATTTTTTGAATAATTTACTATATAAAAGGCAATCCCTGGGATATTTAAAATTTGCGACAGTATAAAATTATTTTTTGAATAATTTACTATAGAAAAGTCAATCCCTGGCGCAATTAAAATTTGCGACAGTTGAAAATTATTTTTTGAATAATTTACTATAGAAAAGGCAATCCCTGGCGTAATTAAAATTTGTGACAGTTGAAAATTATTTTTTGAATAATTTACTATAGAAAAGGCAATCCCTGGCGTAATTAAAATTTGCGACAGTATAAAATTATTTTTTGAATAATTTACTATAGAAAAGGCAATCCCTGGCGCACATAAAATTTGCGACAGTATAAAATTATTTTTTGAATAATTTACTATAGAAAAGGCAATCCCTGGCGCAATTAAAATTTGTGACAGTTGAAAATTATTTTTTGAATAATTTACTATAGAAAAGTCAATCCCTGGCGTAATTAAAATTTGCGACAGTATAAAATTAGTTTTTGAAAAATTTACTATAGAAAAGGCAAACCCTGGGATATTTAAAATTTGCGACAGTAGAAAATTAGTTTTTGAAAAATTTACTATATAAAAGGCAATCCCTGGCGCACATAAAATTTGCGACAGTATAAAATTATTTTTTGAATAATTTACTATAGAAAAGGCAATCCCTGGCGCAATCAAAATTTGTGACAGTTGAAAATTATTTTTTGAATAATTTACTATAGAAAAGGCAATCCCTGGCGTAATTAAAATTTGTGACAGTTGAAAATTATTTTTTGAATAATTTACTATAGAAAAGTCAATCCCTGGCGCAATTAAAATTTGCGACAGTTGAAAATTATTTTTTGAATAATTTACTATATAAAAGGCAATCCCTGGGATATTTAAAATTTGCGACAGTTGAAAATTATTTTTTGAATAATTTACTATAGAAAAGTCAATCCCTGGCGCACATAAAATTTGCGACAGTATAAAATTATTTTTTGAATAATTTACTATAGAAAAGGCAATCCCTGGCGCACATAAAATTTGTGACAGTTGAAAATTATTTTTTGAAAAATTTACTATAGAAAAGGCAATCCCTGGCGCACATAAATTTGCGACAGTATAAAATTATTTTTTGAATAATTTACTATAGAAAAGGCAATCCCTGGCGTAATTAAAATTTGTGACAGTTGAAAATTATTTTTTGAATAATTTACTATAGAAAAGTCAATCCCTGGCGCAATTAAAATTTGTGACAGTTGAAAATTATTTTTTGAATAATTTACTATAGAAAAGTCAATCCCTGGCGCAATTAAAATTTGCGACAGTATAAAATTATTTTTTGAATAATTTACTATATAAAAGGCAATCCCTGGCGCACATAAAATTTGCGACAGTATAAAATTAGTTTTTGAATAATTTACTATAGAAAAGGCAATCCCTGGCGCACATAAAATTTGTGACAGTATAAAATTATTTTTTGAATAATTTACTATAGAAAAGGCAATCCCTGGCGCAATTAAAATTTGTGACAGTTGAAAATTATTTTTTGAATAATTTACTATAGAAAAGTCAATCCCTGGCGCAATTAAAATTTGCGACAGTATAAAATTATTTTTTGAATAATTTACTATATAAAAGGCAATCCCTGGGATATTTAAAATTTGCGACAGTATAAAATTATTTTTTGAATAATTTACTATAGAAAAGTCAATCCCTGGCGCAATTAAAATTTGCGACAGTTGAAAATTATTTTTTGAATAATTTACTATAGAAAAGGCAATCCCTGGCGTAATTAAAATTTGTGACAGTTGAAAATTATTTTTTGAATAATTTACTATAGAAAAGGCAATCCCTGGCGTAATTAAAATTTGCGACAGTATAAAATTATTTTTTGAATAATTTACTATAGAAAAGGCAATCCCTGGCGCACATAAAATTTGCGACAGTATAAAATTATTTTTTGAATAATTTACTATAGAAAAGGCAATCCCTGGCGCAATTAAAATTTGTGACAGTTGAAAATTATTTTTTGAATAATTTACTATAGAAAAGTCAATCCCTGGCGTAATTAAAATTTGCGACAGTATAAAATTAGTTTTTGAAAAATTTACTATAGAAAAGGCAATCCCTGTGATATTTAAAATTTGCGACAGTAGAAAATTAGTTTTTGAAAAATTTACTATATAAAAGGCAATCCCTGGCGCACATAAAATTTGCGACAGTATAAAATTATTTTTTGAATAATTTACTATAGAAAAGGCAATCCCTGGCGCAATTAAAATTTGTGACAGTTGAAAATTATTTTTTGAATAATTTACTATAGAAAAGGCAATCCCTGGCGTAATTAAAATTTGTGACAGTTGAAAATTATTTTTTGAATAATTTACTATAGAAAAGTCAATCCCTGGCGCAATTAAAATTTGCGACAGTTGAAAATTATTTTTTGAATAATTTACTATATAAAAGGCAATCCCTGGGATATTTAAAATTTGCGACAGTTGAAAATTATTTTTTGAATAATTTACTATAGAAAAGTCAATCCCTGGCGCACATAAAATTTGCGACAGTATAAAATTATTTTTTGAATAATTTACTATAGAAAAGGCAATCCCTGGCGCACATAAAATTTGTGACAGTTGAAAATTATTTTTGAAAAATTTACTATAGAAAAGGCAATCCCTGGCGCACATAAAATTTGCGACAGTATAAAATTATTTTTTGAATAATTTACTATAGAAAAGGCAATCCCTGGCGCACATAAAATTTGCGACAGTATAAAATTATTTTTTGAATAATTTACTATAGAAAAGGCAATCCCTGGCGCAATTAAAATTTGCGACAGTATAAAATTATTTTTTGAATAATTTACTATAGAAAAGTCAATCCCTGGCGTAATTAAAATTTGCGACAGTATAAAATTAGTTTTTGAAAAATTTACTATAGAAAAGTCAATCCCTGGCGCAATTAAAATTTGCGACAGTATAAAATAATTTTTTGAATAATTTACTATAGAAAAGTCAATCCCTGGCGCAATTAAAATTTGCGACAGTAGAAAATTATTTTTTGAATAATTTACTATAGAAAAGGCAATCCCTGGGATATTTAAAATTTGCGACAGTATAAAATTAGTTTTTGAAAAATTTACTATAGAAAAGGCAATCCCTGGCGCACATAAAATTTGCGACAGTATAAAATTAGTTTTTGAAAAATTTACTATAGAAAAGGCAATCCCTGGCGTAATTAAAATTTGCGACAGTTGAAAATTATTTTTTGAATAATTTACTATAGAAAAGTCAATCCCTGGCGTAATTAAAATTTGTGACAGTTGAAAATTATTTTTTGAATAATTTACTATAGAAAAGTCAATCCCTGGCGCACATAAAATTTGCGACAGTAAAAAATTATTTTTTGAATAATTTTCTATAGAAAAGGCAATCCCTGGCGCACATAAAATTTGTGACAGTTGAAAATTATTTTTTGAAAAATTTACTATAGAAAAGGCAATCCCTGGCGCACATAAAATTTGCGACAGTATAAAATTATTTTTTGAATAATTTACTATAGAAAAGGCAATCCCTGGCGCACATAAAATTTGCGACAGTATAAAATTATTTTTTGAATAATTTACTATAGAAAAGGCAATCCCTGGCGCAATTAAAATTTGCGACAGTATAAAATTATTTTTTGAATAATTTACTATAGAAAAGGCAATCCCTGGCGTAATTAAAATTTGTGACAGTAAAAAATTATTTTTTGAATAATTTACTATAGAAAAGTCAATCCCTGGCGCACATAAAATTTGCGACAGTATAAAATTATTTTTTGAATAATTTACTATAGAAAAGTCAATCCCTGGCGCAATTAAAATTTGTGACAGTTGAAAATTATTTTTTGAATAATTTACTATAGAAAAGTCAATCCCTGGCGCAATTAAAATTTGCGACAGTATAAAATTATTTTTTGAATAATTTACTATAGAAAAGGCAATCCCTGGCGTAATTAAAATTTGTGACAGTATAAAATTAGTTTTTGAATAATTTACTATAGAAAAGGCAATCCCTGGCGCACATAAAATTTGTGACAGTTGAAAATTATTTTTTGAAAAATTTACTATAGAAAAGGCAATCCCTGGCGCAATTAAAATTTGTGACAGTTGAAAATTATTTTTTGAATAATTTACTATAGAAAAGTCAATCCCTGGCGCAATTAAAATTTGTGACAGTTGAAAATTATTTTTTGAATAATTTACTATAGAAAAGGCAATCCCTGGCGTAATTAAAATTTGCGACAGTATAAAATTATTTTTTGAATAATTTACTATAGAAAAGTCAATCCCTGGCGCAATTAAAATTTGTGACAGTATAAAATTAGTTTTTGAATAATTTACTATAGAAAAGGCAATCCCTGGGATATTTAAAATTTGTGACAGTAAAAAATTATTTTTTGAATAATTTACTATAGAAAAGTCAATCCCTGGCGCACATAAAATTTGCGACAGTATAAAATTATTTTTTGAATAATTTACTATAGAAAAGTCAATCCCTGGCGCAATTAAAATTTGTCACAGTTGAAAATTATTTTTTGAATAATTTACTATAGAAAAGGCAATCCCTGGCGCAATTAAAATTTGCGACAGTATAAAATTATTTTTTGAATAATTTACTATAGAAAAGGCAATCCCTGGCGTAATTAAAATTTGTGACAGTATAAAATTATTTTTTGAATAATTTACTATAGAAAAGTCAATCCCTGGCGCAATTAAAATTTGTGACAGTTGAAAATTATTTTTTGAATAATTTACTATAGAAAAGGCAATCCCTGGCGTAATTAAAATTTGTGACAGTTGAAAATTATTTTTTGAATAATTTACTATAGAAAAGTCAATCCCTGGCGCAATTAAAATTTGTGACAGTTGAAAATTATTTTTTGAATAATTTACTATAGAAAAGTCAATCCCTGGCGCAATTAAAATTTGTGACAGTTGAAAATTATTTTTTGAATAATTTACTATAGAAAAGTCAATCCCTGGCGCAATTAAAATTTGTGACAGTTGAAAATTATTTTTTGAATAATTTACTATAGAAAAGGCAATCCCTGGCGCAATTAAAATTTGCGACAGTATAAAATTATTTTTTGAATAATTTACTATAGAAAAGGCAATCCCTGGGATATTTAAAATTTGCGACAGTAGAAAATTATTTTTTGAATAATTTACTATAGAAAAGGCAATCCCTGGCGCAATTAAAATTTGTGACAGTATAAAATTATTTTTTGAATAATTTACTATAGAAAAGTCAATCCCTGGCGCAATTAAAATTTGCGACAGTATAAAATTATTTTTTGAATAATTTACTATATAAAAGGCAATCCCTGGCGCACATAAAATTTGCGACAGTATAAAATTAGTTTTTGAATAATTTACTATAGAAAAGGCAATCCCTGGCGCAATTAAAATTTGCGACAGTATAAAATTATTTTTTGAATAATTTACTATAGAAAAGGCAATCCCTGGGATATTTAAAATTTGCGACAGTAGAAAATTATTTTTTGAATAATTTACTATAGAAAAGGCAATCCCTGGCGCACATAAAATTTGCGACAGTATAAAATTAGTTTTTGAAAAATTTACTATAGAAAAGGCAATCCCTGGCGTAATTAAAATTTGCGACAGTTGAAAATTATTTTTTGAATAATTTACTATAGAAAAGTCAATCCCTGGCGTAATTAAAATTTGTGACAGTTGAAAATTATTTTTTGAATAATTTACTATAGAAAAGTCAATCCCTGGCGCACATAAAATTTGCGACAGTAAAAAATTATTTTTTGAATAATTTTCTATAGAAAAGGCAATCCCTGGCGCACATAAAATTTGTGACAGTTGAAAATTATTTTTTGAAAAATTTACTATAGAAAAGGCAATCCCTGGCGCACATAAAATTTGCGACAGTATAAAATTATTTTTTGAATAATTTACTATAGAAAAGGCAATCCCTGGCGCACATAAAATTTGCGACAGTATAAAATTATTTTTTGAATAATTTACTATAGAAAAGGCAATCCCTGGCGCAATTAAAATTTGCGACAGTATAAAATTATTTTTTGAATAATTTACTATAGAAAAGGCAATCCCTGGCGTAATTAAAATTTGTGACAGTAAAAAATTATTTTTTGAATAATTTACTATAGAAAAGTCAATCCCTGGCGCACATAAAATTTGCGACAGTATAAAATTATTTTTTGAATAATTTACTATAGAAAAGTCAATCCCTGGCGCAATTAAAATTTGTGACAGTTGAAAATTATTTTTTGAATAATTTACTATAGAAAAGTCAATCCCTGGCGCAATTAAAATTTGCGACAGTATAAAATTATTTTTTGAATAATTTACTATAGAAAAGGCAATCCCTGGCGTAATTAAAATTTGTGACAGTATAAAATTAGTTTTTGAATAATTTACTATAGAAAAGGCAATCCCTGGCGCACATAAAATTTGTGACAGTTGAAAATTATTTTTTGAAAAATTTACTATAGAAAAGGCAATCCCTGGCGCAATTAAAATTTGTGACAGTTGAAAATTATTTTTTGAATAATTTACTATAGAAAAGTCAATCCCTGGCGCAATTAAAATTTGTGACAGTTGAAAATTATTTTTTGAATAATTTACTATAGAAAAGGCAATCCCTGGCGTAATTAAAATTTGCGACAGTATAAAATTATTTTTTGAATAATTTACTATAGAAAAGTCAATCCCTGGCGCAATTAAAATTTGTGACAGTATAAAATTAGTTTTTGAATAATTTACTATAGAAAAGGCAATCCCTGGGATATTTAAAATTTGTGACAGTAAAAAATTATTTTTTGAATAATTTACTATAGAAAAGTCAATCCCTGGCGCACATAAAATTTGCGACAGTATAAAATTATTTTTTGAATAATTTACTATAGAAAAGTCAATCCCTGGCGCAATTAAAATTTGTCACAGTTGAAAATTATTTTTTGAATAATTTACTATAGAAAAGGCAATCCCTGGCGCAATTAAAATTTGCGACAGTATAAAATTATTTTTTGAATAATTTACTATAGAAAAGGCAATCCCTGGCGTAATTAAAATTTGTGACAGTATAAAATTATTTTTTGAATAATTTACTATAGAAAAGTCAATCCCTGGCGCAATTAAAATTTGTGACAGTTGAAAATTATTTTTTGAATAATTTACTATAGAAAAGGCAATCCCTGGCGTAATTAAAATTTGTGACAGTTGAAAATTATTTTTTGAATAATTTACTATAGAAAAGTCAATCCCTGGCGCAATTAAAATTTGTGACAGTTGAAAATTATTTTTTGAATAATTTACTATAGAAAAGTCAATCCCTGGCGCAATTAAAATTTGTGACAGTTGAAAATTATTTTTTGAATAATTTACTATAGAAAAGTCAATCCCTGGCGCAATTAAAATTTGTGACAGTTGAAAATTATTTTTTGAATAATTTACTATAGAAAAGGCAATCCCTGGCGCAATTAAAATTTGCGACAGTATAAAATTATTTTTTGAATAATTTACTATAGAAAAGGCAATCCCTGGGATATTTAAAATTTGCGACAGTAGAAAATTATTTTTTGAATAATTTACTATAGAAAAGGCAATCCCTGGCGCAATTAAAATTTGTGACAGTATAAAATTATTTTTTGAATAATTTACTATAGAAAAGTCAATCCCTGGCGCAATTAAAATTTGCGACAGTATAAAATTATTTTTTGAATAATTTACTATATAAAAGGCAATCCCTGGCGCACATAAAATTTGCGACAGTATAAAATTAGTTTTTGAATAATTTACTATAGAAAAGGCAATCCCTGGCGCAATTAAAATTTGCGACAGTATAAAATTATTTTTTGAATAATTTACTATAGAAAAGGCAATCCCTGGGATATTTAAAATTTGCGACAGTAGAAAATTATTTTTTGAATAATTTACTATAGAAAAGGCAATCCCTGGCGCAATTAAAATTTGTGACAGTTGAAAATTATTTTTTGAATAATTTACTATAGAAAAGTCAATCCCTGGGATATTTAAAATTTGCGATAGTATAAAATTATTTTTTGAATAATTTACTATAGAAAAGTCAATCCCTGGCGCAATTAAAATTTGTGACAGTAAAAAATTATTTTTTGAATAATTTACTATAGAAAAGTCAATCCCTGGCGCACATAAAATTTGCGACAGTATAAAATTATTTTTTGAATAATTTACTATAGAAAAGGCAATCCCTGGCGTAATTAAAATTTGCGACAGTATAAAATTATTTTTTGAATAATTTACTATAGAAAAGTCAATCCCTGGCGCAATTAAAATTTGCGACAGTATAAAATTATTTTTTGAATAATTTACTATAGAAAAGGCAATCCCTGGCGCAATTAAAATTTGTGACAGTTGAAAATTATTTTTTGAATAATTTACTATAGAAAAGTCAATCCCTGGGATATTTAAAATTTGTGACAGTTGAAAATTATTTTTTGAATAATTTACTATAGAAAGTCAATCCCTGGCGCAATTAAAATTTGTGACAGTATAAAATTATTTTTTGAATAATTTACTATAGAAAAGGCAATCCCTGGCGCAATTAAAATTTGTGACAGTTGAAAATTATTTTTTGAATAATTTACTATAGAAAAGTCAATCCCTGGCGCAATTAAAATTTGTGACAGTATAAAATTAGTTTTTGAATAATTTACTATAGAAAAGGCAATCCCTGGCGCAATTAAAATTTGTGACAGTTGAAAATTATTTTTTGAATAATTTACTATAGAAAAGTCAATCCCTGGCGCAATTAAAATTTGTGACAGTAAAAAATTATTTTTTGAATAATTTACTATAGAAAAGTCAATCCCTGGCGCAATTAAAATTTGCGACAGTATAAAATTATTTTTTGAATAATTTACTATAGAAAAGGCAATCCCTGGCGCAATTAAAATTTGTGACAGTTGAAAATAATTTTTTGAATAATTTACTATAGAAAAGTCAATCCCTGGCGCAATTAAAATTTGTGACAGTATAAAATTATTTTTTGAATAATTTACTATAGAAAAGGCAATCCCTGGCGCACATAAAATTTGCGACAGTTGAAAATTAGTTTTTGAATAATTTACTATAGAAAAGGCAATCCCTGGCGCACATAAAATTTGCGACAGTATAAAATTAGTTTTTGAATAATTTACTATAGAAAAGGCAATCCCTGGCGCAATTAAAATTTGTGACAGTTGAAAATTATTTTTTGAATAATTTACTATAGAAAAGGCAATCCCTGGCGCACATAAAATTTGCGACAGTAGAAAATTATTTTTTGAATAATTTACTATAGAAAAGGCAATCCCTGGCGCACATAAAATTTGCGACAGTATAAAATTAGTTTTTGAAAAATTTACTATAGAAAAGGCAATCCCTGGGATATTTAAAATTTGTGACAGTTGAAAATTAGTTTTTGAAAAATTTACTATAGAAAAGGCAATCCCTGGGATATTTAAAATTTGTGACAGTTGAAAATTATTTTTTGAATAATTTACTATAGAAAAGTCAATCCCTGGCGCAATTAAAATTTGTGACAGTATAAAATTAGTTTTTGAATAATTTACTATAGAAAAGGCAATCCCTGGCGCACATAAAATTTGCGACAGTTGAAAATTAGTTTTTGAATAATTTACTATAGAAAAGGCAATCCCTGGCGCACATAAAATTTGCGACAGTATAAAATTAGTTTTTGAAAAATTTACTATAGAAAAGGCAATCCCTGGCGCACATAAAATTTGCGACAGTATAAAATTATTTTTTGAATAATTTACTATAGAAAAGGCAATCCCTGGCGCACATAAAATTTGCGACAGTATAAAATTAGTTTTTGAAAAATTTACTATAGAAAAGGCAATCCCTGGCGCACATAAAATTTGCGACAGTATAAAATTAGTTTTTGAAAAATTTACTATAGAAAAGGCAATCCCTGGGATATTTAAAATTTGTGACAGTTGAAAATTAGTTTTTGAAAAATTTACTATAGAAAAGGCAATCCCTGGGATATTTAAAATTTGTGACAGTATAAAATTAGTTTTTGAATAATTTACTATAGAAAAGGCAATCCCTGGCGCAATTAAAATTTGTGACAGTTGAAAATTATTTTTTGAATAATTTACTATAGAAAAGTCAATCCCTGGCGCACATAAAATTTGCGACAGTTGAAAATTATTTTTTGAATAATTTACTATAGAAAAGTCAATCCCTGGCGCAATTAAAATTTGTGACAGTATAAAATTAGTTTTTGAATAATTTACTATAGAAAAGGCAATCCCTGGCGCAATTAAAATTTGTGACAGTTGAAAATTATTTTTTGAATAATTTACTATAGAAAAGTCAATCCCTGGCGCAATTAAAATTTGTGACAGTATAAAATTAGTTTTTGAATAATTTACTATAGAAAAGGCAATCCCTGGCGCAATTAAAATTTGCGACAGTAGAAAATTATTTTTTGAATAATTTACTATAGAAAAGGCAATCCCTGGCGCAATTAAAATTTGTGACAGTTGAAAATTATTTTTTGAATAATTTACTATAGAAAAGTCAATCCCTGGCGCAATTAAAATTTGCGACAGTTGAAAATTATTTTTTGAATAATTTACTATAGAAATAGTATGGCGCACATAAAATTTGCGACAGTAAAAAATTATTTTTTGAATAATTTACTATAGAAAAGTCAATCCCTGGCGCACATAAAATTTGCGACAGTTGAAAATTATTTTTTGAATAATTTACTATAGAAAAGGCAATCCCTGGCGTAATTAAAATTTGTGACAGTTGAAAATTATTTTTTGAATAATTTACTATAGAAAAGGCAATCCCTGGCGCACATAAAATTTGCGACAGTAAAAAATTATTTTTTGAATAATTTACTATAGAAAAGGCAATCCCTGGCGTAATTAAAATTTGTGACAGTATAAAATTATTTTTTGAATAATTTACTATAGAAAAGGCAATCCCTGGCGCACATAAAATTTGCGACAGTATAAAATTATTTTTTGAATAATTTACTATATAAAAGGCAATCCCTGGCGTAATTAAAATTTGCGACAGTATAAAATTAGTTTTTGAATAATTTACTATAGAAAAGGCAATCCCTGGCGTAATTAAAATTTGTGACAGTTGAAAATTATTTTTTGAATAATTTACTATAGAAAAGGCAATCCCTGGCGCACATAAAATTTGCGACAGTAAAAAATTATTTTTTGAATAATTTACTATAGAAAAGTCAATCCCTGGCGCACATAAAATTTGCGACAGTATAAAATTATTTTTTGAATAATTTACTATAGAAAAGGCAATCCCTGGCGTAATTAAAATTTGCGACAGTATAAAATTATTTTTTGAATAATTTACTATAGAAAACTCAATCCCTGGCGCAATTAAAATTTGTGACAGTATAAAATTATTTTTTGAATAATTTACTATAGAAAAGTCAATCCCTGGCGCAATTAAAATTTGTGACAGTATAAAATTAGTTTTTGAATAATTTACTATAGAAAAGGCAATCCCTGGCGCAATTAAAATTTGTGACAGTTGAAAATTATTTTTTGAATAATTTACTATAGAAAAGTCAATCCCTGGCGTAATTAAAATTTGTGACAGTATAAAATTATTTTTTGAATAATTTACTATAGAAAAGGCAATCCCTGGCGTAATTAAAATTTGCGACAGTATAAAATTATTTTTTGAATAATTTACTATAGAAAAGGCAATCCCTGGCGTAATTAAAATTTGCGACAGTATAAAATTATTTTTTGAATAATTTACTATAGAAAAGGCAATCCCTGGCGCAATTAAAATTTGTGACAGTTGAAAATTATTTTTTGAATAATTTACTATAGAAAAGGCAATCCCTGGCGCACATAAAATTTGCGACAGTATAAAATTATTTTTTGAATAATTTACTATAGAAAAGGCAATCCCTGGCGTAATTAAAATTTGCGACAGTAGAAAATTATTTTTTGAATAATTTACTATAGAAAAGGCAATCCCTGGGATATTTAAAATTTGCGACAGTATAAAATTATTTTTTGAATAATTTACTATAGAAAAGGCAATCCCTGGCGCACATAAAATTTGCGACAGTATAAAATTATTTTTTGAATAATTTACTATAGAAAAGTCAATCCCTGGCGCAATTAAAATTTGTGACAGTATAAAATTAGTTTTTGAATAATTTACTATATAAAAGGCAATCCCTGGCGCAATTAAAATTTGTGACAGTTGAAAATTATTTTTTGAATAATTTACTATAGAAAAGGCAATCCCTGGCGTAATTAAAATTTGTGACAGTTGAAAATTATTTTTTGAATAATTTACTATAGAAAAGGCAATCCCTGGCGCACATAAAATTTGCGACAGTAAAAAATTATTTTTTGAATAATTTACTATAGAAAAGTCAATCCCTGGCGCACATAAAATTTGCGACAGTATAAAATTATTTTTTGAATAATTTACTATAGAAAAGGCAATCCCTGGCGTATTTAAAATTTGCGACAGTATAAAATTATTTTTTGAATAATTTACTATAGAAAAGGCAATCCCTGGCGCAATTAAAATTTGTGACAGTTGAAAATTATTTTTTGAATAATTTACTATAGAAAAGTCAATCCCTGGGATATTTAAAATTTGCGACAGTATAAAATTATTTTTTGAATAATTTACTATAGAAAAGGCAATCCCTGGCGCACATAAAATTTGCGACAGTATAAAATTATTTTTTGAATAATTTACTATAGAAAAGTCAATCCCTGGCGCAATTAAAATTTGTGACAGTATAAAATTATTTTTTGAATAATTTACTATAGAAAAGGCAATCCCTGGCGCAATTAAAATTTGTGACAGTTGAAAATTATTTTTTGAATAATTTACTATAGAAAAGGCAATCCCTGGCGCACATAAAATTTGCGACAGTAAAAAATTATTTTTTGAATAATTTACTATAGAAAAGTCAATCCCTGGCGCACATAAAATTTGCGACAGTATAAAATTATTTTTTGAATAATTTACTATAGAAAAGGCAATCCCTGGGATATTTAAAATTTGCGACAGTATAAAATTATTTTTTGAATAATTTACTATAGAAAAGGCAATCCCTGGCGCACATAAAATTTGCGACAGTATAAAATTATTTTTTGAATAATTTACTATAGAAAAGTCAATCCCTGGCGCAATTAAAATTTGCGACAGTAGAAAATTATTTTTTGAATAATTTACTATAGAAAAGGCAATCCCTGGCGCAATTAAAATTTGTGACAGTTGAAAATTATTTTTTGAATAATTTACTATAGAAAAGTCAATCCCTGGCGCAATTAAAATTTGCGACAGTTGAAAATTATTTTTTGAATAATTTACTATAGAAAAGTCAATCCCTGGCGCAATTAAAATTTGTGACAGTATAAAATTAGTTTTTGAATAATTTACTATAGAAAACGCAATCCCTGGCGCAATTAAAATTTGTGACAGTTGAAAATTATTTTTTGAATAATTTACTATAGAAAAGTCAATCCCTGGCGCAATTAAAATTTGTGACAGTATAAAATTAGTTTTTGAATAATTTACTATAGAAAAGGCAATCCCTGGCGCAATTAAAATTTGCGACAGTAGAAAATTATTTTTTGAATAATTTACTATAGAAAAGGCAATCCCTGGGATATTTAAAATTTGCGACAGTATAAAATTATTTTTTGAATAATTTACTATAGAAAAGGCAATCCCTGGCGCACATAAAATTTGCGACAGTATAAAATTATTTTTTGAATAATTTACTATAGAAAAGGCAATCCCTGGCGTAATTAAAATTTGTGACAGTTGAAAATTATTTTTTGAATAATTTACTATAGAAAAGTCAATCCCTGGCGCAATTAAAATTTGTGACAGTATAAAATTAGTTTTTGAATAATTTACTATAGAAAAGGCAATCCCTGGCGCACATAAAATTTGCGACAGTATAAAATTATTTTTTGAATAATTTACTATAGAAAAGTCAATCCCTGGCGCAATTAAAATTTGTGACAGTATAAAATTAGTTTTTGAATAATTTACTATAGAAAAGGCAATCCCTGGCGCAATTAAAATTTGTGACAGTATAAAATTAGTTTTTGAATAATTTACTATAGAAAAGGCAATCCCTGGCGTAATTAAAATTTGCGACAGTAGAAAATTATTTTTTGAATAATTTACTATAGAAAAGGCAATCCCTGGGATATTTAAAATTTGCGACAGTATAAAATTATTTTTTGAATAATTTACTATAGAAAAGGCAATCCCTGGGATATTTAAAATTTGCGACAGTATAAAATTATTTTTTGAATAATTTACTATAGAAAAGGCAATCCCTGGCGCACATAAAATTTGCGACAGTTGAAAATTATTTTTTGAATAATTTACTATAGAAAAGTCAATCCCTGGCGCAATTAAAATTTGTGACAGTATAAAATTAGTTTTTGAATAATTTACTATAGAAAAGGCAATCCCTGGCGCAATTAAAATTTGTGACAGTTGAAAATTATTTTTTGAATAATTTACTATAGAAAAGTCAATCCCTGGCGCAATTAAAATTTGTGACAGTATAAAATTAGTTTTTGAATAATTTACTATAGAAAAGGCAATCCCTGGCGCAATTAAAATTTGCGACAGTAGAAAATTATTTTTTGAATAATTTACTATAGAAAAGGCAATCCCTGGCGCAATTAAAATTTGTGACAGTTGAAAATTATTTTTTGAATAATTTACTATAGAAAAGGCAATCCCTGGCGCACATAAAATTTGCGACAGTATAAAATTATTTTTTGAATAATTTACTATAGAAAAGTCAATCCCTGGCGCAATTAAAATTTGTGACAGTATAAAATTATTTTTTGAATAATTTACTATAGAAAAGGCAATCCCTGGGATATTTAAAATTTGCGACAGTATAAAATTATTTTTTGAATAATTTACTATAGAAAAGGCAATCCCTGGCGCACATAAAATTTGCGACAGTATAAAATTATTTTTTGAATAATTTACTATAGAAAAGTCAATCCCTGGCGCAATTAAAATTTGTGACAGTATAAAATTAGTTTTTGAATAATTTACTATAGAAAAGGCAATCCCTGGCGCAATTAAAATTTGTGACAGTATAAAATTAGTTTTTGAATAATTTACTATAGAAAAGGCAATCCCTGGCGCAATTAAAATTTGTGACAGTTGAAAATTATTTTTTGAATAATTTACTATAGAAAAGTCAATCCCTGGCGCAATTAAAATTTGTGACAGTATAAAATTATTTTTTGAATAATTTACTATAGAAAAGGCAATCCCTGGCGTAATTAAAATTTGCGACAGTAGAAAATTATTTTTTGAATAATTTACTATAGAAAAGGCAATCCCTGGGATATTTAAAATTTGCGACAGTATAAAATTATTTTTTGAATAATTTACTATAGAAAAGGCAATCCCTGGCGCACATAAAATTTGCGACAGTATAAAATTATTTTTTGAATAATTTACTATAGAAAAGTCAATCCCTGGCGCAATTAAAATTTGTGACAGTATAAAATTAGTTTTTGAATAATTTACTATAGAAAAGGCAATCCCTGGCGCAATTAAAATTTGTGACAGTTGAAAATTATTTTTTGAATAATTTACTATAGAAAAGGCAATCCCTGGCGCAATTAAAATTTGTGACAGTTGAAAATTATTTTTTGAATAATTTACTATAGAAAAGTCAATCCCTGGCGCAATTAAAATTTGTGACAGTAAAAAATTATTTTTTGAATAATTTACTATAGAAAAGTCAATCCCTGGCGCACATAAAATTTGCGACAGTATAAAATTATTTTTTGAATAATTTACTATAGAAAAGTCAATCCCTGGCGCAATTAAAATTTGTGACAGTTGAAAATTATTTTTTGAATAATTTACTATAGAAAAGTCAATCCCTGGCGTAATTAAAATTTGTGACAGTATAAAATTATTTTTTGAATAATTTACTATAGAAAAGGCAATCCCTGGCGCAATTAAAATTTGTGACAGTTGAAAATTATTTTTTGAATAATTTACTATAGAAAAGGCAATCCCTGGCGTAATTAAAATTTGCGACAGTATAAAATTAGTTTTTGAAAAATTTACTATAGAAAAGTCAATCCCTGGCGCAATTAAAATTTGTGACAGTATAAAATTATTTTTTGAATAATTTACTATAGAAAAGGCAATCCCTGGCGTAATTAAAATTTGCGACAGTATAAAATTATTTTTTGAATAATTTACTATAGAAAAGGCAATCCCTGGCGCACATAAAATTTGTGACAGTATAAAATTATTTTTTGAAAAATTTACTATAGAAAAGGCAATCCCTGGCGCACATAAAATTTGCGACAGTATAAAATTATTTTTTGAATAATTTACTATAGAAAAGGCAATCCCTGGCGCACATAAAATTTGCGACAGTTGAAAATAATTTTTTGAATAATTTACTATAGAAAAGTCAATCCCTGGCGCAATTAAAATTTGTGACAGTATAAAATTAGTTTTTGAATAATTTACTATAGAAAAGGCAATCCCTGGCGCAATTAAAATTTGTGACAGTTGAAAATTATTTTTTGAATAATTTACTATAGAAAAGTCAATCCCTGGCGCAATTAAAATTTGTGACAGTATAAAATTAGTTTTTGAATAATTTACTATAGAAAAGGCAATCCCTGGCGCAATTAAAATTTGCGACAGTAGAAAATTATTTTTTGAATAATTTACTATAGAAAAGGCAATCCCTGGCGCAATTAAAATTTGTGACAGTTGAAAATTATTTTTTGAATAATTTACTATAGAAAAGGCAATCCCTGGCGCACATAAAATTTGCGACAGTATAAAATTATTTTTTGAATAATTTACTATAGAAAAGTCAATCCCTGGCGCAATTAAAATTTGTGACAGTATAAAATTATTTTTTGAATAATTTACTATAGAAAAGGCAATCCCTGGGATATTTAAAATTTGCGACAGTATAAAATTATTTTTTGAATAATTTACTATAGAAAAGGCAATCCCTGGCGCACATAAAATTTGCGACAGTATAAAATTATTTTTTGAATAATTTACTATAGAAAAGTCAATCCCTGGCGCAATTAAAATTTGTGACAGTATAAAATTAGTTTTTGAATAATTTACTATAGAAAAGGCAATCCCTGGCGCAATTAAAATTTGTGACAGTATAAAATTAGTTTTTGAATAATTTACTATAGAAAAGGCAATCCCTGGCGCAATTAAAATTTGTGACAGTTGAAAATTATTTTTTGAATAATTTACTATAGAAAAGTCAATCCCTGGCGCAATTAAAATTTGTGACAGTATAAAATTATTTTTTGAATAATTTACTATAGAAAAGGCAATCCCTGGCGTAATTAAAATTTGCGACAGTAGAAAATTATTTTTTGAATAATTTACTATAGAAAAGGCAATCCCTGGGATATTTAAAATTTGCGACAGTATAAAATTATTTTTTGAATAATTTACTATAGAAAAGGCAATCCCTGGCGCACATAAAATTTGCGACAGTATAAAATTATTTTTTGAATAATTTACTATAGAAAAGTCAATCCCTGGCGCAATTAAAATTTGTGACAGTATAAAATTAGTTTTTGAATAATTTACTATAGAAAAGGCAATCCCTGGCGCAATTAAAATTTGTGACAGTTGAAAATTATTTTTTGAATAATTTACTATAGAAAAGGCAATCCCTGGCGCAATTAAAATTTGTGACAGTTGAAAATTATTTTTTGAATATTTTACTATAGAAAAGTCAATCCCTGGCGCAATTAAAATTTGTGACAGTAAAAAATTATTTTTTGAATAATTTACTATAGAAAAGTCAATCCCTGGCGCACATAAAATTTGCGACAGTATAAAATTATTTTTTGAATAATTTACTATAGAAAAGTCAATCCCTGGCGCAATTAAAATTTGTGACAGTTGAAAATTATTTTTTGAATAATTTACTATAGAAAAGTCAATCCCTGGCGTAATTAAAATTTGTGACAGTATAAAATTATTTTTTGAATAATTTACTATAGAAAAGGCAATCCCTGGCGCAATTAAAATTTGTGACAGTTGAAAATTATTTTTTGAATAATTTACTATAGAAAAGGCAATCCCTGGCGTAATTAAAATTTGCGACAGTATAAAATTAGTTTTTGAAAAATTTACTATAGAAAAGTCAATCCCTGGCGCAATTAAAATTTGTGACAGTATAAAATTATTTTTTGAATAATTTACTATAGAAAAGGCAATCCCTGGCGTAATTAAAATTTGCGACAGTATAAAATTATTTTTTGAATAATTTACTATAGAAAAGGCAATCCCTGGCGCACATAAAATTTGTGACAGTATAAAATTATTTTTTGAAAAATTTACTATAGAAAAGGCAATCCCTGGCGCACATAAAATTTGCGACAGTATAAAATTATTTTTTGAATAATTTACTATAGAAAAGGCAATCCCTGGCGCAATTAAAATTTGCGACAGTATAAAATTATTTTTTGAATAATTTACTATATAAAAGGCAATCCCTGGCGTAATTAAAATTTGCGACAGTATAAAATTAGTTTTTGAATAATTTACTATAGAAAAGTCAATCCCTGGCGTAATTAAAATTTGTGACAGTTGAAAATTATTTTTTGAATAATTTACTATAGAAAAGTCAATCCCTGGCGCAATTAAAATTTGTGACAGTAAAAAATTATTTTTTGAATAATTTACTATAGAAAAGTCAATCCCTGGCGCACATAAAATTTGCGACAGTATAAAATTATTTTTTGAATAATTTACTATAGAAAAGGCAATCCCTGGCGCACATAAAATTTGTGACAGTTGAAAATTATTTTTTGAAAAATTTACTATAGAAAAGGCAATCCCTGGCGCACATAAAATTTGCGACAGTATAAAATTATTTTTTGAATAATTTACTATAGAAAAGGCAATCCCTGGCGCACATAAAATTTGCGACAGTATAAAATTATTTTTTGAATAATTTACTATAGAAAAGGCAATCCCTGGCGCAATTAAAATTTGCGACAGTATAAAATTATTTTTTGAATAATTTACTATAGAAAAGTCAATCCCTGGCGTAATTAAAATTTGCGACAGTATAAAATTAGTTTTTGAAAAATTTACTATAGAAAAGTCAATCCCTGGCGCAATTAAAATTTGTGACAGTTGAAAATTATTTTTTGAATAATTTACTATAGAAAAGTCAATCCCTGGCGCAATTAAAATTTGCGACAGTATAAAATTATTTTTTGAATAATTTACTATAGAAAAGGCAATCCCTGGCGTAATTAAAATTTGTGACAGTATAAAATTAGTTTTTGAATAATTTACTATAGAAAAGTCAATCCCTGGCGCACATAAAATTTGCGACAGTATAAAATTATTTTTTGAATAATTTACTATAGAAAAGGCAATCCCTGGCGTAATTAAAATTTGCGACAGTATAAAATTATTTTTTGAATAATTTACTATAGAAAAGTCAATCCCTGGCGCAATTAAAATTTGCGACAGTATAAAATTATTTTTTGAATAATTTACTATAGAAAAGGCAATCCCTGGCGCAATTAAAATTTGTGACAGTTGAAAATTATTTTTTGAATAATTTACTATAGAAAAGTCAATCCCTGGCGCAATTAAAATTTGTGACAGTAAAAAATTATTTTTTGAATAATTTACTATAGAAAAGTCAATCCCTGGCGTAATTAAAATTTGCGACAGTATAAAATTAGTTTTTGAATAATTTACTATAGAAAAGGCAATCCCTGGCGCAATTAAAATTTGTGACAGTTGAAAATTATTTTTTGAATAATTTACTATAGAAAAGGCAATCCCTGGGATATTTAAAATTTGCGACAGTATAAAATTAGTTTTTGAATAATTTACTATAGAAAAGGCAATCCCTGGCGCAATTAAAATTTGCGACAGTATAAAATTATTTTTTGAATAATTTACTATAGAAAAGGCAATCCCTGGGATATTTAAAATTTGCGACAGTAGAAAATTATTTTTTGAATAATTTACTATAGAAAAGGCAATCCCTGGCGCAATTAAAATTTGTGACAGTTGAAAATTATTTTTTGAATAATTTACTATAGAAAAGTCAATCCCTGGCGCAATTAAAATTTGCGACAGTATAAAATTATTTTTTGAATAATTTACTATATAAAAGGCAATCCCTGGCGCACATAAAATTTGCGACAGTATAAAATTAGTTTTTGAATAATTTACTATAGAAAAGGCAATCCCTGGCGCACATAAAATTTGTGACAGTATAAAATTATTTTTTGAATAATTTACTATAGAAAAGGCAATCCCTGGCGCAATTAAAATTTGTGACAGTTGAAAATTATTTTTTGAATAATTTACTATAGAAAAGTCAATCCCTGGCGCAATTAAAATTTGCGACAGTATAAAATTATTTTTTGAATAATTTACTATATAAAAGGCAATCCCTGGGATATTTAAAATTTGCGACAGTATAAAATTATTTTTTGAATAATTTACTATAGAAAAGTCAATCCCTGGCGCAATTAAAATTTGCGACAGTTGAAAATTATTTTTTGAATAATTTACTATAGAAAAGGCAATCCCTGGCGTAATTAAAATTTGTGACAGTTGAAAATTATTTTTTGAATAATTTACTATAGAAAAGGCAATCCCTGGCGCACATAAAATTTGCGACAGTATAAAATTATTTTTTGAATAATTTACTATAGAAAAGGCAATCCCTGGCGCACATAAAATTTGCGACAGTATAAAATTATTTTTTGAATAATTTACTATAGAAAAGGCAATCCCTGGCGCAATTAAAATTTGCGACAGTATAAAATTATTTTTTGAATAATTTACTATAGAAAAGTCAATCCCTGGCGTAATTAAAATTTGCGACAGTATAAAATTAGTTTTTGAAAAATTTACTATAGAAAAGTCAATCCCTGGCGCAATTAAAATTTGTGACAGTTGAAAATTATTTTTTGAATAATTTACTATAGAAAAGTCAATCCCTGGCGCAATTAAAATTTGCGACAGTATAAAATTATTTTTTGAATAATTTACTATAGAAAAGGCAATCCCTGGCGTAATTAAAATTTGTGACAGTATAAAATTAGTTTTTGAATAATTTACTATAGAAAAGTCAATCCCTGGCGCACATAAAATTTGCGACAGTATAAAATTATTTTTTGAATAATTTACTATAGAAAAGGCAATCCCTGGCGTAATTAAAATTTGCGACAGTATAAAATTATTTTTTGAATAATTTACTATAGAAAAGTCAATCCCTGGCGCAATTAAAATTTGCGACAGTATAAAATTATTTTTTGAATAATTTACTATAGAAAAGGCAATCCCTGGCGCAATTAAAATTTGTGACAGTTGAAAATTATTTTTTGAATAATTTACTATAGAAAAGTCAATCCCTGGCGCAATTAAAATTTGTGACAGTAAAAAATTATTTTTTGAATAATTTACTATAGAAAAGTCAATCCCTGGCGTAATTAAAATTTGCGACAGTATAAAATTAGTTTTTGAATAATTTACTATAGAAAAGGCAATCACTGGCGCAATTAAAATTTGTGACAGTTGAAAATTATTTTTTGAATAATTTACTATAGAAAAGGCAATCCCTGGGATATTTAAAATTTGCGACAGTATAAAATTAGTTTTTGAATAATTTACTATAGAAAAGGCAATCCCTGGCGCAATTAAAATTTGCGACAGTATAAAATTATTTTTTGAATAATTTACTATAGAAAAGGCAATCCCTGGGATATTTAAAATTTGCGACAGTAGAAAATTATTTTTTGAATAATTTACTATAGAAAAGGCAATCCCTGGCGCAATTAAAATTTGTGACAGTTGAAAATTATTTTTTGAATAATTTACTATAGAAAAGTCAATCCCTGGCGCAATTAAAATTTGCGACAGTATAAAATTATTTTTTGAATAATTTACTATATAAAAGGCAATCCCTGGCGCACATAAAATTTGCGACAGTATAAAATTAGTTTTTGAATAATTTACTATAGAAAAGGCAATCCCTGGCGCACATAAAATTTGTGACAGTATAAAATTATTTTTTGAATAATTTACTATAGAAAAGGCAATCCCTGGCGCAATTAAAATTTGTGACAGTTGAAAATTATTTTTTGAATAATTTACTATAGAAAAGTCAATCCCTGGCGCAATTAAAATTTGCGACAGTATAAAATTATTTTTTGAATAATTTACTATATAAAAGGCAATCCCTGGGATATTTAAAATTTGCGACAGTATAAAATTATTTTTTGAATAATTTACTATAGAAAAGTCAATCCCTGGCGCAATTAAAATTTGCGACAGTTGAAAATTATTTTTTGAATAATTTACTATAGAAAAGGCAATCCCTGGCGTAATTAAAATTTGTGACAGTTGAAAATTATTTTTTGAATAATTTACTATAGAAAAGGCAATCCCTGGCGTAATTAAAATTTGCGACAGTATAAAATTATTTTTTGAATAATTTACTATAGAAAAGGCAATCCCTGGCGCACATAAAATTTGCGACAGTATAAAATTATTTTTTGAATAATTTACTATAGAAAAGGCAATCCCTGGCGCAATTAAAATTTGTGACAGTTGAAAATTATTTTTTGAATAATTTACTATAGAAAAGTCAATCCCTGGCGTAATTAAAATTTGCGACAGTATAAAATTAGTTTTTGAAAAATTTACTATAGAAAAGGCAATCCCTGGGATATTTAAAATTTGCGACAGTAGAAAATTAGTTTTTGAAAAATTTACTATATAAAAGGCAATCCCTGGCGCACATAAAATTTGCGACAGTATAAAATTATTTTTTGAATAATTTACTATAGAAAAGGCAATCCCTGGCGCAATTAAAATTTGTGACAGTTGAAAATTATTTTTTGAATAATTTACTATAGAAAAGGCAATCCCTGGCGTAATTAAAATTTGTGACAGTTGAAAATTATTTTTTGAATAATTTACTATAGAAAAGTCAATCCCTGGCGCAATTAAAATTTGCGACAGTTGAAAATTATTTTTTGAATAATTTACTATATAAAAGGCAATCCCTGGGATATTTAAAATTTGCGACAGTTGAAAATTATTTTTTGAATAATTTACTATAGAAAAGTCAATCCCTGGCGCACATAAAATTTGCGACAGTATAAAATTATTTTTTGAATAATTTACTATAGAAAAGGCAATCCCTGGCGCACATAAAATTTGTGACAGTTGAAAATTATTTTTTGAAAAATTTACTATAGAAAAGGCAATCCCTGGCGCACATAAAATTTGCGACAGTATAAAATTATTTTTTGAATAATTTACTATAGAAAAGGCAATCCCTGGCGCACATAAAATTTGCGACAGTATAAAATTATTTTTTGAATAATTTACTATAGAAAAGGCAATCCCTGGCGCAATTAAAATTTGCGACAGTATAAAATTATTTTTTGAATAATTTACTATAGAAAAGTCAATCCCTGGCGTAATTAAAATTTGCGACAGTATAAAATTAGTTTTTGAAAAATTTACTATAGAAAAGTCAATCCCTGGCGCAATTAAAATTTGCGACAGTATAAAATTATTTTTTGAATAATTTACTATAGAAAAGTCAATCCCTGGCGCAATTAAAATTTGCGACAGTAGAAAATTATTTTTTGAATAATTTACTATAGAAAAGGCAATCCCTGGGATATTTAAAATTTGCGACAGTATAAAATTAGTTTTTGAAAAATTTACTATAGAAAAGGCAATCCCTGGCGCACATAAAATTTGCGACAGTATAAAATTAGTTTTTGAAAAATTTACTATAGAAAAGGCAATCCCTGGCGTAATTAAAATTTGCGACAGTTGAAAATTATTTTTTGAATAATTTACTATAGAAAAGTCAATCCCTGGCGTAATTAAAATTTGTGACAGTTGAAAATTATTTTTTGAATAATTTACTATAGAAAAGTCAATCCCTGGCGCACATAAAATTTGCGACAGTAAAAAATTATTTTTTGAATAATTTACTATAGAAAAGGCAATCCCTGGCGCACATAAAATTTGTGACAGTTGAAAATTATTTTTTGAAAAATTTACTATAGAAAAGGCAATCCCTGGCGCACATAAAATTTGCGACAGTATAAAATTATTTTTTGAATAATTTACTATAGAAAAGGCAATCCCTGGCGCACATAAAATTTGCGACAGTATAAAATTATTTTTTGAATAATTTACTATAGAAAAGGCAATCCCTGGCGCAATTAAAATTTGCGACAGTATAAAATTATTTTTTGAATAATTTACTATAGAAGAGGCAATCCCTGGCGTAATTAAAATTTGTGACAGTAAAAAATTATTTTTTGAATAATTTACTATAGAAAAGTCAATCCCTGGCGCACATAAAATTTGCGACAGTATAAAATTATTTTTTGAATAATTTACTATAGAAAAGTCAATCCCTGGCGCAATTAAAATTTGTGACAGTTGAAAATTATTTTTTCAATAATTTACTATAGAAAAGTCAATCCCTGGCGCAATTAAAATTTGCGACAGTATAAAATTATTTTTTGAATAATTTACTATAGAAAAGGCAATCCCTGGCGTAATTAAAATTTGTGACAGTATAAAATTAGATTTTGAATAATTTACTATAGAAAAGGCAATCCCTGGCGCACATAAAATTTGTGACAGTTGAAAATTATTTTTTGAAAAATTTACTATAGAAAAGGCAATCCCTGGCGCAATTAAAATTTGTGACAGTTGAAAATTATTTTTTGAATAATTTACTATAGAAAAGTCAATCCCTGGCGCAATTAAAATTTGTGACAGTTGAAAATTATTTTTTGAATAATTTACTATAGAAAAGGCAATCCCTGGCGTAATTAAAATTTGCGACAGTATAAAATTATTTTTTGAATAATTTACTATAGAAAAGTCAATCCCTGGCGCAATTAAAATTTGTGACAGTATAAAATTAGTTTTTGAATAATTTACTATAGAAAAGGCAATCCCTGGGATATTTAAAATTTGTGACAGTAAAAAATTATTTTTTGAATAATTTACTATAGAAAAGTCAATCCCTGGCGCACATAAAATTTGCGACAGTATAAAATTATTTTTTGAATAATTTACTATAGAAAAGTCAATCCCTGGCGCAATTAAAATTTGTGACAGTTGAAAATTATTTTTTGAATAATTTACTATAGAAAAGGCAATCCCTGGCGCAATTAAAATTTGCGACAGTATAAAATTATTTTTTGAATAATTTACTATAGAAAAGGCAATCCCTGGCGTAATTAAAATTTGTGACAGTATAAAATTATTTTTTGAATAATTTACTATAGAAAAGTCAATCCCTGGCGCAATTAAAATTTGTGACAGTTGAAAATTATTTTTTGAATAATTTGCTATAGAAAAGGCAATCCCTGGCGTAATTAAAATTTGTGACAGTTGAAAATTATTTTTTGAATAATTTACTATAGAAAAGTCAATCCCTGGCGCAATTAAAATTTGTGACAGTTGAAAATTATTTTTTGAATAATTTACTATAGAAAAGTCAATCCCTGGCGCAATTAAAATTTGTGACAGTTGAAAATTATTTTTTGAATAATTTACTATAGAAAAGTCAATCCCTGGCGCAATTAAAATTTGTGACAGTTGAAAATTATTTTTTGAATAATTTACTATAGAAAAGGCAATCCCTGGCGCAATTAAAATTTGCGACAGTATAAAATTATTTTTTGAATAATTTACTATAGAAAAGGCAATCCCTGGGATATTTAAAATTTGCGACAGTAGAAAATTATTTTTTGAATAATTTACTATAGAAAAGGCAATCCCTGGCGCAATTAAAATTTGTGACAGTATAAAATTATTTTTTGAATAATTTACTATAGAAAAGTCAATCCCTGGCGCAATTAAAATTTGCGACAGTATAAAATTATTTTTTGAATAATTTACTATATAAAAGGCAATCCCTGGCGCACATAAAATTTGCGACAGTATAAAATTAGTTTTTGAATAATTTACTATAGAAAAGGCAATCCCTGGCGCAATTAAAATTTGCGACAGTATAAAATTATTTTTTGAATAATTTACTATAGAAAAGGCAATCCCTGGGATATTTAAAATTTGCGACAGTAGAAAATTATTTTTTGAATAATTTACTATAGAAAAGGCAATCCCTGGCGCAATTAAAATTTGTGACAGTTGAAAATTATTTTTTGAATAATTTACTATAGAAAAGTCAATCCCTGGGATATTTAAAATTTGCGACAGTATAAAATTATTTTTTGAATAATTTACTATAGAAAAGTCAATCCCTGTCGCAATTAAAATTTGTGACAGTAAAAAATTATTTTTTGAATAATTTACTATAGAAAAGTCAATCCCTGGCGCACATAAAATTTGCGACAGTATAAAATTATTTTTTGAATAATTTACTATAGAAAAGGCAATCTCTGGCGTAATTAAAATTTGCGACAGTATAAAATTATTTTTTGAATAATTTACTATAGAAAAGTCAATCCCTGGCGCAATTAAAATTTGCGACAGTATAAAATTATTTTTTGAATAATTTACTATAGAAAAGGCAATCCCTGGCGCAATTAAAATTTGTGACAGTTGAAAATTATTTTTTGAATAATTTACTATAGAAAAGTCAATCCCTGGGATATTTAAAATTTGTGACAGTTGAAAATTATTTTTTGAATAATTTACTATAGAAAAGTCAATCCCTGGCGCAATTAAAATTTGTGACAGTATAAAATTATTTTTTGAATAATTTACTATAGAAAAGGCAATCCCTGGCGCAATTAAAATTTGTGACAGTTGAAAATTATTTTTTGAATAATTTACTATAGAAAGTCAATCCCTGGCGCAATTAAAATTTGTGACAGTATAAAATTAGTTTTTGAATAATTTACTATAGAAAAGGCAATCCCTGGCGCAATTAAAATTTGTAACAGTTGAAAATTATTTTTTGAATAATTTACTATAGAAAAGTCAATCCCTGGCGCAATTAAAATTTGTGACAGTAAAAAATTATTTTTTGAATAATTTACTATAGAAAAGTCAATCCCTGGCGCAATTAAAATTTGCGACAGTATAAAATTATTTTTTGAATAATTTACTATAGAAAAGGCAATCCCTGGCGCAATTAAAATTTGTGACAGTTGAAAATTATTTTTTGAATAATTTACTATAGAAAAGTCAATCCCTGGCGCAATTAAAATTTGTGACAGTATAAAATTATTTTTTGAATAATTTACTATAGAAAAGGCAATCCCTGGCGCACATAAAATTTGCGACAGTTGAAAATTAGTTTTTGAATAATTTACTATAGAAAAGGCAATCCCTGGCGCACATAAAATTTGCGACAGTATAAAATTAGTTTTTGAATAATTTACTATAGAAAAGGCAATCCCTGGCGCAATTAAAATTTGTGACAGTTGAAAATTATTTTTTGAATAATTTGCTATAGAAAAGGCAATCCCTGGCGCACATAAAATTTGCAACAGTAGAAAATTATTTTTTGAATAATTTACTATAGAAAAGGCAATCCGTGGCGCACATAAAATTTGCGACAGTATAAAATTAGTTTTTGAAAAATTTACTATAGAAAAGGCAATCCCTGGGATATTTAAAATTTGTGACAGTTGAAAATTAGTTTTTGAAAAATTTACTATAGAAAAGGCAATCCCTGGGATATTTAAAATTTGTGACAGTTGAAAATTATTTTTTGAATAATTTACTATAGAAAAGTCAATCCCTGGCGCAATTAAAATTTGTGACAGTATAAAATTAGTTTTTGAATAATTTACTATAGAAAAGGCAATCCCTGGCGCACATAAAATTTGCGACAGTTGAAAATTAGTTTTTGAATAATTTACTATAGAAAAGGCAATCCCTGGCGCACATAAAATTTGCGACAGTATAAAATTAGTTTTTGAAAAATTTACTATAGAAAAGGCAATCCCTGGCGCACATAAAATTTGCGACAGTATAAAATTATTTTTTGAATAATTTACTATAGAAAAGGCAATCCCTGGCGCACATAAAATTTGCGACAGTATAAAATTAGTTTTTGAAAAATTTACTATAGAAAAGGCAATCCCTGGCGCACATAAAATTTGCGACAGTATAAAATTAGTTTTTGAAAAATTTACTATAGAAAAGGCAATCCCTGGGATATTTAAAATTTGTGACAGTTGAAAATTAGTTTTTGAAAAATTTACTATAGAAAAGGCAATCCCTGGGATATTTAAAATTTGTGACAGTATAAAATTAGTTTTTGAATAATTTACTATAGAAAAGGCAATCCCTGGCGCAATTAAAATTTGTGACAGTTGAAAATTATTTTTTGAATAATTTACTATAGAAAAGTCAATCCCTGGCGCACATAAAATTTGCGACAGTTGAAAATTATTTTTTGAATAATTTACTATAGAAAAGTCAATCCCTGGCGCAATTAAAATTTGTGACAGTATAAAATTAGTTTTTGAATAATTTACTATAGAAAAGGCAATCCCTGGCGCAATTAAAATTTGTGACAGTTGAAAATTATTTTTTGAATAATTTACTATAGAAAAGGCAATTCCTGGCGCACATAAAATTTGCGACAGTAAAAAATTATTTTTTGAATAATTTACTATAGAAAAGTCAATCCCTGGCGCACATAAAATTTGCGACAGTATAAAATTATTTTTTGAATAATTTACTATAGAAAAGGCAATCCCTGGCGTAATTAAAATTTGCGACAGTATAAAATTATTTTTTGAATAATTTACTATAGAAAAGGCAATCCCTGGCGCAATTAAAATTTGTGACAGTTGAAAATTATTTTTTGAATAATTTACTATAGAAAAGTCAATCCCTGGGATATTTAAAATTTGCGACAGTATAAAATTATTTTTTGAATAATTTACTATAGAAAAGGCAATCCCTGGCGCACATAAAATTTGCGACAGTATAAAATTATTTTTTGAATAATTTACTATAGAAAAGTCAATCCCTGGCGCAATTAAAATTTGTGACAGTATAAAATTAGTTTTTGAATAATTTACTATAGAAAAGGCAATCCCTGGCGCAATTAAAATTTGTGACAGTTGAAAATTATTTTTTGAATAATTTACTATAGAAAAGGCAATCCCTGGCGTAATTAAAATTTGTGACAGTTGAAAATTATTTTTTGAATAATTTACTATAGAAAAGGCAATCCCTGGCGCACATAAAATTTGCGACAGTAAAAAATTATTTTTTGAATAATTTACTATAGAAAAGTCAATCCCTGGCGCACATAAAATTTGTGACAGTATAAAATTATTTTTTGAATAATTTACTATAGAAAAGTCAATCCCTGGCGCAATTAAAATTTGTGACAGTATAAAATTAGTTTTTGAAAAATTTACTATATAAAAGGCAATCCCTGGCGTCATTAAAATTTGCGACAGTATAAAATTATTTTTTGAATAATTTACTATAGAAAAGTCAATCCCTGGCGCAATTAAAATTTGCGACAGTAGAAAATTATTTTTTGAATAATTTACTATAGAAAAGGCAATCCCTGGCGCAATTAAAATTTGTGACAGTTGAAAATTATTTTTTGAATAATTTACTATAGAAAAGTCAATCCCTGGCGCAATTAAAATTTGCGACAGTTGAAAATTATTTTTTGAATAATTTACTATAGAAAAGTCAATCCCTGGCGCACATAAAATTTGCGACAGTATAAAATTATTTTTTGAATAATTTACTATAGAAAAGGCAATCCCTGGCGCAATTAAAATTTGCGACAGTATAAAATTATTTTTTGAATAATTTACTATAGAAAAGGCAATCCCTGGCGCAATTAAAATTTGTGACAGTATAAAATTAGTTTTTGAATAATTTACTATAGAAAAGGCAATCCCTGGCGCAATTAAAATTTGCGACAGTAGAAAATTATTTTTTGAATAATTTACTATAGAAAAGGCAATCCCTGGGATATTTAAAATTTGCGACAGTATAAAATTATTTTTTGAATAATTTACTATAGAAAAGGCAATCCCTGGCGCACATAAAATTTGCGACAGTATAAAATTATTTTTTGAATAATTTACTATAGAAAAGGCAATCCCTGGCGTAATTAAAATTTGCGACAGTAGAAAATTATTTTTTGAATAATTTACTATAGAAAAGTCAATCCCTGGCGCAATTAAAATTTGTGACAGTATAAAATTAGTTTTTGAATAATTTACTATAGAAAAGGCAATCCCTGGCGCACATAAAATTTGCGACAGTATAAAATTAGTTTTTGAAAAATTTACTATAGAAAAGGCAATCCCTGGCGCACATAAAATTTGCGACAGTATAAAATTAGTTTTTGAATAATTTACTATAGAAAAGGCAATCCCTGGGATATTTAAAATTTGTGACAGTTGAAAATTATTTTTTGAATAATTTACTATAGAAAAGGCAATCCCTGGCGCACATAAAATTTGCGACAGTATAAAATTAGTTTTTGAAAAATTTACTATAGAAAAGGCAATCCCTGGCGCACATAAAATTTGCGACAGTATAAAATTAGTTTTTGAATAATTTACTATAGAAAAGGCAATCCCTGGGATATTTAAAATTTGTGACAGTTGAAAATTAGTTTTTGAAAAATTTACTATAGAAAAGGCAATCCCTGGCGCAATTAAAATTTGTGACAGTTGAAAATTATTTTTTGAATAATTTACTATATAAAAGGCAATCCCTGGGATATTTAAAATTTGCGACAGTATAAAATTATTTTTTGAATAATTTACTATAGAAAAGGCAATCCCTGGGATATTTAAAATTTGCGACAGTATAAAATTAGTTTTTGAATAATTTACTATAGAAAAGTCAATCCCTGGCGCACATAAAATTTGTGACAGTTGAAAATTATTTTTTGAATAATTTACTATAGAAAAGGCAATCCCTGGCGCACATAAAATTTGCGACAGTAGAAAATTATTTTTTGAATAATTTACTATAGAAAAGGCAATCCCTGGCGTAATTAAAATTTGCGACAGTATAAAATTAGTTTTTGAATAATTTACTATAGAAAAGTCAATCCCTGGCGCAATTAAAATTTGTGACAGTTGAAAATTATTTTTTGAATAATTTACTATAGAAAAGGCAATCCCTGGCGCACATAAAATTTGCGACAGTATAAAATTAGTTTTTGAAAAATTTACTATAGAAAAGGCAATCCCTGGCGCACATAAAATTTGCGACAGTATAAAATTAGTTTTTGAATAATTTACTATAGAAAAGGCAATCCCTGGGATATTTAAAATTTGTGACAGTTGAAAATTATTTTTTGAATAATTTACTATAGAAAAGTCAATCCCTGGCGCAATTAAAATTTGTGACAGTATAAAATTAGTTTTTGAATAATTTACTATAGAAAAGGCAATCCCTGGCGCAATTAAAATTTGCGACAGTATAAAATTAGTTTTTGAAAAATTTACTATATAAAAGGCAATCCCTGGCGTAATTAAAATTTGCGACAGTATAAAATTATTTTTTGAATAATTTACTATATAAAAGGCAATCCCTGGGATATTTAAAATTTGCGACAGTAAAAAATTAGTTTTTGAATAATTTACTATAGAAAAGGCAATCCCTGGCGTAATTAAAATTTGTGACAGTTGAAAATTATTTTTTGAATAATTTACTATAGAAAAGTCAATCCCTGGCGTAATTAAAATTTGCGACAGTATAAAATTAGTTTTTGAATAATTTACTATAGAAAAGTCAATCCCTGGCGCAATTAAAATTTGCGACAGTTGAAAATTATTTTTTGAATAATTTACTATAGAAAAGTCAATCCCTGGCGTAATTAAAATTTGCGACAGTATAAAATTAGTTTTTGAAAAATTTACTATAGAAAAGGCAATCCCTGGCGCAATTAAAATTTGTGACAGTATAAAATTAGTTTTTGAATAATTTACTATAGAAAAGGCAATCCCTGGCGCACATAAAATTTGCGACAGTAAAAAATTATTTTTTGAATAATTTACTATAGAAAAGGCAATCCCTGGCGTAATTAAAATTTGCGACAGTTGAAAATTATTTTTTGAATAATTTACTATAGAAAAGTCAATCCCTGGCGTAATTAAAATTTGTGACAGTATAAAATTAGTTTTTGAATAATTTACTATAGAAAAGGCAATCCCTGGCGCACATAAAATTTGCGACAGTATAAAATTATTTTTTGAATAATTTACTATAGAAAAGGCAATCCCTGGCGCAATTAAAATTTGTGACAGTTGAAAATTAGTTTTTGAATAATTTACTATAGAAAAGGCAATCCCTGGCGCAATTAAAATTTGCGACAGTATAAAATTATTTTTTGAATAATTTACTATAGAAAAGGCAATCCCTGGCGCAATTAAAATTTGTGACAGTTGAAAATTATTTTTTGAATAATTTACTATAGAAAAGTCAATCCCTGGCGCAATTAAAATTTGTGACAGTTGAAAATTATTTTTTGAATAATTTACTATAGAAAAGGCAATCCCTGGCGCAATTAAAATTTGTGACAGTTGAAAATTATTTTTTGAATAATTTACTATATAAAAGGCAATCCCTGGGATATTTAAAATTTGCGACAGTATAAAATTAGTTTTTGAAAAATTTACTATAGAAAAGGCAATCCCTGGCGCACATAAAATTTGCGACAGTATAAAATTAGTTTTTGAAAAATTTACTATAGAAAAGGCAATCCCTGGCGTAATTAAAATTTGCGACAGTATAAAATTAGTTTTTGAATAATTTACTGTAGAAAAGGCAATCCCTGGGATATTTAAAATTTGCGACAGTATAAAATTATTTTTTGAATAATTTACTATAGAAAAGGCAATCCCTGGGATATTTAAAATTTGTGACAGTTGAAAATTATTTTTTGAATAATTTACTATAGAAAAGGCAATCCCTGGCGCACATAAAATTTGCGACAGTATAAAATTAGTTTTTGAAAAATTTACTATAGAAAAGGCAATCCCTGGCGTAATTAAAATTTGCGACAGTATAAAATTAGTTTTTGAATAATTTACTGTAGAAAAGGCAATCCCTGGGATATTTAAAATTTGCGACAGTATAAAATTAGTTTTTGAATAATTTACTATAGAAAAGGCAATCCCTGGCGTAATTAAAATTTGCGACAGTAGAAAATTATTTTTTGAATAATTTACTATAGAAAAGGCAATCCCTGGCGCAATTAAAATTTGCGACAGTATAAAATTATTTTTTGAATAATTTACTATAGAAAAGGCAATCCCTGGCGCAATTAAAATTTGTGACAGTTGAAAATTATTTTTTGAATAATTTACTATAGAAAAGTCAATCCCTGGCGCAATTAAAATTTGTGACAGTATAAAATTAGTTTTTGAAAAATTTACTATATAAAAGGCAATCCCTGGCGCAATTAAAATTTGTGACAGTTGAAAATTATTTTTTGAATAATTTACTATAGAAAAGTCAATCCCTGGGATATTTAAAATTTGCGACAGTATAAAATTAGTTTTTGAAAAATTTACTATAGAAAAGGCAATCCCTGGCGCACATAAAATTTGCGACAGTATAAAATTAGTTTTTGAATAATTTACTATAGAAAAGGCAATCCCTGGCGCAATTAAAATTTGCGACAGTATAAAATTATTTTTTGAATAATTTACTATAGAAAAGTCAATCCCTGGCGCAATTAAAATTTGCGACAGTAGAAAATTATTTTTTGAATAATTTACTATATAAAAGGCAATCCCTGGGATATTTAAAATTTGCGACAGTATAAAATTAGTTTTTGAAAAATTTACTATAGAAAAGGCAATCCCTGGCGCAATTAAAATTTGTGACAGTTGAAAATTATTTTTTGAATAATTTACTATAGAAAAGTCAATCCCTGGCGCAATTAAAATTTGTGACAGTATAAAATTATTTTTTGAATAATTTACTATAGAAAAGTCAATCCCTGGCGCAATTAAAATTTGCGACAGTAGAAAATTATTTTTTGAATAATTTACTATAGAAAAGGCAATCCCTGTCGCACATAAAATTTGCGACAGTAAAAAATTAGTTTTTGAAAAATTTACTATATAAAAGGCAATCCCTGGCGTAATTAAAATTTGCGACAGTATAAAATTAGTTTTTGAAAAATTTACTATATAAAAGGCAATCCCTGGCGTAATTAAAATTTGCGACAGTATAAAATTAGTTTTTGAAAAATTTACTATAGAAAAGGCAATCCCTGGCGCACATAAAATTTGCGACAGTATAAAATAGTTTTTTGAATAATTTACTATAGAAAAGTCAATCCCTGGCGCAATTAAAATTTGTGACAGTATAAAATTAGTTTTTGAATAATTTACTATAGAAAAGGCAATCCCTGGCGCAATTAAAATTTGTGACAGTATAAAATTAGTTTTTGAATAATTTACTATAGTAAAGGCAATCCCTGGCGCAATTAAAATTTGTGACAGTTGAAAATTATTTTTTGAATAATTTACTATAGAAAAGTCAATCCCTGGCGTAATTAAAATTTGTGACAGTTGAAAATTATTTTTTGAATAATTTACTATAGAAAAGTCAATCCCTGGCGCAATTAAAATTTGCGACAGTATAAAATTATTTTTTGAATAATTTACTATAGAAAAGGCAATCCCTGGCGCACATAAAATTTGCGACAGTATAAAATTATTTTTTGAATAATTTACTATAGAAAAGTCAATCCCTGGCGCAATTAAAATTTGTGACAGTATAAAATTAGTTTTTGAATAATTTACTATAGAAAAGGCAATCCCTGGCGCAATTAAAATTTGTGACAGTTGAAAATAATTTTTTGAATAATTTACTATAGAAAAGTCAATCCCTGGCGCAATAAAAATTTGTGACAGTATAAAATTATTTTTTGAATAATTTACTATAGAAAAGTCAATCCCTGGCGCAATTAAAATTTGCGACAGTATAAAATTATTTTTTGAATAATTTACTATAGAAAAGGCAATCCCTGGCGCAATTAAAATTTGCGACAGTATAAAATTAGTTTTTGAATAATTTACTATAGAAAAGGCAATCCCTGGCGCACATAAAATTTGCGACAGTATAAAATTATTTTTTGAATAATTTACTATAGAAAAGGCAATCCCTGGCGCACATAAAATTTGCGACAGTATAAAATTATTTTTTGAATAATTTACTATATAAAAGGCAATCCCTGGCGTAATTAAAATTTGCGACAGTATAAAATTAGTTTTTGAATAATTTACTATAGAAAAGTCAATCCCTGGCGCAATTAAAATTTGTGACAGTATAAAATTAGTTTTTGAATAATTTACTATAGAAAAGGCAATCCCTGGCGCAATTAAAATTTGTGACAGTAGAAAATTATTTTTTGAATAATTTACTATAGAAAAGGCAATCCCTGGCGCACATAAAATTTGTGACAGTTGAAAATTATTTTTTGAATAATTTACTATAGAAAAGTCAATCCCTGGCGCAATTAAAATTTGCGACAGTATAAAATTATTTTTTGAATAATTTACTATAGAAAAGTCAATCCCTGGCGCACATAAAATTTGCGACAGTATAAAATTATTTTTTGAATAATTTACTATAGAAAAGTCAATCCCTGGCGCAATTAAAATTTGTGACAGTATAAAATTAGTTTTTGAATAATTTACTATAGAAAAGGCAATCCCTGGCGCAATTAAAATTTGTGACAGTTGAAAATTATTTTTTGAATAATTTACTATAGAAAAGTCAATCCCTGGCGCAATTAAAATTTGTGACAGTATAAAATTATTTTTTGAATAATTTACTATAGAAAAGGCAATCCCTGGCGCAATTAAAATTTGTGACAGTTGAAAATTATTTTTTGAATAATTTACTATAGAAAAGTCAATCCCTGGCGCAATTAAAATTTGTGACAGTATAAAATTATTTTTTGAATAATTTACTATAGAAAAGTCAATCCCTGGCGCAATTAAAATTTGCGACAGTATAAAATTATTTTTTGAATAATTTACTATAGAAAAGGCAATCCCTGGCGCAATTAAAATTTGCGACAGTATAAAATTAGTTTTTGAAAAATTTACTATAGAAAAGGCAATCCCTGGGATATTTAAAATTTGTGACAGTATAAAATTATTTTTTGAATAATTTACTATAGAAAAGGCAATCCCTGGCGTAATTAAAATTTGCGACAGTAAAAAATTAGTTTTTGAATAATTTACTATAGAAAAGGCAATCCCTGGCGTAATTAAAATTTGCGACAGTATAAAATTAGTTTTTGAATAATTTACTATAGAAAAGGCAATCCCTGGCGCAATTAAAATTTGTGACAGTTGAAAATTATTTTTTGAATAATTTACTATAGAAAAGTCAATCCCTGGCGTAATTAAAATTTGTGACAGTTGAAAATTATTTTTTGAATAATTTACTATAGAAAAGTCAATCCCTGGCGCAATTAAAATTTGCGACAGTATAAAATTATTTTTTGAATAATTTACTATAGAAAAGGCAATCCCTGGCGCACATAAAATTTGCGACAGTATAAAATTATTTTTTGAATAATTTACTATAGAAAAGTCAATCCCTGGCGCAATTAAAATTTGTGACAGTATAAAATTAGTTTTTGAATAATTTACTATAGAAAAGGCAATCCCTGGCGCAATTAAAATTTGTGACAGTTGAAAATTATTTTTTGAATAATTTACTATAGAAAAGTCAATCCCTGGCGTAATTAAAATTTGTGACAGTATAAAATTATTTTTTGAATAACTTACTATAGAAAAGGCAATCCCTGGCGTAATTAAAATTTGCGACAGTATAAAATTATTTTTTGAAAAATTTACTATAGAAAAGGCAATCCCTGGCGCAATTAAAATTTGTGACAGTATAAAATTATTTTTTGAATAATTTACTATAGAAAAGGCAATCCCTGGCGTAATTAAAATTTGCGACAGTAAAAAATTAGTTTTTGAATAATTTACTATAGAAAAGTCAATCCCTGGCGCAATTAAAATTTGTGACAGTATAAAATTATTTTTTGAATAATTTACTATAGAAAAGTCAATCCCTGGCGCAATTAAAATTTGTGACAGTTTAAAATTAGTTTTTGAATAATTTACTATAGAAAAGGCAATCCCTGGCGCACATAAAATTTGCGACAGTATAAAATTATTTTTTGAATAATTTACTATATAAAAGGCAATCCCTGGCGTAATTAAAATTTGCGACAGTATAAAATTAGTTTTTGAATAATTTACTATAGAAAAGTCGATCCCTGGCGCAATTAAAATTTGTGACAGTATAAAATTATTTTTTGAATAATTTACTATAGAAAAGTCAATCCCTGGGATATTTAAAATTTGCGACAGTTGAAAATTAGTTTTTGAAAAATTTACTATAGAAAAGGCAATCCCTGGCGCACATAAAATTTGCGACAGTATAAAATTATTTTTTGAATAATTTACTATAGAAAAGTCAATCCCTGGCGTAATTAAAATTTGTGACAGTTGAAAATTATTTTTTGAATAATTTACTATAGAAAAGTCAATCCCTGGCGTAATTAAAATTTGCGACAGTAAAAAATTAGTTTTTGAATAATTTACTATAGAAAAGTCAATCCCTGGCGCAATTAAAATTTGTGACAGTATAAAATTAGTTTTTGAATAATTTACTATAGAAAAGGCAATCCCTGGCGCAATTAAAATTTGTGACAGTTGAAAATTATTTTTTGAATAATTTACTATAGAAAAGTCAATCCCTGGCGCAATTAAAATTTGTGACAGTATAAAATTATTTTTTGAATAATTTACTATAGAAAAGGCAATCCCTGGCGCACATAAAATTTGCGACAGTAGAAAATTATTTTTTGAATAATTTACTATAGAAAAGGCAATCCCTGGCGCAATTAAAATTTGTGACAGTATAAAATTAGTTTTTGAAAAATTTACTATATAAAAGGCAATCCCTGGCGTAATTAAAATTTGCGACAGTATAAAATTATTTTTTGAATAATTTACTATAGAAAAGTCAATCCCTGGCGCAATTAAAATTTGTGACAGTTGAAAATTATTTTTTGAATAATTTACTATAGAAAAGTCAATCCCTGGCGCAATTAAAATTTGTGACAGTATAAAATTATTTTTTGAATAATTTACTATAGAAAAGTCAATCCCTGGCGCAATTAAAATTTGTGACAGTATAAAATTATTTTTTGGATAATTTACTATAGAAAAGGCAATCCCTGGCGCAATTAAAATTTGTGACAGTATAAAATTATTTTTTGAATAATTTACTATAGAAAAGGCAATCCCTGGCGCACATAAAATTTGTGACAGTTGAAAATTATTTTTTGAATAATTTACTATAGAAAAGTCAATCCCTGGCGCAATTAAAATTTGTGACAGTAAAAAATTAGTTTTTGAATAATTTACTATAGAAAAGGCAATCCCTGGCGCAATTAAAATTTGCGACAGTTGAAAATTATTTTTTGAATAATTTACTATAGAAAAGTCAATCCCTGGCGTAATTAAAATTTGTGACAGTTGAAAATTATTTTTTGAATAATTTACTATAGAAAAGTCAATCCCTGGCGTAATTAAAATTTGCGACAGTATAAAATTAGTTTTTGAATAATTTACTATATTAAAGGCAATCCCTGGCGCACATAAAATTTGCGACAGTATAAAATTAGTTTTTGAAAAATTTACTATAGAAAAGTCAATCCCTGGCGCAATTAAAA
The DNA here is from genome assembly GCA_963930735.1 of Dioctria linearis. NCBI lineage: Eukaryota > Metazoa > Arthropoda > Insecta > Diptera > Asilidae > Dioctria > Dioctria linearis. The sequence goes on along the minus strand of CAWVNZ010000165.1, from coordinate 184,940 downwards.
TTTGTGACAGTTGAAAATTATTTTTTGAATAATTTACTATAGAAAAGGCAATCCCTGGCGCAATTAAAATTTGTGACAGTTGAAAATTATTTTTTGAAAAATTTACTATAGAAAAGGCAATCCCTGGCGCACATAAAATTTGCGACAGTATAAAATTAGTTTTTGAAAAATTTACTATAGAAAAGTCAATCCCTGGGATATTTAAAATTTGCGACAGTTGAAAATTAGTTTTTGAAAAATTTACTATAGAAAAGGCAATCCCTGGCGCACATAAAATTTGCGACAGTATAAAATTATTTTTTGAATAATTTACTATAGAAAAGTCAATCCCTGGCGTAATTAAAATTTGTGACAGTTGAAAATTATTTTTTGAATAATTTACTATAGAAAAGTCAATCCCTGGCGTAATTAAAATTTGCGACAGTAAAAAATTAGTTTTTGAATAATTTACTATAGAAAAGTCAATCCCTGGCGCAATTAAAATTTGTGACAGTATAAAATTAGTTTTTGAATAATTTACTATAGAAAAGGCAATCCCTGGCGCAATTAAAATTTGTGACAGTTGAAAATTATTTTTTGAATAATTTACTATAGAAAAGTCAATCCCTGGCGCAATTAAAATTTGTGACAGTATAAAATTATTTTTTGAATAATTTACTATAGAAAAGGCAATCCCTGGCGCACATAAAATTTGCGACAGTAGAAAATTATTTTTTGAATAATTTACTATAGAAAAGGCAATCCCTGGCGCAATTAAAATTTGTGACAGTATAAAATTAGTTTTTGAAAAATTTACTATATAAAAGGCAATCCCTGGCGTAATTAAAATTTGCGACAGTATAAAATTATTTTTTGAATAATTTACTATAGAAAAGTCAATCCCTGGCGCAATTAAAATTTGTGACAGTATAAAATTATTTTTTGAATAATTTACTATAGAAAAGGCAATCCCTGGCGCACATAAAATTTGCGACAGTAAAAAATTATTTTTTGAATAATTTACTATAGAAAAGGCAATCCCTGGCGTAATTAAAATTTGCGACAGTTGAAAATTATTTTTTGAATAATTTACTATAGAAAAGGCAATCCCTGGGATATTTAAAATTTGCGACAGTATAAAATTAGTTTTTGAAAAATTTACTATAGAAAAGTCAATCCCTGGCGCAATTAAAATTTGTGACAGTTGAAAATTATTTTTTGAATAATTTACTATAGAAAAGGCAATCCCTGGCGTAATTAAAATTTGCGACAGTATAAAATTATTTTTTGAATAATTTACTATAGAAAAGTCAATCCCTGGCGCAATTAAAATTTGTGACAGTTGAAATTTAGTTTTTGAAAAATTTACTATATAAAAGTCAATCCCTGGCGCAATTAAAATTTGCGACAGTATAAAATTAGTTTTTGAAAAATTTACTATAGAAAAGTCAATCCCTGGCGCACATAAAATTTGTGACAGTATAAAATTAGTTTTTGAAAAATTTACTATAGAAAAGGCAATCCCTGGCGCACATAAAATTTGCGACAGTAGAAAATTATTTTTTGAATAATTTACTATAGAAAAGGCAATCCCTGGCGCAATTAAAATTTGTGACAGTATAAAATTAGTTTTTGAAAAATTTACTATATAAAAGGCAATCCCTGGCGTAATTAAAATTTGCGACAGTATAAAATTATTTTTTGAAAAATTTACTATAGAAAAGTCAATCCCTGGCGCACATAAAATTTGTGACAGTTGAAAATTAGTTTTTGAATAATTTACTATAGAAAAGGCAATCCCTGGGATATTTAAAATTTGCGACAGTATAAAATTAGTTTTTGAAAAATTTACTATAGAAAAGTCAATCCCTGGCGCAATTAAAATTTGTGACAGTATAAAATTATTTTTTGAATAATTTACTATAGAAAAGGCAATCCCTGGCGCACATAAAATTTGCGACAGTATAAAATTAGTTTTTGAATAATTTACTATAGAAAAGTCAATCCCTGGCGCAATTAAAATTTGTGACAGTATAAAATTATTTTTTGAATAATTTACTATAGAAAAGTCAATCCCTGGCGCAATTAAAATTTGCGACAGTATAAAATTAGTTTTTGAATAATTTACTATAGAAAAGGCAATCCCTGGCGCACATAAAATTTGCGACAGTATAAAATTATTTTTTGAATAATTTACTATAGAAAAGGCAATCCCTGGGATATTTAAAATTTGTGACAGTATAAAATTATTTTTTGAATAATTTACTATAGAAAAGTCAATCCCTGGCGCAATTAAAATTTGCGACAGTATAAAATTATTTTTTGAATAATTTACTATAGAAAAGTCAATCCCTGGCGCACATAAAATTTGCGACAGTATAAAATTATTTTTTGAAAAATTTACTATATAAAAGGCAATCCCTGGCGTAATTAAAATTTGCGACAGTATAAAATTATTTTTTGAATAATTTACTATAGAAAAGTCAATCCCTGGCGCAATTAAAATTTGCGACAGTATAAAATTATTTTTTGAATAATTTACTATAGAAAAGGCAATCCCTGGCGTAATTAAAATTTGCGACAGTTGAAAATTAGTTTTTGAATAATTTACTATATAAAAGTCAATCCCTGGCGCAATTAAAATTTGCGACAGTATAAAATTATTTTTTGAATAATTTACTATAGAAAAGGCAATCCCTGGCGTAATTAAAATTTGCGACAGTATAAAATTATTTTTTGAATAATTTACTATAGAAAAGTCAATCCCTGGCGCATTTAAAATTTGCGACAGTATAAAATTATTTTTTGAATAATTTACTATAGAAAAGGCAATCCCTGGCGCAATTAAAATTTGCGACAGTATAAAATTAGTTTTTGAAAAATTTACTATAGAAAAGTCAATCCCTGGCGCACATAAAATTTGTGACAGTATAAAATTAGTTTTTGAAAAATTTACTATATAAAAGGCAATCCCTGGCGCAATTAAAATTTGTGACAGTTGAAAATTATTTTTTGAATAATTTACTATAGAAAAGGCAATCCCTGGCGCACATAAAATTTGTGACAGTTGAAAATTATTTTTTGAAAAATTAACTATAGAAAAGGCAATCCCTGGCGCAATTAAAATTTGTGACAGTATAAAATTATTTTTTGAATAATTTACTATAGAAAAGGCAATCCCTGGCGCACATAAAATTTGTGACAGTATAAAATTATTTTTTGAATAATTTACTATAGAAAAGGCAATCCCTGGCGCACATAAAATTTGCGACAGTATAAAATTAGTTTTTGAATAATTTACTATAGAAAAGGCAATCCCTGGCGCAATTAAAATTTGTGACAGTATAAAATTAGTTTTTGAAAAATTTACTATATAAAAGGCAATCCCTGGCGTAATTAAAATTTGCGACAGTATAAAATTATTTTTTGAAAAATTTACTATAGAAAAGGCAATCCCTGGCGCACATAAAATTTGTGACAGTTGAAAATTATTTTTTTAATAATTTACTATAGAAAAGGCAATCCCTGGCGCACATAAAATTTGTGACAGTTGAAAATTAGTTTTTGAAAAATTTACTATAGAAAAGTCAATCCCTGGCGCACATAAAATTTGTGACAGTATAAAATTAGTTTTTGAAAAATTTACTATATAAAAGGCAATCCCTGGCGCAATTAAAATTTGTGACAGTTGAAAATTATTTTTTGAATAATTTACTATAGAAAAGGCAATCCCTGCGCAATTAAAATTTGCGACAGTATAAAATTATTTTTTGAAAAATTTACTATAGAAAAGTCAATCCCTGGCGCAATTAAAATTTGTGACAGTTGAAAATTATTTTTTGAATAATTTACTATAGAAAAGGCAATCCCTGGCGCACATAAAAATTTGCGACAGTATAAAATTAGTTTTTGAATAATTTACTATAGAAAAGGCAATCCCTGGCGCAATTAAAATTTGTGACAGTATAAAATTAGTTTTTGAAAAATTTACTATATAAAAGGCAATCCCTGGCGTAATTAAAATTTGCGACAGTATAAAATTATTTTTTGAAAAATTTACTATAGAAAAGGCAATCCCTGGCGCACATAAAATTTGTGACAGTTGAAAATTATTTTTTGAATAATTTACTATAGAAAAGTCAATCCCTGGCGCAATTAAAATTTGCGACAGTAATAAAATTATTTTTTGAATAATTTACTATAGAAAAGTCAATCCCTGGCGCAATTAAAATTTGCGACAGTAGAAAATTATTTTTTGAAAAATTTACTATATAAAAGTCAATCCCTGGCGCAATTAAAATTTGCGATAGTATAAAATTATTTTTTGAATAATTTACTATAGAAAAGGCAATCCCTGGCGCACATAAAATTTGCGACAGTATAAAATTAGTTTTTGAATAATTTACTATAGAAAAGGCAATCCCTGGCGTAATTAAAATTTGCGACAGTATAAAATTATTTTTTGAATAATTTACTATAGAAAAGTCAATCCCTGGCGCAATTAAAATTTGTGACAGTTGAAAATTATTTTTTGAAAAATTTACTATAGAAAAGGCAATCCCTGGCGCACATAAAATTTGCGACAGTATAAAATTATTTTTTGAATAATTTACTATAGAAAAGTCAATCCCTGGCGCAATTAAAATTTGTGACAGTTGAAAATTAGTTTTTGAAAAATTTACTATAGAAAAGTCAATCCCTGGCGCAATTAAAATTTGTGACAGTATAAAATTATTTTTTGAATAATTTACTATAGAAAAGTCAATCCCTGGCGCAATTAAAATTTGTGACAGTTGAAAATTATTTTTTGAATAATTTACTATAGAAAAGGCAATCCCTGGCGTAATTAAAATTTGCGACAGTATAAAATTATTTTTTGAATAATTTACTATAGAAAAGGCAATCCCTGGCGCAATTAAAATTTGTGACAGTTGAAAATTATTTTTTGAATAATTTACTATAGAAAAGTCAATCCCTGGCGCAATTAAAATTTGTGACAGTTGAAAATTATTTTTTGAATAATTTACTATAGAAAAGGCAATCCCTGGCGCAATTAAAATTTGCGACAGTATAAAATTAGTTTTTGAATAATTTACTATAGAAAAGGCAATCCCTGGCGCACATAAAATTTGTGACAGTATAAAATTATTTTTTGAATAATTTACTATAGAAAAGTCAATCCCTGGCGCAATTAAAATTTGCGACAGTATAAAATTAGTTTTTGAATAATTTACTATAGAAAAGGCAATCCCTGGCGCACATAAAATTTGCGACAGTATAAAATTAGTTTTTGAATAATTTACTATAGAAAAGGCAATCCCTGGCGTAATTAAAATTTGCGACAGTATAAAATTATTTTTTGAATAATTTACTATAGAAAAGTCAATCCCTGGCGCAATTAAAATTTGCGACAGTATAAAATTATTTTTTGAATAATTTACTATAGAAAAGTCAATCCCTGGCGCAATTAAAATTTGCGACAGTATAAAATTAGTTTTTGAAAAATTTACTATAGAAAAGTCAATCCCTGGCGCACATAAAATTTGTGACAGTATAAAATTAGTTTTTGAAAAATTTACTATATAAAAGGCAATCCCTGGCGCAATTAAAATTTGTGACAGTTGAAAATTATTTTTTGAATAATTTACTATAGAAAAGTCAATCCCTGGCGCAATTAAAATTTGTGACAGTATAAAATTATTTTTTGAATAATTTACTATAGAAAAGGCAATCCCTGGCGCAATTAAAATTTGTGACAGTTGAAAATTATTTTTTGAATAATTTACTATATAAAAGCCAATCCCTGGCGCACATAAAATTTGCGACAGTAGAAAATTATTTTTTGAATAATTTACTATAGAAAAGGCAATCCCTGGCGTAATTAAAATTTGCGACAGTATAAAATTATTTTTTGAATAATTTACTATAGAAAAGTCAATCCCTGGCGCAATTAAAATTTGCGACAGTAGAAAATTATTTTTTGAATAATTTACTATAGAAAAGTCAATCCCTGGCGCAATTAAAATTTGTGACAGTTGAAAATTATTTTTTGAATAATTTACTATAGAAAAGGCAATCCCTGGCGCAATTAAAATTTGCGACAGTATAAAATTAGTTTTTGAAAAATTTACTATATAAAAGGCAATCCCTGGCGTAATTAAAATTTGCGACAGTATAAAATTATTTTTTGAATAATTTACTATAGAAAAGTCAATCCCTGGCGCAATTAAAATTTGTGACAGTTGAAAATTATTTTTTGAATAATTTACTATAGAAAAGTCAATCCCTGGCGCAATTAAAATTTGTGACAGTTGAAAATTATTTTTTGAATAATTTACTATAGAAAAGTCAATCCCTGGCGCAATTAAAATTTGTGACAGTTGAAAATTATTTTTTGAATAATTTACTATAGAAAAGTCAATCCCTGGCGCAATTAAAATTTGTGACAGTAAAAAATTAGTTTTTGAATAATTTACTATAGAAAAGGCAATCCCTGGCGCAATTAAAATTTGCGACAGTTGAAAATTATTTTTTGAATAATTTACTATAGAAAAGTCAATCCCTGGCGTAATTAAAATTTGTGACAGTTGAAAATTATTTTTTGAATAATTTACTATAGAAAAGTCAATCCCTGGCGTAATTAAAATTTGCGACAGTATAAAATTAGTTTTTGAATAATTTACTATATAAAAGTCAATCCCTGGCGTAATTAAAATTTGTGACAGTTGAAAATTATTTTTTGAATAATTTACTATAGAAAAGTCAATCCCTGGCGCAATTAAAATTTGCGACAGTATAAAATTATTTTTTGAATAATTTACTATAGAAAAGGCAATCCCTGGCGCACATAAAATTTGCGACAGTTGAAAATTATTTTTTGAAAAATTTACTATAGAAAAGGCAATCCCTGGCGCAATTAAAATTTGTGACAGTATAAAATTATTTTTTGAATAATTTACTATAGAAAAGGCAATCCCTGGCGCACATAAAATTTGCGACAGTATAAAATTAGTTTTTGAAAAATTTACTATATAAAAGGCAATCCCTGGCGTAATTAAAATTTGTGACAGTAAAAAATTAGTTTTTGAATAATTTACTATAGAAAAGGCAATCCCTGGCGCAATTAAAATTTGCGACAGTTGAAAATTATTTTTTGAATAATTTACTATAGAAAAGTCAATCCCTGGCGTAATTAAAATTTGTGACAGTTGAAAATTATTTTTTGAATAATTTTACTATAGAAAAGTCAATCCCTGGCGTAATTAAAATTTGCGACAGTATAAAATTATTTTTTGAATAATTTACTATAGAAAAGTCAATCCCTGGCGCAATTAAAATTTGCGACAGTATAAAATTATTTTTTGAATAATTTACTATAGAAAAGGCAATCCCTGGCGCACATAAAATTTGCGACAGTTGAAAATTATTTTTTGAAAAATTTACTATAGAAAAGGCAATCCCTGGCGCAATTAAAATTTGTGACAGTTGAAAATTATTTTTTGAATAATTTACTATAGAAAAGTCAATCCCTGGCGCAATTAAAATTTGTGACAGTTGAAAATTATTTTTTGAATAATTTACTATAGAAAAGTCAATCCCTGGCGCAATTAAAATTTGTGACAGTAAAAAATTAGTTTTTGAATAATTTACTATAGAAAAGGCAATCCCTGGCGCAATTAAAATTTGCGACAGTTGAAAATTATTTTTTGAATAATTTACTATAGAAAAGTCAATCCCTGGCGTAATTAAAATTTGTGACAGTTGAAAATTATTTTTTGAATAATTTACTATAGAAAAGTCAATCCCTGGCGTAATTAAAATTTGCGACAGTATAAAATTAGTTTTTGAATAATTTACTATATAAAAGTCAATCCCTGGCGTAATTAAAATTTGTGACAGTTGAAAATTATTTTTTGAATAATTTACTATAGAAAAGTCAATCCCTGGCGCAATTAAAATTTGTGACAGTTGAAAATTATTTTTTGAATAATTTACTATAGAAAAGTCAATCCCTGGCGCAATTAAAATTTGTGACAGTAAAAAATTAGTTTTTGAATAATTTACTATAGAAAAGGCAATCCCTGGCGCAATTAAAATTTGCGACAGTTGAAAATTATTTTTTGAAAAATTTACTATAGAAAAGGCAATCCCTGGCGCAATTAAAATTTGCGACAGTTGAAAATTATTTTTTGAATAATTTACTATAGAAAAGTCAATCCCTGGCGTAATTAAAATTTGTGATAGTTGAAAATTATTTTTTGAATAATTTTACTATATAAAAAGTCAATCCCTGGCGTAATTAAAATTTTGTGACAGTTGAAAATTATTTTTTGAATAATTTACTATAGAAAAGTCAATCCCCCTGGCGCAATTAAAATTTGCGACAGTATAAAATTATTTTTTGAATAATTTACTATAGAAAAGGCAATCCCTGGCGCACATAAAATTTGCGACAGTTGAAAATTATTTTTTGAAAAATTTACTATAGAAAAGTCAATCCCTGGCGCAATTAAAATTTGCGACAGTATAAAATTATTTTTTGAATAATTTACTATAGAAAAGGCAATCCCTGGCGCACATAAAATTTGCGACAGTTGAAAATTATTTTTTGAAAAATTTACTATAGAAAAGGCAATCCCTGGCGCAATTAAAATTTGCGACAGTATAAAATTAGTTTTTGAAAAATTTACTATAGAAAAGTCAATCCCTGGCGCACATAAAATTTGTGACAGTATAAAATTAGTTTTTGAAAAATTTACTATATAAAAGGCAATCCCTGGCGTAATTAAAATTTGCGACAGTATAAAATTAGTTTTTGAATAATTTACTATATAAAAGGCAATCCCTGGCGCAATTAAAATTTGCGACAGTATAAAATTATTTTTTGAATAATTTACTATAGAAAAGGCAATCCCTGGCGTAATTAAAATTTGCGACAGTTGAAAATTATTTTTTGAATAATTTACTATAGAAAAGGCAATCCCTGGGATATTTAAAATTTGCGACAGTATAAAATTAGTTTTTGAATAATTTACTATAGAAAAGTCAATCCCTGGCGCAATTAAAATTTGTGACAGTATAAAATTAGTTTTTGAATAATTTACTATAGAAAAGGCAATCCCTGGCGCAATTAAAATTTGTGACAGTTGAAAATTATTTTTTGAATAATTTACTATATAAAAGGCAATCCCTGGCGCAATTAAAATTTGTGACAGTTGAAAATTATTTTTTGAATAATTTACTATAGAAAAGGCAATCCCTGGCGCACATAAAATTTGCGACAGTAAAAAATTATTTTTTGAATAATTTACTATAGAAAAGGCAATCCCTGGCGTAATTAAAATTTGCGACAGTTGAAAATTATTTTTTGAATAATTTACTATAGAAAAGGCAATCCCTGGGATATTTAAAATTTGCGACAGTATAAAATTAGTTTTTGAAAAATTTACTATAGAAAAGTCAATCCCTGGGATATTTAAAATTTGTGACAGTATAAAATTATTTTTTGAATAATTTACTATAGAAAAGGCAATCCCTGGCGCAATTAAAATTTGCGACAGTATAAAATTATTTTTTGAATAATTTACTATAGAAAAGGCAATCCCTGGCGCAATTAAAATTTGTGACAGTATAAAATTATTTTTTGAATAATTTACTATAGAAAAGGCAATCCCTGGCGTAATTAAAATTTGCGACAGTTGAAAATTAGTTTTTGAATAATTTACTATATAAAAGTCAATCCCTGGCGCAATTAAAATTTGCGACAGTATAAAATTATTTTTTGAATAATTTACTATAGAAAAGGCAATCCCTGGCGTAATTAAAATTTGCGACAGTTGAAAATTATTTTTTGAATAATTTACTATAGAAAAGGCAATCCCTGGCGCAATTAAAATTTGCGACAGTATAAAATTAGTTTTTGAATAATTTACTATAGAAAAGGCAATCCCTGGCGCACATAAAATTTGTGACAGTATAAAATTAGTTTTTGAAAAATTTACTATATAAAAGGCAATCCCTGGCGTAATTAAAATTTGCGACAGTATAAAATTATTTTTTGAATAATTTACTATATAAAAGGCAATCCCTGGGATATTTAAAATTTGCGACAGTATAAAATTAGTTTTTGAAAAATTTACTATAGAAAAGTCAATCCCTGGCGCAATTAAAATTTGTGACAGTTGAAAATTATTTTTTGAATAATTTACTATAGAAAAGGCAATCCCTGGCGCACATAAAATTTGCGACAGTAAAAAATTATTTTTTGAATAATTTACTATAGAAAAGGCAATCCCTGGCGTAATTAAAATTTGCGACAGTTGAAAATTATTTTTTGAATAATTTACTATAGAAAAGGCAATCCCTGGGATATTTAAAATTTGCGACAGTATAAAATTATTTTTTGAATAATTTACTATAGAAAAGGCAATCCCTGGCGCAATTAAAATTTGTGACAGTTGAAAATTATTTTTTGAATAATTTACTATAGAAAAGGCAATCCCTGGCGCACATAAAATTTGCGACAGTAAAAAATTATTTTTTGAATAATTTACTATAGAAAAGGCAATCCCTGGCGTAATTAAAATTTGCGACAGTTGAAAATTATTTTTTGAATAATTTACTATAGAAAAGGCAATCCCTGGGATATTTAAAATTTGCGACAGTATAAAATTAGTTTTTGAAAAATTTACTATAGAAAAGTCAATCCCTGGCGCAATTAAAATTTGTGACAGTATAAAATTATTTTTTGAATAATTTACTATAGAAAAGTCAATCCCTGGCGCAATTAAAATTTGCGACAGTATAAAATTATTTTTTGAATAATTTACTATAGAAAAGGCAATCCCTGGCGCAATTAAAATTTGTGACAGTATAAAATTATTTTTTGAATAATTTACTATAGAAAAGGCAATCCCTGGCGTAATTAAAATTTGCGACAGTTGAAAATTAGTTTTTGAATAATTTACTATAGAAAAGGCAATCCCTGGCGCAATTAAAATTTGTGACAGTTGAAAATTAGTTTTTGAAAAATTTACTATATAAAAGTCAATCCCTGGCGCAATTAAAATTTGCGACAGTATAAAATTATTTTTTGAATAATTTACTATAGAAAAGGCAATCCCTGGCGCATTTAAAATTTGCGACAGTATAAAATTATTTTTTGAATAATTTACTATAGAAAAGTCAATCCCTGGCGCAATTAAAATTTGTGACAGTATAAAATTAGTTTTTGAATAATTTACTATAGAAAAGGCAATCCCTGGCGCAATTAAAATTTGTGACAGTATAAAATTAGTTTTTGAAAAATTTACTATATAAAAGGCAATCCCTGGCGCACATAAAATTTGCGACAGTAAAAAATTATTTTTTGAATAATTTACTATAGAAAAGGCAATCCCTGGCGCAATTAAAATTTGTGACAGTTGAAAATTATTTTTTGAAAAATTTACTATAGAAAAGGCAATCCCTGGCGCAATTAAAATTTGTGACAGTTGAAAATTATTTTTTGAATAATTTACTATATAAAAGGCAATCCCTGGGATATTTAAAATTTGCGACAGTATAAAATTATTTTTTGAATAATTTACTATAGAAAAGTCAATCCCTGGCGCAATTAAAATTTGTGACAGTTGAAAATTATTTTTTGAATAATTTACTATAGAAAAGGCAATCCCTGGCGCAATTAAAATTTGTGACAGTTGAAAATTATTTTTTGAATAATTTACTATAGAAAAGGCAATCCCTGGCGCACATAAAATTTGCGACAGTATAAAATTAGTTTTTGAATAATTTACTATAGAAAAGGCAATCCCTGGCGCACATAAAATTTGTGACAGTATAAAATTAGTTTTTGAAAAATTTACTATATAAAAGGCAATCCCTGGCGTAATTAAAATTTGCGACAGTATAAAATTAGTTTTTGAATAATTTACTATAGAAAAGGCAATCCCTGGCGCACATAAAATTTGTGACAGTATAAAATTATTTTTTGAATAATTTACTATAGAAAAGGCAATCCCTGGCGCAATTAAAATTTGTGACAGTATAAAATTATTTTTTGAATAATTTACTATAGAAAAGGCAATCCCTGGCGCAATTAAAATTTGCGACAGTATAAAATTAGTTTTTGAATAATTTACTATAGAAAAGGCAATCCCTGGCGCAATTAAAATTTGTGACAGTATAAAATTATTTTTTGAATAATTTACTATATAAAAGTCAATCCCTGGCGCAATTAAAATTTGCGACAGTATAAAATTAGTTTTTGAATAATTTACTATAGAAAAGGCAATCCCTGGCGTAATTAAAATTTGCGACAGTATAAAATTAGTTTTTGAATAATTTACTATAGAAAAGGCAATCCCTGGCGCACATAAAATTTGTGACAGTATAAAATTATTTTTTGAATAATTTACTATATAAAAGGCAATCCCTGGCGTAATTAAAATTTGCGACAGTATAAAATTAGTTTTTGAATAATTTACTATAGAAAAGGCAATCCCTGGCGCACATAAAATTTGTGACAGTATAAAATTATTTTTTGAATAATTTACTATAGAAAAGTCAATCCCTGGCGCAATTAAAATTTGCGACAGTATAAAATTATTTTTTGAATAATTTACTATAGAAAAGTCAATCCCTGGCGCAATTAAAATTTGCGACAGTATAAAATTATTTTTTGAATAATTTACTATAGAAAAGTCAATCCCTGGCGCACATAAAATTTGCGACAGTATAAAATTATTTTTTGAAAAATTTACTATATAAAAGGCAATCCCTGGCGTAATTAAAATTTGCGACAGTATAAAATTATTTTTTGAATAATTTACTATAGAAAAGTCAATCCCTGGCGCACATAAAATTTGCGACAGTATAAAATTAGTTTTTGAATAATTTACTATAGAAAAGGCAATCCCTGGCGCACATAAAATTTGTGACAGTATAAAATTAGTTTTTGAAAAATTTACTATAGAAAAGGCAATCCCTGGCGCACATAAAATTTGTGACAGTATAAAATTATTTTTTGAATAATTTACTATAGAAAAGGCAATCCCTGGCGCAATTAAAATTTGTGACAGTATAAAATTATTTTTTGAATAATTTACTATAGAAAAGGCAATCCCTGGCGCAATTAAAATTTGCGACAGTATAAAATTAGTTTTTGAATAATTTACTATAGAAAAGGCAATCCCTGGCGCAATTAAAATTTGTGACAGTATAAAATTAGTTTTTGAATAATTTACTATAGAAAAGGCAATCCCTGGCGCAATTAAAATTTGCGACAGTAGAAAATTATTTTTTGAATAATTTACTATAGAAAAGGCAATCCCTGGGATATTTAAAATTTGCGACAGTAGAAAATTATTTTTTGAAAAATTTACTATATAAAAGGCAATCCCTGGCGCAATTAAAATTTTTGACAGTTGAAAATTATTTTTTGAATAATTTACTATAGAAAAGGCAATCCCTGGCGCACATAAAATTTGCGACAGTATAAAATTAGTTTTTGAATAATTTACTATAGAAAAGGCAATCCCTGGCGCAATTAAAATTTGCGACAGTATAAAATTATTTTTTGAATAATTTACTATAGAAAAGGCAATCCCTGGCGTAATTAAAATTTGCGACAGTATAAAATTAGTTTTTGAAAAATTTACTATATAAAAGGCAATCCCTGGCGTAATTAAAATTTGCGACAGTATAAAATTAGTTTTTGAAAAATTTACTATAGAAAAAGGCAATCCCTGGCGTAATTAAAATTTGCGACAGTAAAAAATTATTTTTTGAATAATTTACTATAGAAAAGTCAATCCCTGGCGCACATAAAATTTGTGACAGTATAAAATTATTTTTTGAATAATTTACTATAGAAAAGTCAATCCCTGGCGTAATTAAAATTTGCGACAGTATAAAATTATTTTTTGAATAATTTACTATAGAAAAGGCAATCCCTGGCGCAATTAAAATTTGTGACAGTATAAAATTATTTTTTTGAATAATTTACTATAGAAAAGGCAATCCCTGGCGTAATTAAAATTTGCGACAGTATAAAATTAGTTTTTGAATAATTTACTATAGAAAAGGCAATCCCTGGCGCACATAAAATTTGTGACAGTATAAAATTATTTTTTGAATAATTACTATAGAAAAGGCAATCCCTGGCGCAATTAAAAATTTGTGACAGTATAAAATTATTTTTTGAATAATTTACTATAGAAAAGTCAATCCCTGGCGTAATTAAAATTTGTGACAGTATAAAAATTATTTTTTGAATAATTTACTATAGAAAAGGCAATCCCTGGCGCAATTAAAATTTGCGACAGTATAAAATTATTTTTTGAATAATTTACTATAGAAAAGTCAATCCCCTGGCGCACATAAAATTTGTGACAGTTGAAAATTATTTTTTGAATAATTTACTATAGAAAAGTCAATCCCTGGCGCAATTAAAATTTGCGACAGTATAAAATTATTTTTTGAATAATTTACTATAGAAAAGGCAATCCCTGGCGCAATTAAAATTTGCGACAGTATAAAATTATTTTTTGAATAATTTACTATAGAAAAGTCAATCCCTGGCGTAATTAAAATTTGCGACAGTATAAAATTATTTTTTGAATAATTTACTATAGAAAAGGCAATCCCTGGCGTAATTAAAATTTGCGACAGTAAAAAATTATTTTTTTGAATAATTTACTATAGAAAAGGCAATCCCTGGCGCACATAAAATTTGTGACAGTATAAAATTATTTTTGAATAATTTACTATAGAAAAGTCAATCCCTGGCGTAATTAAAATTTGCGACAGTTGAAAATTATTTTTTGAATAATTTACTATAGAAAAGGCAATCCCTGGCGCAATTAAAATTTGTGACAGTTGAAAATTAGTTTTTGAAAAATTTACTATATAAAAGTCAATCCCTGGCGCACATAAAATTTGTGACAGTATAAAATTAGTTTTTGAATAATTTACTATAGAAAAGTCAATCCCTGGGCGCAATTAAAATTTGTGACAGTTGAAAATTATTTTTTGAATAATTTACTATAGAAAAGTCAATCCTGGCGCAATTAAAATTTGCGACAGTATAAAATTAGTTTTTGAAAAATTTACTATAGAAAAGTCAATCCCTGGCGCACATAAAATTTGTGACAGTATAAAATTAGTTTTTGAATAATTTACTATAGAAAAGTCAATCCCTGGCGCACATAAAATTTGCGACAGTATAAAATTATTTTTTGAATAATTTACTATAGAAAAGGCAATCCCTGGCGCAATTAAATTTTGCGACAGTAATAAAATATTTTTTGAATAATTTACTATAGAAAAGTCAATCCCTGGCGCAATTAAAATTTGCGACAGTATAAAATTAGTTTTTGAATAATTTACTATAGAAAAGGCAATCCCTGGCGCACATAAAATTTGTGACAGTTGAAATTATTTTTTGAATAATTTACTATAGAAAAGTCAATCCCTGGGATATTTAAAATTTGCGACAGTTGAAAATTAGTTTTTGAAAAATTTACTATAGAAAAGGCAATCCCTGGCGCACATAAAATTTGCGACAGTATAAAATTATTTTTTGAATAATTTACTATAGAAAAGTCAATCCCTGGCGTAATTAAAATTTGTGACAGTTGAAAATTATTTTTGAATAATTTACTATAGAAAAGTCAATCCCTGGCGTAATTAAAATTTGTGACAGTATAAAATTAGTTTTTGAATAATTTACTATAGAAAAGTCAATCCCTGGCGCAATTAAAATTTGCGACAGTATAAAATTATTTTTTGAATAATTTACTATAGAAAAGTCAATCCCTGGCGCAATTAAAATTTGCGACAGTAATAAAATTATTTTTTGAATAATTTACTATAGAAAAGGCAATCCCTGGGATATTTAAAATTTGCGACAGTATAAAATTATTTTTTGAATAATTTACTATAGAAAAGGCAATCCCTGGCGCAATTAAAATTTGCGACAGTATAAATTAGTTTTTGAAAATTTACTATAGAAAAGGCAATCCCTGGGATATTTAAATTTGCGACAGTAAAAAATTAGTTTTTGAATAATTTACTATAGAAAAGGCAATCCCTGGCGCACATAAAATTTGTGACAGTATAAAATTAGTTTTTGAATAATTTACTATAGAAAAAGTCAATCCCTGGCGCAATTAAAATTTGTGACAGTTGAAAATTATTTTTTGAATAATTTACTATAGAAAAGTCAATCCCTGGCGCAATTAAAATTTGCGACAGTATAAAATTAGTTTTTGAATAATTTACTATAGAAAAGGCAATCCCTGGCGCACATAAAATTTTGTGACAGTATAAAATTATTTTTTGAATAATTTACTATAGAAAAGTCAATCCCTGGCGCAATTAAAATTTGCGACAGTATAAAATTAGTTTTTGAATAATTTACTATAGAAAAGTCAATCCCTGGCGCAATTAAAATTTGCGACAGTATAAAATTATTTTTTGAATAATTTACTATAGAAAAGTCAATCCCTGGCGCAATTAAAATTTGCGACAGTATAAAATTATTTTTTGAATAATTTACTATAGAAAAGGCAATCCCTGGGATATTTAAAATTTGCGACAGTATAAAATTATTTTTTGAATAATTTACTATAGAAAAGGCAATCCCTGGCGCAATTAAAATTTGCGACAGTATAAAATTAGTTTTTGAAAAATTTACTATAGAAAAGGCAATCCCTGGGATATTTAAAATTTGCGACAGTAAAAATTAGTTTTTGAATAATTTACTATAGAAAAGGCAATCCCTGGCGCACATAAAATTTGTGACAGTATAAAATTAGTTTTTGAATAATTTACTATAGAAAAGTCAATCCCTGGCGCAATTAAAATTTGTGACAGTTGAAAATTATTTTTTGAATAATTTACTATAGAAAAGTCAATCCCTGGCGCAATTAAATTTGCGACAGTATAAAATTAGTTTTTGAATAAATTTACTATAGAAAAGGCAATCCCTGGCGCACATAAAATTTGTGACAGTATAAAATTATTTTTTGAATAATTTACTATAGAAAAGCCAATCCCTGGCGCAATTAAAATTTGCGACAGTATAAAATTAGTTTTTGAATAATTTACTATAGAAAAGTCAATCCCTGGCGCAATTAAAATTTGCGACAGTATAAAATTATTTTTTGAATAATTTACTATAGAAAAGTCAATCCCTGGCGCAATTAAAATTTGCGACAGTATAAAATTATTTTTTGAATAATTTACTATAGAAAAGGCAATCCCTGGGATATTTAAAATTTGCGACAGTATAAAATTATTTTTTGAATAATTTACTATAGAAAAGGCAATCCCTGGCGCAATTAAAATTTGCGACAGTATAAAATTATTTTTTGAATAATTTACTATAGAAAAGTCAATCCCTGGCGCAATTAAAATTTGCGACAGTATAAAATTAGTTTTTGAATAATTTACTATAGAAAAGTCAATCCCTGGCGCAATTAAAATTTGCGACAGTATAAAATTAGTTTTTGAATAATTTACTATAGAAAAGGCAATCCCTGGCGCACATAAAATTTGTGACAGTATAAAATTATTTTTTGAATAATTTACTATAGAAAAGGCAATCCCTGGCGCAATTAAAATTTGCGACAGTATAAAATTAGTTTTTGAATAATTTACTATAGAAAAGTCAATCCCTGGCGCAATTAAAATTTGCGACAGTATAAAATTATTTTTTGAATAATTTACTATAGAAAAGGCAATCCCTGGGATATTTAAAATTTGCGACAGTATAAAATTAGTTTTTGAATAATTTACTATAGAAAAGGCAATCCCTGGCGCAATTAAAATTTGTGACAGTAGAAAATTATTTTTTGAATAATTTACTATAGAAAAGGCAATCCCTGGCGCACATAAAATTTGTGACAGTTGAAAATTATTTTTTGAATAATTTACTATAGAAAAGTCAATCCCTGGCGCAATTAAAATTTGCGACAGTATAAAATTATTTTTTGAATAATTTACTATAGAAAAGTCAATCCCTGGCGCAATTAAAATTTGTGACAGTATAAAATTATTTTTTGAATAATTTACTATAGAAAAGGCAATCCCTGGCGCACATAAAATTTGCGACAGTATAAAATTAGTTTTTGAAAAATTTACTATATAAAAGGCAATCCCTGGCGTAATTAAAATTTGCGACAGTATAAAATTATTTTTTGAATAATTTACTATAGAAAAGTCAATCCCTGGCGCAATTAAAATTTGTGACAGTTGAAAATTATTTTTTGAATAATTTACTATAGAAAAGGCAATCCCTGGCGCAATTAAAATTTGCGACAGTATAAAATTAGTTTTTGAAAAATTTACTATATAAAAGGCAATCCCTGGGATATTTAAAATTTGCGACAGTATAAAATTAGTTTTTGAAAAATTTACTATAGAAAAGGCAATCCCTGGCGCAATTAAAATTTGTGACAGTATAAAATTAGTTTTTGAATAATTTACTATAGAAAAGGCAATCCCTGGCGCAATTAAAATTTGTGACAGTTGAAAATTATTTTTTGAAAAATTTACTATAGAAAAGGCAATCCCTGGCGC
This sequence comes from Dioctria linearis, assembly GCA_963930735.1. Taxonomy (NCBI): domain Eukaryota; kingdom Metazoa; phylum Arthropoda; class Insecta; order Diptera; family Asilidae; genus Dioctria; species Dioctria linearis. Next base: position 166,379 of record CAWVNZ010000165.1, on the reverse strand, counting down.
AATTAAAATTTGTGACAGTTGAAAATTATTTTTTGAATAATTTACTATATAAAAGGCAATCCCTGGCGTAATTAAAATTTGCGACAGTATAAAATTATTTTTTGAATAATTTACTATAGAAAAGGCAATCCCTGGCGCAATTAAAATTTGTGACAGTTGAAAATTATTTTTTGAATAATTTACTATATAAAAGGCAATCCCTGGGATATTTAAAATTTGCGACAGTATAAAATTAGTTTTTGAAAAATTTACTATAGAAAAGTCAATCCCTGGCGCAATTAAAATTTGTGACAGTTGAAAATTATTTTTTGAATAATTTACTATAGAAAAGGCAATCCCTGGCGCAATTAAAATTTGCGACAGTATAAAATTAGTTTTTGAAAAATTTACTATATAAAAGGCAATCCCTGGCGTAATTAAAATTTGCGACAGTATAAAATTAGTTTTTGAATAATTTACTATAGAAAAGGCAATCCCTGGCGCACATAAAATTTGTGACAGTTGAAAATTATTTTTTGAAAAATTTACTATAGAAAAGGCAATCCCTGGCGCAATTAAAATTTGTGACAGTATAAAATTATTTTTTGAATAATTTACTATAGAAAAGGCAATCCCTGGCGCACATAAAATTTGTGACAGTTGAAAATTATTTTTTGAATAATTTACTATAGAAAAGTCAATCCCTGGGATATTTAAAATTTGCGACAGTTGAAAATTAGTTTTTGAAAAATTTACTATAGAAAAGGCAATCCCTGGCGCACATAAAATTTGCGACAGTATAAAATTATTTTTTGAATAATTTACTATAGAAAAGTCAATCCCTGGCGTAATTAAAATTTGTGACAGTTGAAAATTATTTTTTGAATAATTTACTATAGAAAAGTCAATCCCTGGCGTAATTAAAATTTGCGACAGTAAAAAATTAGTTTTTGAATAATTTACTATAGAAAAGTCAATCCCTGGCGCAATTAAAATTTGTGACAGTATAAAATTAGTTTTTGAATAATTTACTATAGAAAAGGCAATCCCTGGCGCAATTAAAATTTGTGACAGTTGAAAATTATTTTTTGAATAATTTACTATAGAAAAGGCAATCCCTGGCGCAATTAAAATTTGTGACAGTATAAAATTAGTTTTTGAAAAATTTACTATATAAAAGGCAATCCCTGGCGTAATTAAAATTTGCGACAGTATAAAATTATTTTTTGAATAATTTACTATAGAAAAGGCAATCCCTGGCGCAATTAAAATTTGTGACAGTTGAAAATTATTTTTTGAATAAATTTACTATATAAAAGGCAATCCCTGGGATATTTAAAATTTGCGACAGTATAAAATTAGTTTTTGAAAAATTTACTATAGAAAAGTCAATCCCTGGCGCAATTAAAATTTGTGACAGTTGAAAATTATTTTTTGAATAATTTACTATAGAAAAGGCAATCCCTGGCGCAATTAAAATTTGCGACAGTATAAAATTAGTTTTTGAAAAATTTACTATATAAAAGGCAATCCCTGGCGTAATTAAAATTTGCGACAGTATAAAATTAGTTTTTGAATAATTTACTATAGAAAAGGCAATCCCTGGCGCACATAAAATTTGTGACAGTTGAAAATTATTTTTTGAAAAATTTACTATAGAAAAGGCAATCCCTGGCGCAATTAAAATTTGTGACAGTATAAAATTATTTTTTGAATAATTTACTATAGAAAAGGCAATCCCTGGCGCACATAAAATTTGCGACAGTATAAAATTAGTTTTTGAAAAATTTACTATATAAAAGGCAATCCCTGGCGTAATTAAAATTTGCGACAGTATAAAATTAGTTTTTGAAAAATTTACTATAGAAAAGTCAATCCCTGGCGCACATAAAATTTGTGACAGTATAAAATTAGTTTTTGAAAAATTTACTATATAAAAGGCAATCCCTGGCGCAATTAAAATTTGTGACAGTTGAAAATTATTTTTTGAATAATTTACTATAGAAAAGGCAATCCCTGGCGTAATTAAAATTTGTGACAGTTGAAAATTATTTTTTGAATAATTTACTATAGAAAAGGCAATCCCTGGCGCAATTAAAATTTGTGACAGTTGAAAATTATTTTTTGAATAATTTACTATAGAAAAGTCAATCCCTGGCGCACATAAAATTTGTGACAGTTGAAAATTATTTTTTGAAAAATTTACTATAGAAAAGGCAATCCCTGGCGCAATTAAAATTTGTGACAGTATAAAATCATTTTTTGAATAATTTACTATAGAAAAGGCAATCCCTGGCGCACATAAAATTTGCGACAGTATAAAATTAGTTTTTGAAAAATTTACTATATAAAAGGCAATCCCTGGCGTAATTAAAATTTGCGACAGTATAAAGTTAGTTTTTGAAAAATTTACTATAGAAAAGTCAATCCCTGGCGCACATAAAATTTGTGACAGTATAAAATTAGTTTTTGAAAAATTTACTATATAAAAGGCAATCCCTGGCGTAATTAAAATTTGCGACAGTATAAAATTAGTTTTTGAATAATTTACTATATAAAAGGCAATCCCTGGCGCACATAAAATTTGCGACAGTATAAAATTAGTTTTTGAAAAATTTACTATAGAAAAGTCAATCCCTGGCGCAATTAAAATTTGTGACAGTTGAAAATTATTTTTTGAATAATTTACTATAGAAAAGGCAATCCCTGGCGCAATTAAAATTTGCGACAGTATAAAATTATTTTTTGAATAATTTACTATAGAAAGGTCAATCCCTGGCGCAATTAAAATTTGTGACAGTATAAAATTATTTTTTGAATAATTTACTATAGAAAAGGCAATCCCTGGCGCACATAAAATTTGCGACAGTATAAAATTATTTTTTGAATAATTTACTATAGAAAAGTCAATCCCTGGCGTAATTAAAATTTGTGACAGTTGAAAATTATTTTTTGAATAATTTACTATAGAAAAGTCAATCCCTGGCGTAATTAAAATTTGCGACAGTATAAAAATTAGTTTTTGAATAATTTACTATAGAAAAGGCAATCCCTGGCGCACATAAAATTTGTGACAGTTGAAAATTATTTTTTGAATAATTTACTATAGAAAAGTCAATCCCTGGCGCAATTAAAATTTGCGACAGTATAAAATTATTTTTTGAATAATTTACTATAGAAAAGTCAATCCCTGGCGCAATTAAAATTTGTGACAATATAAAATTAGTTTTTGAATAATTTACTATAGAAAAGGCAATCCCTGGCGCAATTAAAATTTGTGACAGTTGAAAATTATTTTTTGAATAATTTACTATAGAAAAGGCAATCCCTGGCGCAATTAAAATTTGTGACAGTATAAAATTAGTTTTGAAAAATTTACTATATAAAAGTCAATCCCTGGCGCAATTAAAATTTGTGACAGTATAAAATTAGTTTTTGAATAATTTACTATAGAAAAGGCAATCCCTGGCGCACATAAAATTTGCGACAGTATAAAATTATTTTTTGAATAATTTACTATAGAAAAGTCAATCCCTGGCGTAATTAAAATTTGTGACAGTTGAAAATTATTTTTTGAATAATTTACTATAGAAAAGTCAATCCCTGGCGTAATTAAAATTTGCGACAGTATAAAATTAGTTTTTGAATAATTTACTATATAAAAGGCAATCCCTGGCGCACATAAAATTTGCGACAGTATAAAATTAGTTTTTGAAAAATTTACTATAGAAAAGTCAATCCCTGGCGCAATTAAAATTTGTGACAGTTGAAAATTATTTTTTGAATAATTTACTATAGAAAAGGCAATCCCTGGCGCAATTAAAATTTGTGACAGTTGAAAATTATTTTTTGAAAAATTTACTATAGAAAAGGCAATCCCTGGCGCACATAAAATTTGCGACAGTATAAAATTAGTTTTTGAAAAATTTACTATAGAAAAGGCAATCCCTGGCGCAATTAAAATTTGTGACAGTTGAAAATTATTTTTTGAATTATTTACTATAGAAAAGTCAATCCCTGGCGCAATTAAAATTTGTGACAGTATAAAATTATTTTTTGAATAATTTACTATAGAAAAGGCAATCCCTGGCGCACATAAAATTTGCGACAGTAGAAAATTATTTTTTGAATAATTTACTATAGAAAAGGCAATCCCTGGCGCACATAAAATTTGCGACAGTATAAAATTAGTTTTTGAAAAATTTACTATATAAAAGGCAATCCCTGGCGCACATAAAATTTGCGACAGTTGAAAATTAGTTTTTGAATAATTTACTATAGAAAAGGCAATCCCTGGCGCACATAAAATTTGTGACAGTTGAAAATTATTTTTTGAATAATTTACTATAGAAAAGGCAATCCCTGGGATATTTAAAATTTGCGACAGCATAAAATTAGTTTTTGAATAATTTACTATAGAAAAGGCAATCCCTGGCGCAATTAAAATTTGTGACAGTAGAAAATTATTTTTTGAATAATTTACTATAGAAAAGGCAATCCCTGGCGCACATAAAATTTGTGACAGTTGAAAATTATTTTTTGAATAATTTACTATAGAAAAGTCAATCCCTGGCGCAATTAAAATTTGCGACAGTATAAAATTATTTTTTGAATAATTTACTATAGAAAAGTCAATCCCTGGCGCAATTAAAATTTGTGACAGTATAAAATTATTTTTTGAATAATTTACTATAGAAAAGGCAATCCCTGGCGCACATAAAATTTGTGACAGTTGAAAATTAGTTTTTGAATAATTTACTATAGAAAAGTCAATCCCTGGCGCAATTAAAATTTGCGACAGTATAAAATTATTTTTTGAATAATTTACTATAGAAAAGTCAATCCCTGGCGCAATTAAAATTTGTGACAGTATAAAATTATTTTTTGAATAATTTACTATAGAAAAGGCAATCCCTGGCGCACATAAAATTTGCGACAGTAGAAAATTATTTTTTGAATAATTTACTATAGAAAAGGCAATCCCTGGCGTAATTAAAATTTGCGAAAGTAGAAAATTATTTTTTGAATAATTTACTATAGAAAAGGCAATCCCTGGCGCACATAAAATTTGCGACAGTTGAAAATTAGTTTTTGAATAATTTACTATAGAAAAGGCAATCCCTGGCGCACATAAAATTTGTGACAGTATAAAATTATTTTTTGAATAATTTACTATAGAAAAGTCAATCCCTGGCGCAATTAAAATTTGTGACAGTATAAAATTATTTTTTGAATAATTTACTATAGAAAAGGCAATCCCTGGCGCACATAAAATTTGTGACAGTTGAAAATTAGTTTTTGAATAATTTACTATAGAAAAGGCAATCCCTGGCGCAATTAAAATTGTGACAGTAGAAAATTATTTTTTGAATAATTTACTATAGAAAAGGCAATCCCTGGCGTAATTAAAATTTGCGACAGTAGAAAATTATTTTTTGAATAATTTACTATAGAAAAGGCAATCCCTGGCGCACATAAAATTTGCGACAGTTGAAAATTAGTTTTTGAATAATTTACTATAGAAAAGGCAATCCCTGGCGCACATAAAATTTGTGACAGTTGAAAATTATTTTTTGAATAATTTACTATAGAAAAGTCAATCCCTGGGGCAATTAAAATTTGCGACAGTATAAAATTATTTTTTGAATAATTTACTATAGAAAAGTCAATCCCTGGCGCAATTAAAATTTGTGACAGTATAAAATTATTTTTTGAATAATTTACTATAGAAAAGGCAATCCCTGGCGCACATAAAATTTGCGACAGTATAAAATTAGTTTTTGAAAAATTTACTATATAAAAGGCAATCCCTGGCGTAATTAAAATTTGCGACAGTTGAAAATTATTTTTGAAAAATTTACTATATAAAAGTCAATCCCTGGCGCAATTAAAATTTGCGACAGTATAAAATTATTTTTTGAATAATTTACTATAGAAAAGGCAATCCCTGGCGTAATTAAAATTTGCGACAGTATAAAATTATTTTTTGAATAATTTACTATATAAAAGGCAATCCCTGGCGCAATTAAAATTTGTGACAGTATAAAATTATTTTTTGAATAATTTACTATAGAAAAGGCAATCCCTGGCGCACATAAAATTTGCGACAGTAAAAAATTATTTTTTGAATAATTTACTATAGAAAAGGCAATCCCTGGCGCAATTAAAATTTGTGACAGTATAAAATTATTTTTTGAATAATTTACTATAGAAAAGGCAATCCCTGGCGCAATTAAAATTTGCGACAGTTGAAAATTATTTTTTGAATAATTTACTATAGAAAAGGCAATCCCTGGCGCAATTAAAATTTGTGACAGTATAAAATTATTTTTTGAATAATTTACTATAGAAAAGGCAATCCCTGGCGCACATAAAATTTGTGACAGTTGAAAATTATTTTTTGAATAATTTACTATAGAAAAGGCAATCCCTGGGATATTTAAAATTTGCCACAGTATAAAATTATTTTTTGAATAATTTACTATAGAAAAGTCAATCCCTGGCGCAATTAAAATTTGTGACAGTTGAAAATTATTTTTTGAATAATTTACTATAGAAAAGTCAATCCCTGGCGTAATTAAAATTTGCGACAGTATAAAATTAGTTTTTGAAAAATTTACTATAGAAAAGGCAATCCCTGGCGCACATAAAATTTGCGACAGTATAAAATTATTTTTTGAATAATTTACTATAGAAAAGGCAATCCCTGGCGCAATTAAAATTTGTGACAGTTGAAAATTATTTTTTGAATAATTTACTATAGAAAAGTCAATCCCTGGCGCAATTAAAATTTGTGACAGTTGAAAATTATTTTTTGAATAATTTACTATATAAAAGGCAATCCCTGGCGCACATAAAATTTGTGACAGTTGAAAATTAGTTTTTGAAAAATTTACTATATAAAAGTCAATCCCTGGCGCAATTAAAATTTGTGACAGTTGAAAATTAGTTTTTGAATAATTTACTATAGAAAAGGCAATCCCTGGGATATTTAAAATTTGTGACAGTTGAAAATTATTTTTTGAATAATTTACTATAGAAAAGTCAATCCCTGGCGCAATTAAAATTTGCGACAGTATAAAATTAGTTTTTGAATAATTTACTATAGAAAAGTCAATCCCTGGCGCAATTAAAATTTGCGACAGTATAAAATTAGTTTTTGAAAAATTTACTATATAAAAGGCAATCCCTGGGATATTTAAAATTTGCGACAGTATAAAATTATTTTTTGAATAATTTACTATAGAAAAGGCAATCCCTGGGATATTTAAAATTTGCGACAGTAGAAAATTATTTTTTGAATAATTTACTATAGAAAAGGCAATCCCTGGCGCAATTAAAATTTGTGACAGTATAAAATTAGTTTTTGAATAATTTACTATAGAAAAGTCAATCCCTGGCGCACATAAAATTTGCGACAGTATAAAATTATTTTTTGAATAATTTACTATAGAAAAGGCAATCCCTGGCGTAATTAAAATTTGCGACAGTATAAAATTATTTTTTGAATAATTTACTATAGAAAAGGCAATCCCTGGCGCAATTAAAATTTGCGACAGTATAAAATTAGTTTTTGAAAAATTTACTATATAAAAGGCAATCCCTGGGATATTTAAAATTTGCGACAGTATAAAATTATTTTTTGAATAATTTACTATAGAAAAGGCAATCCCTGGGATATTTAAAATTTGCGACAGTAGAAAATTATTTTTTGAATAATTTACTATAGAAAAGGCAATCCCTGGCGCAATTAAAATTTGCGACAGTATAAAATTATTTTTTGAATAATTTACTATAGAAAAGGCAATCCCTGGCGTAATTAAAATTTGCGACAGTATAAAATTATTTTTTGAATAATTTACTATAGAAAAGGCAATCCCTGGCGCAATTAAAATTTGTGACAGTTGAAAATTATTTTTTGAATAATTTACTATAGAAAAGTCAATCCCTGGCGCAATTAAAATTTGTGACAGTTGAAAATTAGTTTTTGAAAAATTTACTATAGAAAAGGCAATCCCTGGGATATTTAAAATTTGCGACAGTATAAAATTATTTTTTGAATAATTTACTATAGAAAAGGCAATCCCTGGCGTAATTAAAATTTGCGACAGTATAAAATTATTTTTTGAATAATTTACTATAGAAAAGGCAATCCCTCGCGCAATTAAAATTTGTGACAGTTGAAAATTATTTTTTGAATAATTTACTATAGAAAAGTCAATCCCTGGCGCAATTAAAATTTGTGACAGTTGAAAATTAGTTTTTGAAAAATTTACTATAGAAAAGGCAATCCCTGGGATATTTAAAATTTGCGACAGTATAAAATTATTTTTTGAATAATTTACTATAGAAAAGTCAATCCCTGGCGCACATAAAATTTGCGACAGTATAAAATTATTTTTTGAATAATTTACTATAGAAAAGGCAATCCCTGGCGCAATTTAAATTTGTGACAGTTGAAAATTATTTTTTGAATAATTTACTATAGAAAAGTCAATCCCTGGCGCAATTAAAATTTGTGACAGTTGAAAATTAGTTTTTGAAAAATTTACTATAGAAAAGGCAATCCCTGGGATATTTAAAATTTGCGACAGTATAAAATTATTTTTTGAATAATTTACTATAGAAAAGGCAATCCCTGGCGCAATTAAAATTTGTGACAGTTGAAAATTATTTTTTGAATAATTTACTATAGAAAAGTCAATCCCTGGCGCAATTAAAATTTGTGACAGTATAAAATTATTTTTTGAATAATTTACTATAGAAAAGTCAATCCCTGGCGCAATTAAAATTTGCGACAGTATAAAATTATTTTTTGAATAATTTACTATAGAAAAGGCAATCCCTGGCGCAATTAAAATTTGCGACAGTATAAAATTAGTTTTTGAAAAATTTACTATAGAAAAGTCAATCCCTGGCGCACATAAAATTTGCGACAGTATAAAATTAGTTTTTGAAAAATTTACTATATAAAAGGCAATCCCTGGCGTAATTAAAATTTGCGACAGTATAAAATTATTTTTTGAAAAATTTACTATAGAAAAGTCAATCCCTGGCGCACATAAAATTTGCGACAGTATAAAATTATTTTTTGAATAATTCACTATAGAAAAGGCAATCCCTGGCGCAATTAAAATTTGCGACAGTATAAAATTAGTTTTTGAAAAATTTACTATAGAAAAGTCAATCCCTGGGATATTTAAAATTTGCGACAGTATAAAATTAGTTTTTGAATAATTTACTATAGAAAAGGCAATCCCTGGCGCACATAAAATTTGTGACAGTTGAAAATTAGTTTTTGAAAAATTTACTATATAAAAGTCAATCCCTGGCGCAATTAAAATTTGTGACAGTTGAAAATTAGTTTTTGAATAATTTACTATAGAAAAGTCAATCCCTGGCGTAATTAAAATTTGCGACAGTATAAAATTATTTTTTGAATAATTTACTATAGAAAAGGCAATCCCTGGCGCAATTAAAATTTGTGACAGTTGAAAATTAGTTTTTGAAAAATTTACTATAGAAAAGGCAATCCCTGGGATATTTAAAATTTGCGACAGTTGAAAATTATTTTTTGAATAATTTACTATAGAAAAGGCAATCCCTGGCGCACATAAAATTTGTGACAGTAGAAAATTAGTTTTTGAATAATTTACTATATAAAAGGCAATCCCTGGCGTAATTAAAATTTGCGACAGTATAAAATTAGTTTTTGAAAAATTTACTATATAAAAGGCAATCCCTGGCGTAATTAAAATTTGCGACAGTATAAAATTATTTTTTGAATAATTTACTATAGAAAAGGCAATCCCTGGGATATTTAAAATTTGCGACAGTTGAAAATTATTTTTTGAATAATTTACTATAGAAAAGGCAATCCCTGGCGCAATTAAAATTTGCGACAGTATAAAATCATTTTTTGAATAATTTACTATAGAAAAGGCAATCCCTGGCGCACATAAAATTTGCGACAGTAAAAAATTATTTTTTGAATAATTTACTATAGAAAAGGCAATCCCTGGCGTAATTAAAATTTGCGACAGTTGAAAATTATTTTTTGAATAATTTACTATAGAAAAGTCAATCCCTGGCGCAATTAAAATTTGTGACAGTTGAAAATTATTTTTTGAATAATTTACTATAGAAAAGTCAATCCCTGGCGCACATAAAATTTGCGACAGTAAAAAATTATTTTTTGAATAATTTACTATAGAAAAGGCAATCCCTGGGATATTTAAAATTTGCGACAGTTGAAAATTATTTTTTGAATAATTTACTATATAAAAGGCAATCCCTGGCGCACATAAAATTTGTGACAGTTGAAAATTATTTTTTGAAAAATTTACTATATAAAAGGCAATCCCTGGCGCAATTAAAATTTGTGACAGTTGAAAATTATTTTTTGAATAATTTACTATAGAAAAGGCAATCCCTGGGATATTTAAAATTTGCGACAGTATAAAATTAGTTTTTGAATAATTTACTATAGAAAAGTCAATCCCTGGCGCACATAAAATTTGTGACAGTTGAAAATTAGTTTTTGAAAAATTTACTATATAAAAGTCAATCCCTGGCGCACATAAAATTTGTGACAGTAGAAAATTAGTTTTTGAATAATTTACTATATAAAAGGCAATCCCTGGCGTAATTAAAATTTGCGACAGTATAAAATTAGTTTTTGAAAAATTTACTATATAAAAGGCAATCCCTGGCGTAATTAAAATTTGCGACAGTATAAAATTATTTTTTGAATAATTTACTATAGAAAAGGCAATCCCTGGCGCAATTAAAATTTGTGACAGTATAAAATTAGTTTTTGAATAATTTACTATAGAAAAGGCAATCCCTGGGATATTTAAAATTTGTGACAGTTGAAAATTATTTTTTGAAAAATTTACTATAGAAAAGTCAATCCCTGGCGCACATAAAATTTGCGACAGTATAAAATTATTTTTTGAATAATTTACTATAGAAAAGGCAGTCCCTGGCGCACATAAAATTTGCGACAGTAAAAAATTATTTTTTGAATAATTTACTGTAGAAAAGGCAATCCCTGGCGTAATTAAAATTTGCGACAGTATAAAATTAGTTTTTGAATAATTTACTATAGAAAAGGCAATCCCTGGCGCACATAAAATTTGCGACAGTATAAAATTATTTTTTGAATAATTTACTATATAAAAGGCAATCCCTGGCGCAATTAAAATTTGTGACAGTTGAAAATTAGTTTTTGAATAATTTACTATAGAAAAGGCAATCCCTGGCGCAATTAAAATTTGTGACAGTATAAAATTATTTTTTGAATAATTTACTATAGAAAAGGCAATCCCTGGGATATTTAAAATTTGCGACAGTATAAAATTAGTTTTTGAATAATTTACTATAGAAAAGTCAATCCCTGGCGCACATAAAATTTGTGACAGTTGAAAATTAGTTTTTGAAAAATTTACTATATAAAAGTCAATCCCTGGCGCACATAAAATTTGTGACAGTAGAAAATTAGTTTTTGAATAATTTACTATAGAAAAGTCAATCCCTGGCGTAATTAAAATTTGTGACAGTTGAAAATTATTTTTTGAAAAATTAACTATAGAAAAGTCAATCCCTGGCGCAATTAAAATTTGTGACAGTTGAAAATTATTTTTTGAATAATTTACTATAGAAAAGGCAATCCCTGGCGCAATTAAAATTTGTGACAGTATAAAATTATTTTTTGAATAATTTACTATATAAAAGGCAATCCCTGGCGCAATTAAAATTTGCGACAGTATAAAATTAGTTTTTGAAAAATTTACTATAGAAAAGTCAATCCCTGGCGCACATAAAATTTGCGACAGTATAAAATTAGTTTTTGAAAAATTTACTATATAAAAGGCAATCCCTGGCGTAATTAAAATTTGCGATAGTATAAAATTATTTTTTGAATAATTTACTATATAAAAGGCAATCCCTGGCGCACATAAAATTTGTGACAGTAGAAAATTATTTTTTGAATAATTTACTATATAAAAGTCAATCCCTGGCGTAATTAAAATTTGTGACAGTTGAAAATTATTTTTTGAAAAATTTACTATAGAAAAGTCAATCCCTGGCGCACATAAAATTTGCGACAGTATAAAATTATTTTTTGAATAATTTACTATAGAAAAGGCAATCCCTGGCGCAATTAAAATTTGTGACAGTATAAAATTATTTTTTGAATAATTTACTATAGAAAAGGCAATCCCTGGGATATTTAAAATTTGCGACAGTTGAAAATTATTTTTTGAATAATTTACTATAGAAAAGGCAATCCCTGGCGCACATAAAATTTGTGACAGTATAAAATTATTTTTTGAATAATTTACTATAGAAAAGTCAATCCCTGGCGCAATTAAAATTTGTGACAGTTGAAAATTAGTTTTTGAATAATTTACTATAGAAAAGGCAATCCCTGGCGCAATTAAAATTTGTGACAGTTGAAAATTAGTTTTTGAATAATTTACTATAGAAAAGGCAATCCCTGGCGCAATTAAAATTTGTGACAGTATAAAATTAGTTTTTGAATAATTTACTATAGAAAAGGCAATCCCTGGGATATTTAAAATTTGCGACAGTATAAAATTAGTTTTTGAATAATTTACTATAGAAAAGTCAATCCCTGGCGTAATTAAAATATTTGTGACAGTTGAAAATTATTTTTTGAATAATTTACTATAGAAAAGTCAATCCCTGGCGTAATTAAAATTTGCGACAGTATAAAATTATTTTTTGAATAATTTACTATAGAAAAGGCAATCCCTGGCGTAATTAAAATTTGCGACAGTATAAAATTATTTTTTGAATAATTTACTATAGAAAAGGCAATCCCTGGCGCAATTAAAATTTGTGACAGTATAAAATTAGTTTTTGAATAATTTACTATAGAAAAGGCAATCCCTGGGATATTTAAAATTTGCGACAGTATAAAATTAGTTTTTGAAAAATTTACTATATAAAAGGCAATCCCTGGGATATTTAAAATTTGCGACAGTATAAAATTATTTTTTGAATAATTTACTATAGAAAAGTCAATCCCTGGCGTAATTAAAATTTGCGACAGTATAAAATTAGTTTTTGAAAAATTTACTATAGAAAAGGCAATCCCTGGCGTAATTAAAATTTGCGACAGTTGAAAATTAGTTTTTGAATAATTTACTATAGAAAAGTCAATCCCTGGCGCAATTAAAATTTGCGACAGTAGAAAATTATTTTTTGAATAATTTACTATAGAAAAGTCAATCCCTGGCGCACATAAAATTTGCGACAGTAAAAAATTATTTTTTGAATAATTTACTGTAGAAAAGGCAATCCCTGGCGTAATTAAAATTTGCGACAGTATAAAATTAGTTTTTGAATAATTTACTATAGAAAAGGCAATCCCTGGCGCAATTAAAATTTGTGACAGTATAAAATTATTTTTTGAATAATTTACTATAGAAAAGGCAATCCCTGGCGCAATTAAAATTTGTGACAGTTGAAAATTATTTTTTGAATAATTTACTGTAGAAAAGGCAATCCCTGGGATATTTAAAATTTGCGACAGTAGAAAATTTGTTTTTGAATAATTTACTATAGAAAAGTCAATCCCTGGCGTAATTAAAATTTGTGACAGTTGAAAATTATTTTTTGAATAATTTACTATAGAAAAGGCAATCCCTGGCGCACATAAAATTTGCGACAGTAAAAAATTATTTTTTGAATAATTTACTATATAAAAGTCAATCCCTGGCGCAATTAAAATTTGCGACAGTATAAAATTATTTTTTGAATAATTTACTATAGAAAAGGCAATCCCTGGCGCAATTAAAATTTGTGACAGTTGAAAATTATTTTTTGAATAATTTACTATAGAAAAGTCAATCCCTGGCGCAATTAAAATTTGTGACAGTTGAAAATTATTTTTTGAATAATTTACTATATAAAAGGCAATCCCTGGCGTAATTAAAATTTGCGACAGTATAAAATTAGTTTTTGAATAATTTACTATAGAAAAGTCAATCCCTGGCGTAATTAAAATTTGTGACAGTTGAAAATTATTTTTTGAATAATTTACTATAGAAAAGTCAATCCCTGGCGTAATTAAAATTTGCGACAGTATAAAATTATTTTTTGAATAATTTACTATAGAAAAGGCAATCCCTGGCGCAATTAAAATTTGTGACAGTTGAAAATTAGTTTTTGAAAAATTTACTATAGAAAAGGCAATCCCTGGGATATTTAAAATTTGCGACAGTTGAAAATTATTTTTTGAATAATTTACTATAGAAAAGGCAATCCCTGGCGCACATAAAATTTGCGACAGTATAAAATTAGTTTTTGAAAAATTTACTATAGAAAAGGCAATCCCTGGCGCACATAAAATTTGCGACAGTATAAAATTATTTTTTGAATAATTTACTATATAAAAGGCAATCCCTGGCGCAATTAAAATTTGTGACAGTTGAAAATTAGTTTTTGAATAATTTACTATAGAAAAGGCAATCCCTGGCGCAATTAAAATTTGTGACAGTATAAAATTATTTTTTGAATAATTTACTATAGAAAAGGCAATCCCTGGGATATTTAAAATTTGCGACAGTATAAAATTAGTTTTTGAATAATTTACTATAGAAAAGGCAATCCCTGGCGCACATAAAATTTGTGACAGTTGAAAATTAGTTTTTGAAAAATTTACTATATAAAAGTCAATCCCTGGCGCAATTAAAATTTGCGACAGTATAAAATTATTTTTTGAATAATTTACTATAGAAAAGGCAATCCCTGGCGCAATTAAAATTTGCGACAGTATAAAATTATTTTTTGAATAATTTACTATAGAAAAGTCAATCCCTGGCGCAATTAAAATTTGTGACAGTATAAAATTAGTTTTTGAATAATTTACTATAGAAAAGGCAATCCCTGGCGCACATAAAATTTGTGACAGTTGAAAATTAGTTTTTGAATAATTTACTATAGAAAAGGCAATCCCTGGCGCAATTAAAATTTGTGACAGTATAAAATTATTTTTTGAATAATTTACTATAGAAAAGTCAATCCCTGGCGCAATTAAAATTTGCGACAGTATAAAATTATTTTTTGAATAATTTACTATAGAAAAGGCAATCCCTGGCGCAATTAAAATTTGCGACAGTAAAAAATTATTTTTTGAATAATTTACTATAGAAAAGGCAATCCCTGGCGTAATTAAAATTTGCGACAGTTGAAAATTATTTTTTGAAAAATTTACTATATAAAAGTCAATCCCTGGCGCAATTAAAATTTGCGACAGTATAAAATTATTTTTTGAATAATTTACTATAGAAAAGGCAATCCCTGGCGCAATTAAAATTTGTGACAGTATAAAATTATTTTTTGAATAATTTACTATAGAAAAGTCAATCCCTGGCGCAATTAAAATTTGTGACAGTATAAAATTATTTTTTGAATAATTTACTATAGAAAAGTCAATCCCTTGCGCAATTAAAATTTGTGACAGTATAAAATTATTTTTTGAATAATTTACTATAGAAAAGGCAATCCCTGGCGTAATTAAAATTTGCGACAGTATAAAATTATTTTTTGAATAATTTACTATAGAAAAGTCAATCCCTGGCGCACATAAAATTTGCGACAGTAAAAAATTATTTTTTGAATAATTTACTATAGAAAAGGCAATCCCTGGCGTAATTAAAATTTGCGACAGTTGAAAATTATTTTTTGAATAATTTACTATAGAAAAGTCAATCCCTGGCGCAATTAAAATTTGTGACAGTTGAAAATTATTTTTTGAATAATTTACTATAGAAAAGTCAATCCCTGGCGCAATTAAAATTTGTGACAGTATAAAATTATTTTTTGAATAATTTACTATAGAAAAGTCAATCCCTGGCGCAATTAAAATTTGTGACAGTATAAAATTATTTTTTGAATAATTTACTATAGAAAAGGCAATCCCTGGCGCAATTAAAATTTGTGACAGTATAAAATTATTTTTTGAATAATTTACTATAGAAAAGGCAATCCCTGGCGCACATAAAATTTGTGACAGTTGAAAATTATTTTTTGAATAATTTACTATAGAAAAGTCAATCCCTGGCGCAATTAAAATTTGTGACAGTAAAAAATTAGTTTTTGAATAATTTACTATAGAAAAGGCAATCCCTGGCGCAATTAAAATTTGCGACAGTATAAAATTATTTTTTGAATAATTTACTATAGAAAAGTCAATCCCTGGCGTAATTAAAATTTGTGACAGTTGAAAATTATTTTTTGAATAATTTACTATAGAAAAGTCAATCCCTGGCGTAATTAAAATTTGCGACAGTATAAAATTATTTTTTGAATAATTTACTATAGAAAAGGCAATCCCTGGCGCAATTAAAATTTGTGACAGTATAAAATTAGTTTTTGAATAATTTACTATAGAAAAGGCAATCCCTGGGATATTTAAAATTTGCGACAGTTGAAAATTATTTTTTGAATAATTTACTATAGAAAAGGCAATCCCTGGGATATTTAAAATTTGCGACAGTATAAAATTATTTTTTGAATAATTTACTATAGAAAAGGCAATCCCTGGCGCAATTAAAATTTGTGACAGTTGAAAATTATTTTTTGAATAATTTACTATAGAAAAGGCAATCCCTGGCGCAATTAAAATTTGCGACAGTATAAAATTAGTTTTTGAAAAATTTACTATAGAAAAGTCAATCCCTGGCGCACATAAAATTTGCGACAGTATAAAATTAGTTTTTGAAAAATTTACTATATAAAAGGCAATCCCTGGCGTAATTAAAATTTGCGACAGTATAAAATTATTTTTTGAATAATTTACTATATAAAAGGCAATCCCTGGCGCACATAAAATTTGCGACAGTATAAAATTAGTTTTTGAAAAATTTACTATATAAAAGGCAATCCCTGGCGTAATTAAAATTTGCGACAGTATAAAATTATTTTTTGAATAATTTACTATATAAAAGGCAATCCCTGGCGTAATTAAAATTTGCGACAGTATAAAATTAGTTTTTGAATAATTTACTATAGAAAAGGCAATCCCTGGCGCAATTAAAATTTGTGACAGTATAAAATTATTTTTTGAATAATTTACTATAGAAAAGTCAATCCCTGGCGCAATTAAAATTTGCGACAGTATAAAATTATTTTTTGAATAATTTACTATAGAAAAGGCAATCCCTGGGATATTTAAAATTTGTGACAGTATAAAATTAGTTTTTGAAAAATTTACTATAGAAAAGTCAATCCCTGGCGCACATAAAATTTGCGACAGTATAAAATTAGTTTTTGAAAAATTTACTATATAAAAGGCAATCCCTGGCGCAATTAAAATTTGTGACAGTTGAAAATTAGTTTTTGAAAAATTTACTATATAAAAGGCAATCCCTGGCGCAATTAAAATTTGTGACAGTTGAAAATTATTTTTTGAATAATTTACTATAGAAAAGGCAATCCCTGGCGCAATTAAAATTTGTGACAGTTGAAAATTATTTTTTGAAAAATTTACTATAGAAAAGGCAATCCCTGGCGCACATAAAATTTGTGACAGTTGAAAATTATTTTTTGAATAATTTACTATAGAAAAGTCAATCCCTGGCGCAATTAAAATTTGTGACAGTTGAAAATTATTTTTTGAATAATTTACTATAGAAAAGTCAATCCCTGGCGCAATTAAAATTTGTGACAGTATAAAATTATTTTTTGAATAATTTACTATAGAAAAGGCAATCCCTGGCGCAATTAAAATTTGTGACAGTTGAAAATTATTTTTTGAATAATTTACTATAGAAAAGTCAATCCCTGGCGCAATTAAAATTTGTGACAGTATAAAATTATTTTTTGAATAATTTACTATAGAAAAGGCAATCCCTGGCGCACATAAAATTTGTGACAGTTGAAAATTATTTTTTGAATAATTTACTATAGAAAAGGCAATCCCTGGCGCACATAAAATTTGTGACAGTTGAAAATTATTTTTTGAATAATTTACTATAGAAAAGGCAATCCCTGGCGCACATAAAATTTGCGACAGTATTAAAATTATTTTTTGAATAATTTACTATAGAAAAGTCAATCCCTGGCGCAATTAAAATTTGTGACAGTTGAAAATTATTTTTTGAATAATTTACTATAGAAAAGGCAATCCCTGGCGCACATAAAATTTGCGACAGTTGAAAATTATTTTTTGAATAATTTACTATAGAAAAGGCAATCCCTGGCGTAATTAAAATTTGTGACAGTTGAAAATTATTTTTTGAATAATTTACCATAGAAAAGTCAATCCCTGGCGCAATTAAAATTTGTGACAGTATAAAATTATTTTTTGAATAATTTACTATATAAAAGGCAATCCCTGGCGTAATTAAAATTTGTGACAGTTGAAAATTATTTTTTGAATAATTTACTATAGAAAAGTCAATCCCTGGCGCAATTAAAATTTGTGACAGTATAAAATTATTTTTTGAATAATTTACTATAGAATAGGCAATCCCTGGCGCACATAAAATTTGTGACAGTTGAAAATTATTTTTTGAATAATTTACTATAGAAAAGGCAATCCCTGGCGTAATTAAAATTTGCGACAGTATAAAATTATTTTTTGAATAATTTACTATAGAAAAGGCAATCCCTGGCGCAATTAAAATTTGTGACAGTTGAAAATTATTTTTTGAATAATTTACTATAGAAAAGTCAATCCCTGGCGCAATTAAAATTTGTGACAGTATAAAATTATTTTTTGAATAATTTACTATATAAAAGGCAATCCCTGGGATATTTAAAATTTGCGACAGTATAAAATTAGTTTTTGAAAAATTTACTATATAAAAGGCAATCCCTGGCGTAATTAAAATTTGTGACAGTTGAAAATTATTTTTTGAATAATTTACTATAGAAAAGTCAATCCCTGGCGCAATTAAAATTTGTGACAGTTGAAAATTATTTTTTGAATAATTTACTATAGAAAAGGCAATCCCTGGCGCAATTAAAATTTGTGACAGTTGAAAATTATTTTTTGAATAATTTACTATAGAAAAGGCAATCCCTGGCGCACATAAAATTTGCGACAGTAGAAAATTATTTTTTGAATAATTTACTATAGAAAAGGCAATCCCTGGCGTAATTAAAATTTGCGACAGTATAAAATTATTTTTTGAATAATTTACTATAGAAAAGTCAATCCCTGGCGCAATTAAAATTTGCGACAGTAGAAAATTATTTTTTGAATAATTTACTATAGAAAAGTCAATCCCTGGCGCAATTAAAATTTGTGACAGTTGAAAATTATTTTTTGAATAATTTACTATAGAAAAGGCAATCCCTGGCGCAATTAAAATTTGCGACAGTATAAAATTAGTTTTTGAAAAATTTACTATATAAAAGGCAATCCCTGGCGTAATTAAAATTTGCGACAGTATAAAATTATTTTTTGAATAATTTACTATAGAAAAGTCAATCCCTGGCGCAATTAAAATTTGTGACAGTTGAAAATTATTTTTTGAATAATTTACTATAGAAAAGTCAATCCCTGGCGCAATTAAAATTTGTGACAGTTGAAAATTATTTTTTGAATAATTTACTATAGAAAAGTCAATCCCTGGCGCAATTAAAATTTGTGACAGTTGAAAATTATTTTTTGAATAATTTACTATAGAAAAGGCAATCCCTGGCGCACATAAAATTTGCGACAGTATAAAATTATTTTTTGAATAATTTACTATAGAAAAGGCAATCCCTGGCGCAATTAAAATTTGTGACAGTTGAAAATTATTTTTTGAAAAATTTACTATAGAAAAGGCAATCCCTGGCGCAATTAAAATTTGTGACAGTTGAAAATTATTTTTTGAATAATTTACTGTAGAAAAGGCAATCCCTGGCGCAATTAAAATTTGTGACAGTTGAAAATTATTTTTTGAATAATTTACTATAGAAAAGTCAATCCCTGGCGCAATTAAAATTTGTGACAGTATAAAATTAGTTTTTGAATAATTTACTATAGAAAAGGCAATCCCTGGCGCAATTAAAATTTGTGACAGTTGAAAATTATTTTTTGAATAATTTACTATAGAAAAGGCAATCCCTGGCGCAATTAAAATTTGTGACAGTTGAAAATTATTTTTTGAATAATTTACTGTAGAAAAGGCAATCCCTGGCGCAATTAAAATTTGTGACAGTTGAAAATTATTTTTTGAATAATTTACTATAGAAAAGTCAATCCCTGGCGCAATTAAAATTTGTGACAGTATAAAATTAGTTTTTGAATAATTTACTATAGAAAAGGCAATCCCTGGCGCAATTAAAATTTGTGACAGTTGAAAATTATTTTTTGAATAATTTACTATATAAAAGGCAATCCCTGGCGCACATAAAATTTGTGACAGTTGAAAATTATTTTTTGAAAAATTTACTATAGAAAAGGCAATCCCTGGCGCAATTAAAATTTGTGACAGTTGAAAATTATTTTTTGAATAATTTACTATATAAAAGGCAATCCCTGGCGTAATTAAAATTTGCGACAGTATAAAATTATTTTTTGAATACTTTACTATAGAAAAGGCAATCCCTGGCGCAATTAAAATTTGTGACAGTATAAAATTAGTTTTTGAATAATTTACTATATAAAAGGCAATCCCTGGCGTAATTAAAATTTGCGACAGTATAAAATTAGTTTTTGAATAATTTACTATAGAAAAGGCAATCCCTGGCGCACATAAAATTTGCGACAGTATAAAATTAGTTTTTGAAAAATTTACTATATAAAAGGCAATCCCTGGCGTAATTAAAATTTGCGACAGTATAAAATTATTTTTTGAATAATTTACTATAGAAAAGGCAATCCCTGGCGCAATTAAAATTTGTGACAGTATAAAATTATTTTTTGAATAATTTACTATAGAAAAGGCAATCCCTGGCGCAATTAAAATTTGCGACAGTATAAAATTATTTTTTGAAAAATTTACTATAGAAAAGGCAATCCCTGGCGCAATTAAAATTTGTGACAGTATAAAATTATTTTTTGAATAATTTACTATAGAAAAGGCAATCCCTGGCGCACATAAAATTTGTGACAGTTGAAAATTATTTTTTGAATAATTTACTATAGAAAAGTCAAT
Organism: Dioctria linearis; assembly: GCA_963930735.1. Lineage (NCBI taxonomy): Eukaryota > Metazoa > Arthropoda > Insecta > Diptera > Asilidae > Dioctria > Dioctria linearis. Next base: position 145,272 of record CAWVNZ010000165.1, on the reverse strand, counting down.
CCCTGGCGCAATTAAAATTTGTGACAGTATAAAATTAGTTTTTGAATAATTTACTATAGAAAAGTCAATCCCTGGCGTAATTAAAATTTGCGACAGTTGAAAATTAGTTTTTGAAAAATTTACTATATAAAAGGCAATCCCTGGGATATTTAAAATTTGCGACAGTATAAAATTAGTTTTTGAAAAATTTACTATAGAAAAGGCAATCCCTGGGATATTTAAAATTTGCGACAGTAAAAAATCAGTTTTTGAATAATTTACTATAGAAAAGGCAATCCCTGGCGCAATTAAAATTTGCGACAGTATAAAATTAGTTTTTGAAAAATTTACTATAGAAAAGGCAATCCCTGGGATATTTAAAATTTGCGACAGTAAAAAATTAGTTTTTGAATAATTTACTATAGAAAAGGCAATCCCTGGCGCACATAAAATTTGTGACAGTTGAAAATTATTTTTTGAATAATTTACTATAGAAAAGGCAATCCCTGGCGTAATTAAAATTTGCGACAGTAAAAAATTAGTTTTTGAATAATTTACTATAGAAAAGGCAATCCCTGGCGCACATAAAATTTGCGACAGTATAAAATTAGTTTTTGAAAAATTTACTATAGAAAAGGCAATCCCTGGCGCACATAAAATTTGTGACAGTTGAAAATTATTTTTTGAATAATTTACTATAGAAAAGGCAATCCCTGGCGCAATTAAAATTTGTGACAGTTGAAAATTAGTTTTTGAAAAAATTACTATAGAAAAGGCAATCCCTGGCGCACATAAAATTTGCGACAGTATAAAATAATTTTTTGAATAATTTACTATAGAAAAGTCAATCCCTGGCGTAATTAAAATTTGTGACAGTTGAAAATTATTTTTTGAATAATTTACTATAGAAAAGTCAATCCCTGGGATATTTAAAATTTGCGACAGTATAAAATTAGTTTTTGAAAAATTTACTATAGAAAAGTCAATCCCTGGCGCACATAAAATTTGCGACAGTATAAAATTAGTTTTTGAAAAATTTACTATAGAAAAGGCAATCCCTGGCGCACATAAAATTTGTGACAGTTGAAAATTATTTTTTGAATAATTTACTATAGAAAAGGCAATCCCTGGCGCAATTAAATTTGTGACAGTTGAAAATTAGTTTTTGAAAAATTTACTATAGAAAAGGCAATCCCTGGCGCACATAAAATTTGCGACAGTATAAAATTATTTTTTGAATAATTTACTATAGAAAAGTCAATCCCTGGCGTAATTAAAATTTGTGACAGTTGAAAATTATTTTTTGAATAATTTACTATAGAAAAGTCAATCCCTGGGATATTTAAAATTTGCGACAGTATAAAATTAGTTTTTGAAAAATTTACTATAGAAAAGTCAATCCTGGCGCAATTAAAATTTGTGACAGTATAAAAATTATTTTTTGAATAATTTACTATAGAAAAGTCAATCCCTGGCGCAATTAAAATTTGTGACAGTTGAAAATTATTTTTTGAATAATTTACTATAGAAAAGGCAATCCCTGGCGCACATAAAATTTGCGACAGTATAAAATTATTTTTTTGAATAATTTACTATAGAAAAGGCAATCCCTGGCGTAATTAAAATTTGCGACAGTATAAAATTAGTTTTTGAAAAATTTACTATATAAAAGGCAATCCCTGGGATATTTAAAATTTGCGACAGTATAAAATTAGTTTTTGAAAAATTTACTATAGAAAAGGCAATCCCTGGGATATTTAAAATTTGCGACAGTAAAAAATTAGTTTTTGAATAATTTACTATAGAAAAGGCAATCCCTGGCGCAATTAAAATTTGCGACAGTATAAAATTAGTTTTTGAAAAATTTACTATAGAAAAGGCAATCCCTGGGATATTTAAAATTTGCGACAGTAGAAAATTATTTTTTGAATAATTTACTATAGAAAAGTCAATCCCTGGCGTAATTAAAATTTGTGACAGTTGAAAATTATTTTTTGAATAATTTACTATAGAAAAGTCAATCCCTGGCGTAATTAAAATTTGCGACAGTAAAAAATTAGTTTTTGAATAATTTACTATAGAAAAGGCAATCCCTGGCGCACATAAAATTTGCGACAGTATAAAATTAGTTTTTGAAAAATTTACTATAGAAAAGGCAATCCCTGGCGCACATAAAATTTGTGACAGTTGAAAATTATTTTTTGAATAATTTACTATAGAAAAGTCAATCCCTGGGATATTTAAAATTTGCGACAGTTGAAAATTAGTTTTTGAAAAATTTACTATAGAAAAGGCAATCCCTGGCGCACATAAAATTTGCGACAGTATAAAATTATTTTTTGAATAATTTACTATAGAAAAGTCAATCCCTGGCGTAATTAAAATTTGTGACAGTTGAAAATTATTTTTTGAATAATTTACTATAGAAAAGTCAATCCCTGGGATATTTAAAATTTGCGACAGTATAAAATTAGTTTTTGAAAAATTTACTATAGAAAAGTCAATCCCTGGCGCAATTAAAATTTGTGACAGTATAAAATTATTTTTTGAATAATTTACTATAGAAAAGTCAATCCCTGGCGCAATTAAAATTTGTGACAGTTGAAAATTATTTTTTGAATAATTTACTATAGAAAAGGCAATCCCTGGCGTAATTAAAATTTGCGACAGTATAAAATTATTTTTTTGAATAATTTACTATAGAAAAGGCAATCCCTGGCGCAATTAAAATTTGTGACAGTTGAAAATTATTTTTTGAATAATTTACTATAGAAAAGTCAATCCCTGGCGCAATTAAAATTTGTGACAGTATAAAATTATTTTTTGAATAATTTACTATAGAAAAGGCAATCCCTGGCGCACATAAAATTTGTGACAGTTGAAAATTATTTTTGAATAATTTACTATAGAAAAGTCAATCCCTGGCGCAATTAAATTTGTGACAGTATAAAATTAGTTTTTGAATAATTTACTATAGAAAAGTCAATCCCTGGCGTAATTAAAATTTGCGACAGTTGAAAATTAGTTTTTGAAAAATTTACTATATAAAAGGCAATCCCTGGGATATTTAAAATTTGCGACAGTATAAAATTAGTTTTTGAAAAATTTACTATAGAAAAGGCAATCCCTGGGATATTTAAAATTTGCGACAGTAAAAAATTAGTTTTTGAATAATTTACTATAGAAAAGGCAATCCCTGGCGCAATTAAAATTTGCGACAGTATAAAATTAGTTTTTGAAAAATTTACTATAGAAAAGGCAATCCCTGGGATATTTAAAATTTGCGACAGTAAAAAATTAGTTTTTGAATAATTTACTATAGAAAAGGCAATCCCTGGCGCACATAAAATTTGTGACAGTTGAAAATTATTTTTTGAATAATTTACTATAGAAAAGGCAATCCCTGGCGTAATTAAAATTTGCGACAGTAAAAAATTAGTTTTTGAATAATTTACTATAGAAAAGGCAATCCCTGGCGCACATAAAATTTGCGACAGTATAAAATTAGTTTTTGAAAAATTTACTATAGAAAAGGCAATCCCTGGCGCACATAAAATTTGTGACAGTTGAAAATTATTTTTTGAATAATTTACTATAGAAAAGGCAATCCCTGGCGCAATTAAAATTTGTGACAGTTGAAAATTAGTTTTTGAAAAATTTACTATAGAAAAGGCAATCCCTGGCGCACATAAAATTTGCGACAGTATAAAATTATTTTTTGAATAATTTACTATAGAAAAGTCAATCCCTGGCGTAATTAAAATTTGTGACAGTTGAAAATTATTTTTTGAATAATTTACTATAGAAAAGTCAATCCCTGGGATATTTAAAATTTGCGACAGTATAAAATTAGTTTTTGAAAAATTTACTATAGAAAAGTCAATCCCTGGCGCAATTAAAATTTGTGACAGTATAAAATTATTTTTTGAATAATTTACTATAGAAAAGTCAATCCCTGGCGCAATTAAAATTTGTGACAGTTGAAAATTATTTTTTGAATAATTTACTATAGAAAAGGCAATCCCTGGCGCACATAAAATTTGCGACAGTATAAAATTATTTTTTGAATAATTTACTATAGAAAAGGCAATCCCTGCGTAATTAAAATTTGCGACAGTATAAAATTAGTTTTTGAAAAATTTACTATATAAAAGGCAATCCCTGGGATATTTAAAATTTGCGACAGTATAAAATTAGTTTTTGAAAAATTTACTATAGAAAAGGCAATCCCTGGGATATTTAAAATTTGCGACAGTAAAAAATTAGTTTTTGAATAATTTACTATAGAAAAGGCAATCCCTGGCGCAATTAAAATTTGCGACAGTATAAAATTAGTTTTTGAAAAATTTACTATAGAAAAGGCAATCCCTGGGATATTTAAAATTTGCGACAGTAGAAAATTATTTTTTGAATAATTTACTATAGAAAAGTCAATCCCTGGCGTAATTAAAATTTGTGACAGTTGAAAATTATTTTTTGAATAATTTACTATAGAAAAGTCAATCCCTGGCGTAATTAAAATTTGCGACAGTAAAAAATTAGTTTTTGAATAATTTACTATAGAAAAGGCAATCCCTGGCGCACATAAAATTTGCGACAGTATAAAATTAGTTTTTGAAAAATTTACTATAGAAAAGGCAATCCCTGGCGCACATAAAATTTGTGACAGTTGAAAATTATTTTTTGAATAATTTACTATAGAAAAGTCAATCCCTGGGATATTTAAAATTTGCGACAGTTGAAAATTAATTTTTGAAAAATTTACTATAGAAAAGGCAATCCCTGGCGCACATAAAATTTGCGACAGTATAAAATTATTTTTTGAATAATTTACTATAGAAAAGTCAATCCCTGGCGTAATTAAAATTTGTGACAGTTGAAAATTATTTTTTGAATAATTTACTATAGAAAAGTCAATCCCTGGGATATTTAAAATTTGCGACAGTATAAAATTAGTTTTTGAAAAATTTACTATAGAAAAGTCAATCCCTGGCGCAATTAAAATTTGTGACAGTATAAAATTATTTTTTGAATAATTTACTATAGAAAAGTCAATCCCTGGCGCAATTAAAATTTGTGACAGTTGAAAATTATTTTTTGAATAATTTACTATAGAAAAGGCAATCCCTGGCGTAATTAAAATTTGCGACAGTATAAAATTATTTTTTGAATAATTTACTATAGAAAAGGCAATCCCTGGCGCAATTAAAATTTGTGACAGTTGAAAATTATTTTTTGAATAATTTACTATAGAAAAGTCAATCCCTGGCGCAATTAAAATTTGTGACAGTTGAAAATTATTTTTTGAATAATTTACTATAGAAAAGGCAATCCCTGGCGCAATTAAAATTTGTGACAGTTGAAAATTATTTTTTGAATAATTTACTATAGAAAAGTCAATCCCTGGCGTAATTAAAATTTGCGACAGTATAAAATTATTTTTTGAATAATTTACTATAGAAAAGGCAATCCCTGGCGTAATTAAAATTTGCGACAGTATAAAATTATTTTTTGAATAATTTACTATAGAAAAGTCAATCCCTGGCGTAATTAAAATTTGCGACAGTATAAAATTAGTTTTTGAATAATTTACTATAGAAAAGGCAATCCCTGGCGCAATTAAAATTTGTGACAGTTGAAAATTATTTTTTGAATAATTTACTATAGAAAAGGCAATCCCTGGCGCAATTAAAATTTGTGACAGTTGAAAATTATTTTTTGAATAATTTACTATAGAAAAGGCAATCTCTGGCGTAATTAAAATTTGCGACAGTATAAAATTAGTTTTTGAATAATTTACTATAGAAAAGGCAATCCCTGGCGCAATTAAAATTTGTGACAGTTGAAAATTATTTTTTGAATAATTTACTATAGAAAAGTCAATCCCTGGCGTAATTAAAATTTGCGACAGTATAAAATTAGTTTTTGAATAATTTACTATAGAAAAGGCAATCCCTGGCGCAATTAAAATTTGTGACAGTTGAAAATTATTTTTTGAATAATTTACTATAGAAAAGTCAATCCCTGGCGCAATTAAAATTTGTGACAGTTGAAAATTATTTTTTGAATAATTTACTATATAAAAGGCAATCCCTGGCGCACATAAAATTTGTGACAGTTGAAAATTATTTTTTGAATAATTTACTATAGAAAAGGCAATCCCTGGCGCAATTAAAATTTGTGACAGTATAAAATTAGTTTTTGAATAATTTACTATAGAAAAGTCAATCCCTGGCGCAATTAAAATTTGTGACAGTTGAAAATTATTTTTTGAAAAATTTACTATAGAAAAGTCAATCCCTGGGATATTTAAAATTTGCGACAGTATAAAATTAGTTTTTGAAAAATTTACTATAGAAAAGTCAATCCCTGGCGCAATTAAAATTTGTGACAGTATAAAATTATTTTTTGAATAATTTACTATAGAAAAGTCAATCCCTGGCGCAATTAAAATTTGTGACAGTTGAAAATTATTTTTTGAAAAATTTACTATAGAAAAGGCAAACCCTGGCGCAATTAAAATTTGTGACAGTTGAAAATTATTTTTTGAATAATTTACTATAGAAAAGGCAATCCCTGGCGCAATTAAAATTTGTGACAGTTGAAAATTATTTTTTGAATAATTTACTATAGAAAAGGCAATCCCTGGCGCAATTAAAATTTGTGACAGTTGAAAATTATTTTTTGAATAATTTACTATAGAAAAGTCAATCCCTGGGATATTTAAAATTTGCGACAGTATAAAATTAGTTTTTGAATAATTTACTATAGAAAAGGCAATCCCTGGGATATTTAAAATTTGCGACAGTATAAAATTAGTTTTTGAATAATTTACTATAGAAAAGGCAATCCCTGGCGCAATTAAAATTTGCGACAGTATAAAATTAGTTTTTGAAAAATTTACTATAGAAAAGGCAATCCCTGGCGCAATTAAAATTTGTGACAGTTGAAAATTATTTTTTGAATAATTTACTATAGAAAAGGCAATCCCTGGCGCAATTAAAATTTGTGACAGTTGAAAATTATTTTTTGAATAATTTACTATAGAAAAGGCAATCCCTGGCGCAATTAAAATTTGTGACAGTAGAAAATTATTTTTTGAATAATTTACTATAGAAAAGTCAATCCCTGGCGTAATTAAAATTTGCGACAGTTGAAAATTATTTTTTGAATAATTTACTATAGAAAAGTCAATCCCTGGCGCAATTAAAATTTGTGACAGTAGAAAATTATTTTTTGAATAATTTACTATAGAAAAGGCAATCCCTGGCGTAATTAAAATTTGCGACAGTATAAAATTATTTTTTGAATAATTTACTATAGAAAAGTCAATTCCTGGCGCAATTAAAATTTGTGACAGTTGAAAATTATTTTTTGAATAATTTACTATAGAAAAGGCAATCCCTGGCGCAATTAAAATTTGTGACAGTAGAAAATTATTTTTTGAATAATTTACTATAGAAAAGTCAATCCCTGGCGTAATTAAAATTTGCGACAGTTGAAAATTATTTTTTGAATAATTTACTATAGAAAAGTCAATCCCTGGCGCAATTAAAATTTGTGACAGTAGAAAATTATTTTTTGAATAATTTACTATAGAAAAGGCAATCCCTGGCGCAATTAAAATTTGTGACAGTTGAAAATTATTTTTTGAATAATTTACTATAGAAAAGGCAATCCCTGGCGCAATTAAAATTTGTGACAGTAGAAAATTATTTTTTGAATAATTTACTATAGAAAAGTCAATCCCTGGCGTAATTAAAATTTGCGACAGTTGAAAATTATTTTTTGAAAAATTTACTATAGAAAAGTCAATCCCTGGCGTAATTAAAATTTGCGACAGTTGAAAATTATTTTTTGAATAATTTACTATAGAAAAGTCAATCCCTGGCGCAATTAAAATTTGCGACAGTATAAAATTATTTTTTGAATAATTTACTATAGAAAAGGCAATCCCTGGCGCACATAAAATTTGCGACAGTATAAAATTAGTTTTTGAAAAATTTACTATAGAAAAGGCAATCCCTGGCGTAATTAAAATTTGCGACAGTTGAAAATTATTTTTTGAATAATTTACTATAGAAAAGGCAATCCCTGGCGCAATTAAAATTTGTGACAGTTGAAAATTATTTTTTGAATAATTTACTATAGAAAAGTCAATCCCTGGCGCAATTAAAATTTGTGACAGTTGAAAATTATTTTTTGAATAATTTACTATAGAAAAGGCAATCCCTGGCGCAATTAAAATTTGTGACAGTAGAAAATTATTTTTTGAATAATTTACTATAGAAAAGTCAATCCCTGGCGTAATTAAAATTTGCGACAGTTGAAAATTATTTTTTGAATAATTTACTATAGAAAAGTCAATCCCTGGCGCAATTAAAATTTGTGACAGTAGAAAATTATTTTTTGAATAATTTACTATAGAAAAGGCAATCCCTGGCGTAATTAAAATTTGTGACAGTTGAAAATTAGTTTTTGAATAATTTACTATAGAAAAGGCAATCCCTGGCGCAATTAAAATTTGTGACAGTTGAAAATTATTTTTTGAATAATTTACTATAGAAAAGGCAATCCCTGGGATATTTAAAATTTGTGACAGTTGAAAATTATTTTTTGAATAATTTACTATATAAAAGGCAATCCCTGGCGCACATAAAATTTGTGACAGTTGAAAATTATTTTTTGAAAAATTTACTATAGAAAAGGCAATCCCTGGCGCAATTAAAATTTGTGACAGTTGAAAATTATTTTTTGAATAATTTACTATAGAAAAGGCAATCCCTGGCGCAATTAAAATTTGTGACAGTTGAAAATTATTTTTTGAATAATTTACTATATAAAAGGCAATCCCTGGCGCAATTAAAATTTGTGACAGTTGAAAATTATTTTTTGAATAATTTACTATAGAAAAGGCAATCCCTGGCGCAATTAAAATTTGTGACAGTTGAAAATTATTTTTTGAATAATTTACTATAGAAAAGGCAATCCCTGGCGCACATAAAATTTGTGACAGTTGAAAATTATTTTTTGAATAATTTACTATAGAAAAGGCAATCCCTGGCGCACATAAAATTTGTGACAGTTGAAAATTATTTTTTGAATAATTTACTATAGAAAAGGCAATCCCTGGCGCAATTAAAATTTGCGACAGTATAAAATTATTTTTTGAATAATTTACTATAGAAAAGGCAATCCCTGGCGTAATTAAAATTTGCGACAGTATAAAATTAGTTTTTGAATAATTTACTATAGAAAAGGCAATCCCTGGCGCAATTAAAATTTGTGACAGTTGAAAATTATTTTTTGAATAATTTACTATAGAAAAGGCAATCCCTGGCGCACATAAAATTTGCGACAGTAAAAAATTATTTTTTGAATAATTTACTATATAAAAGTCAATCCCTGGCGTATTTAAAATTTGCGACAGTATAAAATTAGTTTTTGAATAATTTACTATAGAAAAGTCAATCCCTGGCGTAATTAAAATTTGTGACAGTTGAAAATTATTTTTTGAATAATTTACTATAGAAATGGCAATCCCTGGCGCAATTAAAATTTGCGACAGTAGAAAATTATTTTTTGAATAATTTACTATAGAAAAGGCAATCCCTGGCGCAATTAAAATTTGCGACAGTATAAAATTAGTTTTTGAAAAATTTACTATAGAAAAGGCAATCCCTGGCGTAATTAAATTTTGCGACAGTATAAAATTAGTTTTTGAATAATTTACTATAGAAAAGGCAATCCCTGGCGCAATTAAAATTTGTGACAGTTGAAAATTAGTTTTTGAATAATTTACTATAGAAAAGGCAATCCCTGGCGCAATTAAAATTTGTGACAGTTGAAAATTAGTTTTTGAAAAATTTACTATATAAAAGGCAATCCCTGGCGTAATTAAAATTTGTGACAGTTGAAAATTATTTTTTGAATAATTTACTATAGAAAAGGCAATCCCTGGCGTAATTAAAATTTGCGACAGTATAAAATTAGTTTTTGAAAAATTTACTATATAAAAGTCAATCCCTGGCGCAATTAAAATTTGTGACAGTTGAAAATTATTTTTTGAATAATTTACTATAGAAAAGGCAATCCCTGGCGCAATTAAAATTTGCGACAGTATAAAATTATTTTTTGAATAATTTACTATAGAAAAGTCAATCCCTGGCGCAATTAAAATTTGCGACAGTATAAAATTATTTTTTGAATAATTTACTATAGAAAAGTCAATCCCTGGCGCAATTAAAATTTGCGACAGTATAAAATTAGTTTTTGAAAAATTTACTATATAAAAGGCAATCCCTGGAATATTTAAAATTTGCGACAGTATAAAATTATTTTTTGAATAATTTACTATAGAAAAGGCAATCCCTGGCGCACATAAAATTTGTGACAGTTGAAAATTATTTTTTGAATAATTTACTATAGAAAAGGCAATCCCTGGCGTAATTAAAATTTGTGACAGTTGAAAATTATTTTTTGAATAATTTACTATAGAAAAGGCAATCCCTGGCGTAATTAAAATTTGCGACAGTATAAAATTATTTTTTGAATAATTTACTATATAAAAGTCAATCCCTGGCGCAATTAAAATTTGCGACAGTAGAAAATTATTTTTTGAATAATTTACTATAGAAAAGTCAATCCCTGGCGCAATTAAAATTTGCGACAGTAGAAAATTATTTTTTGAATAATTTACTATAGAAAAGGCAATCCCTGGCGCAATTAAAATTTGCGACAGTATAAAATTATTTTTTGAATAATTTACTATAGAAAAGGCAATCCCTGGCGCAATTAAAATTTGTGACAGTAGAAAATTATTTTTTGAATAATTTACTATAGAAAAGGCAATCCCTGGCGTAATTAAAATTTGTGACAGTTGAAAATTATTTTTTGAATAATTTACTATAGAAAAGGCAATCCCTGGCGTAATTAAAATTTGCGACAGTATAAAATTATTTTTTGAATAATTTACTATATAAAAGTCAATCCCTGGCGCAATTAAAATTTGCGACAGTATAAAATTAGTTTTTGAATAATTTACTATAGAAAAGGCAATCCCTGGCGCAATTAAAATTTGTGACAGTTGAAAATTATTTTTTGAATAATTTACTATAGAAAAGTCAATCCCTGGCGCAATTAAAATTTGTGACAGTTGAAAATTATTTTTTGAATAATTTACTATAGAAAAGGCAATCCCTGGCGCACATAAAATTTGTGACAGTTGAAAATTATTTTTTGAATAATTTACTATAGAAAAGGCAATCCCTGGCGCAATTAAAATTTGTGACAGTTGAAAATTATTTTTTGAATAATTTACTATAGGAAAGGCAATCCCTGGCGCAATTAAAATTTGCGACAGTATAAAATTAGTTTTTGAAAAATTTACTATAGAAAAGGCAATCCCTGGCGCAATTAAAATTTGTGACAGTTGAAAATTATTTTTTGAATAATTTACTATAGAAAAGGCAATCCCTGGCGCAATTAAAATTTGCGACAGTATAAAATTAGTTTTTGAATAATTTACTATAGAAAAGGCAATCCCTGGCGCACATAAAATTTGTGACAGTTGAAAATTATTTTTTGAATAATTTACTATAGAAAAGGCAATCCCTGGCGCAATTAAAATTTGTGACAGTTGAAAATTATTTTTTGAATAATTTACTATAGAAAAGGCAATCCCTGGCGCAATTAAAATTTGCGACAGTATAAAATTAGTTTTTGAAAAATTTACTATAGAAAAGGCAATCCCTGGCGCAATTAAAATTTGTGACAGTTGAAAATTATTTTTTGAATAATTTACTATAGAAAAGTCAATCCCTGGCGCAATTAAAATTTGCGACAGTATAAAATTATTTTTTGAATAATTTACTATAGAAAAGGCAATCCCTGGCGCACATAAAATTTGTGACAGTTGAAAATTATTTTTTGAATAATTTACTATAGAAAAGGCAATCCCTGGCGCACATAAAATTTGTGACAGTTGAAAATTATTTTTTGAATAATTTACTATAGAAAAGGCAATCCCTGGCGTAATTAAAATTTGCGACAGTATAAAATTATTTTTTGAATAATTTACTATAGAAAAGGCAATCCCTGGCGCACATAAAATTTGTGACAGTTGAAAATTATTTTTTGAATAATTTACTATAGAAAAGGCAATCCCTGGCGCACATAAAATTTGTGACAGTTGAAAATTATTTTTTGAATAATTTACTATAGAAAAGGCAATCCCTGGCGCAATTAAAATTTGCGACAGTATAAAATTATTTTTTGAATAATTTACTATAGAAAAGGCAATCCCTGGCGCAATTAAAATTTGTGACAGTATAAAATTATTTTTTGAATAATTTACTATAGAAAAGGCAATCCCTGGCGCACATAAAATTTGTGACAGTTGAAAATTATTTTTTGAATAATTTACTATAGAAAAGGCAATCCCTGGCGCACATAAAATTTGCGACAGTATAAAATTATTTTTTGAATAATTTACTATAGAAAAGGCAATCCCTGGCGCACATAAAATTTGTGACAGTTGAAAATTATTTTTTGAATAATTTACTATAGAAAAGGCAATCCCTGGGATATTTAAAATTTGTGACAGTTGAAAATTATTTTTTGAATAATTTACTATAGAAAAGGCAATCCCTGGCGCAATTAAAATTTGTGACAGTTGAAAATTATTTTTTGAATAATTTACTATAGAAAAGTCAATCCCTGGCGCACATAAAATTTGTGACAGTTGAAAATTATTTTTTGAATAATTTACTATAGAAAAGGCAATCCCTGGCGCACATAAAATTTGTGACAGTTGAAAATTATTTTTTGAATAATTTACTATAGAAAAGGCAATCCCTGGCGCACATAAAATTTGTGACAGTTGAAAATTATTTTTTGAATAATTTACTATAGAAAAGTCAATCCCTGGCGCAATTAAAATTTGTGACAGTTGAAAATTATTTTTTGAATAATTTACTATAGAAAAGGCAATCCCTGGCGTAATTAAAATTTGTGACAGTTGAAAATTATTTTTTGAATAATTTACTATAGAAAAGGCAATCCCTGGCGCAATTAAAATTTGTGACAGTTGAAAATTATTTTTTGAATAATTTACTATAGAAAAGGCAATCCCTGGCGCACATAAAATTTGTGACAGTTGAAAATTATTTTTTGAATAATTTACTATAGAAAAGGCAATCCCTGGCGCACATAAAATTTGTGACAGTTGAAAATTATTTTTTGAATAATTTACTATAGAAAAGGCAATCCCTGGCGCACATAAAATTTGTGACAGTTGAAAATTATTTTTTGAATAATTTACTATAGAAAAGGCAATCCCTGGCGCACATAAAATTTGTGACAGTTGAAAATTATTTTTTGAATAATTTACTATAGAAAAGGCAATCCCTGGCGTAATTAAAATTTGCGACAGTATAAAATTAGTTTTTGAATAATTTACTATAGAAAAGGCAATCCCTGGCGCAATTAAAATTTGCGACAGTATAAAATTAGTTTTTGAATAATTTACTATAGAAAAGGCAATCCCTGGCGCAATTAAAATTTGTGACAGTAGAAAATTATTTTTTGAATAATTTACTATAGAAAAGTCAATCCCTGGCGCAATTAAAATTTGTGACAGTTGAAAATTATTTTTTGAATAATTTACTATAGAAAAGGCAATCCCTGGCGCACATAAAATTTGTGACAGTTGAAAATCATTTTTTGAATAATTTACTATAGAAAAGGCAATCCCTGGCGCAATTAAAATTTGTGACAGTTGAAAAATATTTTTTGAATAATTTACTATAGAAAAGGCAATCCCTGGCGCAATTAAAATTTGCGACAGTATAAAATTAGTTTTTGAAAAATTTACTATAGAAAAGGCAATCCCTGGCGCAATTAAAATTTGTGACAGTTGAAAATTATTTTTTGAATAATTTACTATAGAAAAGGCAATCCCTGGCGCAATTAAAATTTGCGACAGTATAAAATTAGTTTTTGAAAAATTTACTATAGAAAAGGCAATCCCTGGCGTAATTAAAATTTGCGACAGTATAAAATTATTTTTTGAATAATTTACTATAGAAAGGTCAATCCCTGGCGTAATTAAAATTTGTGACAGTTGAAAATTATTTTTTGAATAATTTACTATAGAAAAGGCAATCCCTGGCGCACATAAAATTTGTGACAGTTGAAAATTATTTTTTGAATAATTTACTATAGAAAAGGCAATCCCTGGCGCACATAAAATTTGTGACAGTTGAAAATTATTTTTTGAATAATTTACTATAGAAAAGGCAATCCCTGGCGTAATTAAAATTTGCGACAGTATAAAATTATTTTTTGAATAATTTACTATAGAAAAGGCAATCCCTGGCGTAATTAAAATTTGCGACAGTATAAAATTAGTTTTTGAAAAATTTACTATATAAAAGGCAATCCCTGGGATATTTAAAATTTGCGACAGTTGAAAATTATTTTTTGAATAATTTACTATAGAAAAGTCAATCCCTGGCGTAATTAAAATTTGTGACAGTATAAAATTATTTTTTGAATAATTTACTATAGAAAAGGCAATCCCTGGCGTAATTAAAATTTGTGACAGTTGAAAATTATTTTTTGAATAATTTACTATAGAAAAGTCAATCCCTGGCGCAATTAAAATTTGTGACAGTATAAAATTATTTTTTGAATAATTTACTATAGAAAAGTCAATCCCTGGCGTAATTAAAATTTGTGACAGTATAAAATTATTTTTTGAATAATTTACTATAGAAAAGGCAATCCCTGGCGCAATTAAAATTTGTGACAGTTGAAAATTATTTTTTGAATAATTTACTATAGAAAAGGCAATCCCTGGCGCAATTAAAATTTGTGACAGTTGAAAATTATTTTTTGAATAATTTACTATAGAAAAGGCAATCCCTGGCGCAATTAAAATTTGCGACAGTATAAAATTAGTTTTTGAAAAATTTACTATAGAAAAGGCAATCCCTGGCGCAATTAAAATTTGTGACAGTTGAAAATTATTTTTTGAATAATTTACTATAGAAAAGGCAATCCCTGGCGCAATTAAAATTTGCGACAGTATAAAATTATTTTTTGAATAATTTACTATAGAAAAGGCAATCCCTGGCGTAATTAAAATTTGTGACAGTTGAAAATTATTTTTTGAATAATTTACTATAGAAAAGTCAATCCCTGGCGCAATTAAAATTTGCGACAGTATAAAATTAGTTTTTGAATAATTTACTATAGAAAAGGCAATCCCTGGCGCAATTAAAATTTGCGACAGTATAAAATTAGTTTTTGAATAATTTACTATAGAAAAGGCAATCCCTGGCGCAATTAAAATTTGTGACAGTTGAAAATTATTTTTTGAATAATTTACTATAGAAAAGTCAATCCCTGGCGCAATTAAAATTTGTGACAGTTGAAAATTATTTTTTGAATAATTTACTATAGAAAAGGCAATCCCTGGCGCACATAAAATTTGTGACAGTTGAAAATTATTTTTTGAATAATTTACTATAGAAAAGGCAATCCCTGGCGCAATTAAAATTTGTGACAGTTGAAAATTATTTTTTGAATAATTTACTATAGAAAAGGCAATCCCTGGCGCAATTAAAATTTGCGACAGTATAAAATTAGTTTTTGAATAATTTACTATATAAAAGGCAATCCCTGGCGCACATAAAATTTGTGACAGTTGAAAATTATTTTTTGAATAATTTACTATAGAAAAGGCAATCCCTGGCGCAATTAAAATTTGTGACAGTTGAAAATTAGTTTTTGAATAATTTACTATAGAAAAGTCAATCCCTGGCGCAATTAAAATTTGTGACAGTTGAAAATTAGTTTTTGAATAATTTACTATAGAAAAGGCAATCCCTGGCGCAATTAAAATTTGTGACAGTATAAAATTAGTTTTTGAATAATTTACTATAGAAAAGGCAATCCCTGGCGCAATTAAAATTTGCGACAGTATAAAATTATTTTTTGAATAATTTACTATAGAAAAGGCAATCCCTGGCGCACATAAAATTTGCGACAGTATAAAATTAGTTTTTGAAAAATTTACTATATAAAAGGCAATCCCTGGCGTAATTAAAATTTGCGACAGTATAAAATTATTTTTTGAATAATTTACTATAGAAAAGTCAATCCCTGGCGCAATTAAAATTTGTGACAGTTGAAAATTATTTTTTGAATAATTTACTATAGAAAAGGCAATCCCTGGCGCACATAAAATTTGTGACAGTTGAAAATTATTTTTTGAATAATTTACTATAGAAAAGGCAATCCCTGGCGCACATAAAATTTGCGACAGTATAAAATTATTTTTTGAAAAATTTACTATAGAAAAGGCAATCCCTGACGCAATTAAAATTTGTGACAGTATAAAATTATTTTTTGAATAATTTACTATAGAAAAGGCAATCCCTGGCGCAATTAAAATTTGTGACAGTTGAAAATTATTTTTTGAATAATTTACTATATAAAAGGCAATCCCTGGCGCACATAAAATTTGTGACAGTTGAAAATTATTTTTTGAATAATTTACTATAGAAAAGTCAATCCCTGGCGCAATTAAAATTTGTGACAGTTGAAAATTATTTTTTGAATAATTTACTATAGAAAAGGCAATCCCTGGCGCAATTAAAATTTGTGACAGTATAAAATTATTTTTTGAATAATTTACTATAGAAAAGGCAATCCCTGGCGCACATAAAATTTGTGACAGTTGAAAATTATTTTTTGAATAATTTACTATAGAAAAGGCAATACCTGGCGCACATAAAATTTGCGACAGTATAAAATTATTTTTTGAATAATTTACTATAGAAAAGTCAATCCCTGGCGCAATTAAAATTTGTGACAGTTGAAAATTATTTTTTGAATAATTTACTATAGAAAAGTCAATCCCTGGCGCAATTAAAATTTGTGACAGTTGAAAACTATTTTTTGAATAATTTACTATAGAAAAGGCAATACCTGGCGCACATAAAATTTGTGACAGTTGAAAATTATTTTTTGAATAATTTACTATAGAAAAGGCAATCCCTGGCGCAATTAAAATTTGTGACAGTTGAAAATTATTTTTTGAATAATTTACTATAGAAAAGGCAATCCCTGGCGCAATTAAAATTTGCGACAGTATAAAATTAGTTTTTGAAAAATTTACTATAGAAAAGGCAATCCCTGGCGCACATAAAATTTGCGACAGTATAAAATTAGTTTTTGAAAAATTTACTATATAAAAGGCAATCCCTGGCGTAATTAAAATTTGCGACAGTATAAAATTAGTTTTTGAATAATTTACTATAGAAAAGGCAATCCCTGGCGCAATTAAAATTTGCGACAGTATAAAATTAGTTTTTGAAAAATTTACTATAGAAAAGTCAATCCCTGGCGCACATAAAATTTGCGACAGTATAAAATTATTTTTTGAATAATTTACTATATAAAAGTCAATCCCTGGCGCAATTAAAATTTGTGACAGTTGAAAATTATTTTTTGAATAATTTACTATAGAAAAGGCAATCCCTGGCGCAATTAAAATTTGCGACAGTATAAAATTAGTTTTTGAAAAATTTACTATAGAAAAGGCAATCCCTGGCGCACATAAAATTTGCGACAGTATAAAATTATTTTTTGAATAATTTACTATATAAAAGGCAATCCCTGGCGTAATTAAAATTTGCGGCAGTATAAAATTATTTTTTGAATAATTTACTATAGAAAAGTCAATCCCTGGCGCAATTAAAATTTGTGACAGTTGAAAATTATTTTTTGAATAATTTACTATAGAAAAGGCAATCCCTGGCGCACATAAAATTTGTGACAGTTGAAAATTATTTTTTGAATAATTTACTATAGAAAAGGCAATCCCTGGCGCACATAAAATTTGCGACAGTATAAAATAATTTTTTGAAAAATTTACTATAGAAAAGGCAATCCCTGGCGCAATTAAAATTTGTGACAGTATAAAATTATTTTTTGAATAATTTACTATAGAAAAGGCAATCCCTGGCGCAATTAAAATTTGTGACAGTTGAAAATTATTTTTTGAATAATTTACTATATAAAAGGCAATCCCTGGCGCACATAAAATTTGTGACAGTTGAAAATTATTTTTTGAATAATTTACTATAGAAAAGTCAATCCCTGGCGCAATTAAAATTTGCGACAGTATAAAATTATTTTTTGAATAATTTACTATAGAAAAGTCAATCCCTGGCGCAATTAAAATTTGTGACAGTTGAAAATTATTTTTTGAATAATTTACTATAGAAAAGTCAATCCCTGGCGCAATTAAAATTTGTGACAGTTGAAAATTATTTTTTGAATAATTTACTATAGAAAAGGCAATCCCTGGCGCAATTAAAATTTGCGACAGTATAAAATTAGTTTTTGAAAAATTTACTATATAAAAGGCAATCCCTGGCGTAATTAAAATTTGTGACAGTATAAAATTAGTTTTTGAATAATTTACTATAGAAAAGGCAATCCCTGGCGCAATTAAAATTTGTGACAGTTGAAAATTATTTTTTGAATAATTTACTATATAAAAGGCAATCCCTGGCGCACATAAAATTTGTGACAGTTGAAAATTAGTTTTTGAAAAATTTACTATAGAAAAGTCAATCCCTGGCGCACATAAAATTTGTGACAGTATAAAATTATTTTTTGAATAATTTACTATAGAAAAGGCAATCCCTGGCGTAATTAAAATTTGCGACAGTATAAAATTATTTTTTGAATAATTTACTATAGAAAAGTCAATCCCTGGCGTAATTAAAGTTTGCGACAGTAGAAAATTATTTTTTGAATAATTTACTATATAAAAGGCAATCCCTGGCGTAATTAAAATTTGTGACAGTTGAAAATTATTTTTTGAATAATTTACTATAGAAAAGTCAATCCCTGGCGTAATTAAAATTTGTGACAGTATAAAATTAGTTTTTGAAAAATTTACTATAGAAAAGTCAATCCCTGGCGCACATAAAATTTGCGACAGTATAAAATTATTTTTTGAATAATTTACTATAGAAAAGTCAATCCCTGGCGCAATTAAAATTTGTGACAGTTGAAAATTATTTTTTGAATAATTTACTGTAGAAAAGGCAATCCCTGGCGCAATTAAAATTTGTGACAGTTGAAAATTATTTTTTGAATAATTTACTATAGAAAAGGCAATCCCTGGCGCACATAAAATTTGTGACAGTATAAAATTATTTTTTGAATAATTTACTATAGAAAAGGCAATCCCTGGCGCAATTAAAATTTGTGACAGTTGAAAATTATTTTTTGAATAATTTACTATAGAAAAGGCAATCCCTGGCGCAATTAAAATTTGTGACAGTTGAAAATTATTTTTTGAATAATTTACTATAGAAAAGGCAATCCCTGGCGTAATTAAAATTTGCGACAGTTGAAAATTATTTTTTGAATAATTTACTATAGAAAAGGCAATCCCTGGCGCAATTAAAATTTGCGACAGTATAAAATTAGTTTTTGAAAAATTTACTATAGAAAAGGCAATCCCTGGCGCACATAAAATTTGCGACAGTATAAAATTATTTTTTGAATAATTTACTATATAAAAGGCAATCCCTGGCGTAATTAAAATTTGCGACAGTATAAAATTATTTTTTGAATAATTTACTATAGAAAAGTCAATCCCTGGCGCAATTAAAATTTGTGACAGTTGAAAATTATTTTTTGAATAATTTACTATAGAAAAGGCAATCCCTGGCGCACATAAAATTTGTGACAGTTGAAAATTATTTTTTGAATAATTTACTATAGAAAAGGCAATCCCTGGCGCACATAAAATTTGCGACAGTATAAAATTATTTTTTGAAAAATTTACTATAGAAAAGGCAATCCCTGGCGTAATTAAAATTTGCGACAGTATAAAATTATTTTTTGAATAATTTACTATAGAAAAGTCAATCCCTGGCGTAATTAAAATTTGCGACAGTAGAAAATTATTTTTTGAATAATTTACTATAGAAAAGGCAATCCCTGGCGTAATTAAAATTTGTGACAGTTGAAAATTATTTTTTGAATAATTTACTATAGAAAAGTCAATCCCTGGCGTAATTAAAATTTGCGACAGTATCAAATTAGTTTTTGAAAAATTTACTATAGAAAAGTCAATCCCTGGCGCACATAAAATTTGCGACAGTATAAAATTATTTTTTGAATAATTTACTATAGAAAAGTCAATCCCTGGCGCAATTAAAATTTGTGACAGTATAAAATTATTTTTTGAATAATTTACTATAGAAAAGGCAATCCCTGGCGCAATTAAAATTTGTGACAGTTGAAAATTATTTTTTGAATAATTTACTATAGAAAAGGCAATCCCTGGCGCAATTAAAATTTGTGACAGTTGAAAATTATTTTTTGAATAATTTACTATAGAAAAGGCAATCCCTGGCGTAATTAAAATTTGCGACAGTTGAAAATTATTTTTTGAATAATTTACTATAGAAAAGGCAATCCCTGGCGCAATTAAAATTTGCGACAGTATAAAATTATTTTTTGAATAATTTACTATATAAAAGGCAATCCCTGGCGCACATAAAATTTGTGACAGTTGAAAATTATTTTTTGAATAATTTACTATAGAAAAGTCAATCCCTGGCGCACATAAAATTTGCGACAGTATAAAATTATTTTTTGAATAATTTACTATAGAAAAGGCAATCCCTGGCGTAATTAAAATTTGCGACAGTATAAAATTATTTTTTGAATAATTTACTATAGAAAAGTCAATCCCTGGCGTAATTAAAATTTGCGACAGTTGAAAATTATTTTTTGAATAATTTACTATAGAAAAGTCAATCCCTGGCGCACATAAAATTTGTGACAGTTGAAAATTATTTTTTGAATAATTTACTATAGAAAAGGCAATCCCTGGCGCACATAAAATTTGCGACAGTATAAAATTATTTTTTGAATAATTTACTATAGAAAAGTCAATCCCTGGCGCACATAAAATTTGCGACAGTATAAAATTATTTTTTGAATAATTTACTATATAAAAGTCAATCCCTGGCGCAATTAAAATTTGTGACAGTTGAAAATTATTTTTTGAATAATTTACTATAGAAAAGGCAATCCCTGGCGCAATTAAAATTTGTGACAGTTGAAAATTATTTTTTGAATAATTTACTATAGAAAAGGCAATCCCTGGCGCACATAAAATTTGCGACAGTATAAAATTATTTTTTGAATAATTTACTATATAAAAGTCAATCCCTGGCGCAATTAAAATTTGTGACAGTTGAAAATTATTTTTTGAATAATTTACTATAGAAAAGGCAATCCCTGGCGCACATAAAATTTGCGACAGTATAAAATTATTTTTTGAATAATTTACTATAGAAAAGTCAATCCCTGGCGCACATAAAATTTGCGACAGTATAAAATTATTTTTTGAATAATTTACTATATAAAAGTCAATCCCTGGCGCAATTAAAATTTGTGACAGTTGAAAATTATTTTTTGAATAATTTACTATATAAAAGGCAATTTTCAACTGTCACAAATTTACTATAGAAAAGTCAATCCCTGGCGCACATAAAATTTGTGACAGTTGAAAATTATTTTTTGAATAATTTACTATAGAAAAGGCAATCCCTGGCGCAATTAAAATTTGTGACAGTTGAAAATTATTTTTTGAAAAATTTACTATATAAAAGGCAATCCCTGGCGCACATAAAATTTGCGCCAGGGATTGCCTTTTCTATAGTAAATTATTCAAAAAATAATTTTCTACTGTCGCAAATTTTAATTGCGCCAGGGATTGCCTTTTCTATAGTAAATTATTCAAAAAATAATTTTCAACTGTCACAAATTTTAATTGCGCCAGGGATTGACTTTTCTATAGTAAATTATTCAAAAAATAATTTTCAACTGTCACAAATTTTATGTGCGCCAGGGATTGCCTTTTATATAGTAAATTTTTCAAAAAATAATTTTATACTGTCGCAAATTTTAATTGCGCCAGGGATTGCCTTTTCTATAGTAAATTATTCAAAAAATAATTTTCAACTGTCACAAATTTTAATTGCGCCAGGGATTGACTTTTCTATAGTAAATTATTCAAAAAATAATTTTCAACTGTCACAAATTTTATGTGCGCCAGGGATTGCCTTTTCTATAGTAAATTATTCAAAAAATAATTTTATACTGTCGCAAATTTTAATTGCGCCAGGGATTGCCTTTTCTATAGTAAATTATTCAAAAAATAATTTTCTACTGTCGCAAATTTTAATTGCGCCAGGGATTGCCTTTTCTATAGTAAATTATTCAAAAAATAATTTTCAACTGTCACAAATTTTAATTGCGCCAGGGATTGACTTTTCTATAGTAAATTATTCAAAAAATAATTTTCAACTGTCACAAATTTTATGTGCGCCAGGGATTGCCTTTTATATAGTAAATTTTTCAAAAAATAATTTTCAACTGTCACAAATTTTAATTGCGCCAGGGATTGCCTTTTCTATAGTAAATTATTCAAAAAATAATTTTCAACTGTCACAAATTTTATGTGCGCCAGGGATTGACTTTTCTATAGTAAATTTGTGACAGTTGAAAATTGCCTTTTATATAGTAAATTATTCAAAAAATAATTTTCAACTGTCACAAATTTTAATTGCGCCAGGGATTGACTTTTCTATAGTAAATTATTCAAAAAATAATTTTCAACTGTCACAAATTTTATGTGCGCCAGGGATTGCCTTTTATATAGTAAATTATTCAAAAACTAATTTTATACTGTCGCAAATTTTAATTGCGCCAGGGATTGCCTTTTCTATAGTAAATTATTCAAAAAATAATTTTCAACTGTCACAAATTTTAATTGCGCCAGGGATTGCCTTTTCTATAGTAAATTATTCAAAAAATAATTTTATACTGTCGCAAATTTTAATTGCGCCAGGGATTGCCTTTTCTATAGTAAATTATTCAAAAACTAATTTTATACTGTCACAAATTTTAATTGCGCCAGGGATTGCCTTTTCTATAGTAAATTATTCAAAAAATAATTTTATACTGTCGCAAATTTTAATTACGCCAGGGATTGCCTTTTCTATAGTAAATTATTCAAAAAATAATTTTCAACTGTCACAAATTTTAATTGCGCCAGGGATTGCCTTTTCTATAGTAAATTATTCAAAAAATAATTTTCAACTGTCACAAATTTTAATTGCGCCAGGGATTGCCTTTTCTATAGTAAATTATTCAAAAAATAATTTTCAACTGTCACAAATTTTATGTGCGCCAGGGATTGACTTTTCTATAGTAAATTTGTGACAGTTGAAAATTGCCTTTTATATAGTAAATTATTCAAAAAATAATTTTATACTGTCGCAAATTTTATGTGCGCCAGGGATTGCCTTTTCTATAGTAAATTATTCAAAAAATAATTTTCAACTGTCACAAATTTTAATTGCGCCAGGGATTGCCTTTTCTATAGTAAATTATTCAAAAACTAATTTTATACTGTCGCAAATTTTAATTACGCCAGGGATTGCCTTTTCTATAGTAAATTTTTCAAAAAATAATTTTATACTGTCGCAAATTTTATGTGCGCCAGGGATTGCCTTTTCTACAGTAAATTATTCAAAAAATAATTTTCAACTGTCACAAATTTTAATTGCGCCAGGGATTGCCTTTTCTATAGTAAATTTTTCAAAAAATAATTTTCAACTGTCACAAATTTTATGTGCGCCAGGGATTGCCTTTTATATAGTAAATTATTCAAAAAATAATTTTCAACTGTCACAAATTTTAATTGCGCCAGGGATTGACTTTTCTATAGTAAATTATTCAAAAAATAATTTTATACTGTCGCAAATTTTATGTGCGCCAGGGATTGCCTTTTCTATAGTAAATTATTCAAAAAATAATTTTCAACTGTCACAAATTTTATGTGCGCCAGGGATTGCCTTTTATATAGTAAATTATTCAAAAAATAATTTTCAACTGTCACAAATTTTAATTGCGCCAGGGATTGCCTTTTCTATAGTAAATTATTCAAAAAATAATTTTCAACTGTCACAAATTTTAATTGCGCCAGGGATTGCCTTTTCTATAGTAAATTATTCAAAAAATAATTTTCAACTGTCACAAATTTTAATTGCGCCAGGGATTGACTTTTCTATAGTAAATTATTCAAAAAATAATTTTATACTGTCGCAAATTTTAATTACGCCAGGGATTGCCTTTTCTATAGTAAATTATTCAAAAAATAATTTTCAACTGTCACAAATTTTATGTGCGCCAGGGATTGCCTTTTATATAGTAAATTATTCAAAAACTAATTTTATACTGTCGCAAATTTTAATTGCGCCAGGGATTGCCTTTTCTATAGTAAATTATTCAAAAAATAATTTTCAACTGTCACAAATTTTAATTGCGCCAGGGATTGCCTTTTCTATAGTAAATTATTCAAAAAATAATTTTATACTGTCGCAAATTTTAATTACGCCAGGGATTGCCTTTTCTATAGTAAATTATTCAAAAACTAATTTTATACTGTCGCAAATTTTAATTACGCCAGGGATTGCCTTTTCTATAGTAAATTATTCAAAAAATAATTTTATACTGTCGCAAATTTTAATTGCGCCAGGGATTGCCTTTTATATAGTAAATTATTCAAAAAATAATTTTCAACTGTCACAAATTTTAATTGCGCCAGGGATTGCCTTTTCTATAGTAAATTATTCAAAAACTAATTTTATACTGTCGCAAATTTTAATTACGCCAGGGATTGCCTTTTCTATAGTAAATTATTCAAAAAATAATTTTCTACTGTCACAAATTTTAATTGCGCCAGGGATTGACTTTTCTATAGTAAATTTTTCAAAAACTAATTTTATACTGTCGCAAATTTTAATTGCGCCAGGGATTGCCTTTTCTATAGTAAATTATTCAAAAAATAATTTTATACTGTCGCAAATTTTAATTGCGCCAGGGATTGCCTTTTCTATAGTAAATTATTCAAAAAATAATTTTCAACTGTCACAAATTTTAATTGCGCCAGGGATTGCCTTTTCTATAGTAAATTATTCAAAAAATAATTTTCAACTGTCGCAAATTTTATGTGCGCCAGGGATTGCCTTTTCTATAGTAAATTATTCAAAAAATAATTTTCAACTGTCACAAATTTTATGTGCGCCAGGGATTGACTTTTCTATAGTAAATTATTCAAAAAATAATTTTCAACTGTCACAAATTTTAATTGCGCCAGGGATTGACTTTTCTATAGTAAATTATTCAAAAAATAATTTTATACTGTCGCAAATTTTAATTACGCCAGGGATTGCCTTTTCTATAGTAAATTATTCAAAAAATAATTTTATACTGTCACAAATTTTAATTGCGCCAGGGATTGACTTTTCTATAGTAAATTATTCAAAAAATAATTTTCAACTGTCACAAATTTTAATTGCGCCAGGGATTGCCTTTTCTATAGTAAATTATTCAAAAAATAATTTTATACTGTCACAAATTTTAATTGCGCCAGGGATTGCCTTTTCTATAGTAAATTATTCAAAAACTAATTTTATACTGTCGCAAATTTTAAATATCCCAGGGATTGCCTTTTCTATAGTAAATTATTCAAAAACTAATTTTATACTGTCGCAAATTTTAAATATCCCAGGGATTGACTTTTCTATAGTAAATTATTCAAAAAATAATTTTCAACTGTCACAAATTTTAATTGCGCCAGGGATTGCCTTTTCTATAGTAAATTATTCAAAAAATAATTTTCAACTGTTGCAAATTTTAATTACGCCAGGGATTGCCTTTTCTATAGTAAATTTTTCAAAAACTAATTTTATACTGTCGCAAATTTTATGTGCGCCAGGGATTGCCTTTTCTATAGTAAATTATTCAAAAAATAATTTTATACTGTCGCAAATTTTAATTGCGCCAGGGATTGACTTTTCTATAGTAAATTTTTCAAAAACTAATTTTATACTGTCGCAAATTTTAAATATCCCAGGGATTGCCTTTTCTATAGTAAATTATTCAAAAAATAATTTTCTACTGTCACAAATTTTAATTGCGCCAGGGATTGCCTTTTCTATAGTAAATTTTTCAAAAACTAATTTTATACTGTCACAAATTTTAAATATCCCAGGGATTGCCTTTTCTATAGTAAATTTTTCAAAAACTAATTTTATACTGTCACAAATTTTATGTGCGCCAGGGATTGCCTTTTATATAGTAAATTATTCAAAAAATAATTTTCAACTGTCACAAATTTTAATTGCGCCAGGGATTGCCTTTTCTATAGTAAATTATTCAAAAAATAATTTTCTACTGTCGCAAATTTTAAATATCCCAGGGATTGCCTTTTCTATAGTAAATTATTCAAAAAATAATTTTATACTGTCACAAATTTTAATTGCGCCAGGGATTGACTTTTCTATAGTAAATTTTTCAAAAACTAATTTTATACTGTCGCAAATTTTAAATATCCCAGGGATTGACTTTTCTATAGTAAATTATTCAAAAAATAATTTTATACTGTCGCAAATTTTAATTGCGCCAGGGATTGACTTTTCTATAGTAAATTATTCAAAAAATAATTTTCAACTGTCACAAATTTTAATTGCGCCAGGGATTGCCTTTTATATAGTAAATTTTTCAAAAACTAATTTTATACTGTCACAAATTTTAATTGCGCCAGGGATTGCCTTTTATATAGTAAATTATTCAAAAACTAATTTTATACTGTCGCAAATTTTATGTGCGCCAGGGATTGCCTTTTCTATAGTAAATTATTCAAAAACTAATTTTTTACTGTCGCAAATTTTAAATATCCCAGGGATTGCCTTTTCTATAGTAAATTTTTCAAAAACTAATTTTATACTGTCGCAAATTTTATGTGCGCCAGGGATTGCCTTTTCTATAGTAAATTATTCAAAAACTAATTTTATTCTGTCGCAAATTTTAATTGCGCCAGGGATTGCCTTTTCTATAGTAAATTATTCAAAAAATAATTTTATACTGTCGCAAATTTTAATTGCGCCAGGGATTGCCTTTTCTATAGTAAATTATTCAAAAAATAATTTTATACTGTCGCAAATTTTATGTGCGCCAGGGATTGCCTTTTCTATAGTAAATTATTCAAAAAATAATTTTCAACTGTCGCAAATTTTAATTGCGCCAGGGATTGCCTTTTCTATAGTAAATTATTCAAAAAATAATTTTATACTGTCGCAAATTTTAATTGCGCCAGGGATTGACTTTTCTATAGTAAATTATTCAAAAAATAATTTTCAACTGTCACAAATTTTAATTGCGCCAGGGATTGCCTTTTCTATAGTAAATTATTCAAAAAATAATTTTCAACTGTCACAAATTTTAATTGCGCCAGGGATTGCCTTTTATATAGTAAATTATTCAAAAACTAATTTTATACTGTCGCAAATTTTAAATATCCCAGGGATTGCCTTTTATATAGTAAATTTTGCAAAAACTAATTTTATACTGTCGCAAATTTTAAATATCCCAGGGATTGCCTTTTCTATAGTAAATTTTTCAAAAACTAATTTTATACTGTCGCAAATTTTAATTGCGCCAGGGATTGCCTTTTCTATAGTAAATTATTCAAAAACTAATTTTATACTGTCGCAAATTTTAATTACGCCAGGGATTGCCTTTTCTATAGTAAATTATTCAAAAAATAATTTTCTACTGTCACAAATTTTAATTGCGCCAGGGATTGCCTTTTCTATAGTAAATTTTTCAAAAAATAATTTTCAACTGTCACAAATTTTAATTGCGCCAGGGATTGACTTTTCTATAGTAAATTATTCAAAAAATAATTTTCAACTGTCACAAATTTTAATTGCGCCAGGGATTGACTTTTCTATAGTAAATTATTCAAAAAATAATTTTCAACTGTCACAAATTTTAATTGCGCCAGGGATTGGCTTTTATATAGTAAATTTTTCAAAAACTAATTTTATACTGTCGCAAATTTTAATTGCGCCAGGGATTGACTTTTCTATAGTAAATTATTCAAAATATAATTTTCAACTGTCACAAATTTTATGTGCGCCAGGGATTGCCTTTTCTATAGTAAATTATTCAAAAAATAATTTTCTACTGTCGCAAATTTTATGTGCGCCAGGGATTGCCTTTTCTATAGTAAATTATTCAAAAAATAATTTTCAACTGTCACAAATTTTAATTGCGCCAGGGATTGCCTTTTCTATAGTAAATTATTCAAAAAATAATTTTATACTGTCGCAAATTTTAATTACGCCAGGGATTGCCTTTTCTATAGTAAATTATTCAAAAACTAATTTTATACTGTCGCAAATTTTATGTGCGCCAGGGATTGCCTTTTCTATAGTAAATTATTCAAAAACTAATTTTCAACTGTCACAAATTTTAAATATCCCAGGGATTGCCTTTTCTATAGTAAATTATTCAAAAAATAATTTTCTACTGTCGCAAATTTTATGTGCGCCAGGGATTGCCTTTTCTATAGTAAATTATTCAAAAACTAATTTTATACTGTCACAAATTTTAATTGCGCCAGGGATTGCCTTTTCTATAGTAAATTTTTCAAAAACTAATTTTATACTGTCGCAAATTTTAAATATCCCAGGGATTGCCTTTTCTATAGTAAATTATTCAAAAAATAATTTTCTACTGTCACAAATTTTAATTACGCCAGGGATTGCCTTTTCTATAGTAAATTTTTCAAAAACTAATTTTATACTGTCGCAAATTTTATGTGCGCCAGGGATTGCCTTTTCTATAGTAAATTATTCAAAAACTAATTTTTTACTGTCGCAAATTTTAAATATCCCAGGGATTGCCTTTTCTATAGTAAATTATTCAAAAAATAATTTTATACTGTCGCAAATTTTAAATATCCCAGGGATTGCCTTTTCTATAGTAAATTATTCAAAAAATAATTTTATACTGTCGCAAATTTTATGTGCGCCAGGGATTGCCTTTTCTATAGTAAATTATTCAAAAAATAATTTTCAACTGTCACAAATTTTAATTGCGCCAGGGATTGACTTTTCTATAGTAAATTTTTCAAAAACTAATTTTATACTGTCGCAAATTTTAAATATCCCAGGGATTGCCTTTTCTATAGTAAATTATTCAAAAAATAATTTTCTACTGTCACAAATTTTAATTACGCCAGGGATTGCCTTTTCTATAGTAAATTTTTCAAAAACTAATTTTATACTGTCGCAAATTTTATGTGCGCCAGGGATTGCCTTTTCTATAGTAAATTATTCAAAAACTAATTTTTTACTGTCGCAAATTTTAAATATCCCAGGGATTGCCTTTTCTATAGTAAATTATTCAAAAAATAATTTTATACTGTCGCAAATTTTAAATATCCCAGGGATTGCCTTTTCTATAGTAAATTATTCAAAAAATAATTTTATACTGTCGCAAATTTTATGTGCGCCAGGGATTGCCTTTTCTATAGTAAATTATTCAAAAAATAATTTTATACTGTCGCAAATTTTAATTACGCCAGGGATTGACTTTTCTATAGTAAATTATTCAAAAAATAATTTTCAACTGTCACAAATTTTAATTGCGCCAGGGATTGACTTTTCTATAGTAAATTATTCAAAAACTAATTTTATACTGTCGCAAATTTTATGTGCGCCAGGGATTGCCTTTTCTATAGTAAATTATTCAAAAAATAATTTTCAACTGTCACAAATTTTAATTGCGCCAGGGATTGCCTTTTCTATAGTAAATTATTCAAAAAATAATTTTCAACTGTCACAAATTTTAATTGCGCCAGGGATTGACTTTTCTATAGTAAATTATTCAAAAACTAATTTTATACTGTCGCAAATTTTAATTACGCCAGGGATTGCCTTTTCTATAGTAAATTATTCAAAAAATAATTTTATACTGTCGCAAATTTTAAATATCCCAGGGATTGCCTTTTATATAGTAAATTATTCAAAAAATAATTTTATACTGTCGCAAATTTTATGTGCGCCAGGGATTGCCTTTTCTATAGTAAATTATTCAAAAAATAATTTTATACTGTCGCAAATTTTAATTACGCCTGGGATTGACTTTTCTATAGTAAATTATTCAAAAAATAATTTTCAACTGTCACAAATTTTAATTGCGCCAGGGATTGACTTTTCTATAGTAAATTATTCAAAAACTAATTTTATACTGTCGCAAATTTTATGTGCGCCAGGGATTGCCTTTTCTATAGTAAATTATTCAAAAAATAATTTTCAACTGTCACAAATTTTAATTGCGCCAGGGATTGCCTTTTCTATAGTAAATTATTCAAAAAATAATTTTCAACTGTCACAAATTTTAATTGCGCCAGGGATTGACTTTTCTATAGTAAATTATTCAAAAAATAATTTTCAACTGTCACAAATTTTAATTGCGCCAGGGATTGCCTTTTATATAGTAAATTTTTCAAAAACTAATTTTATACTGTCGCAAATTTTAATTGCGCCAGGGATTGCCTTTTCTATAGTAAATTATTCAAAAAATAATTTTCAACTGTCACAAATTTTATGTGCGCCAGGGATTGCCTTTTCTATAGTAAATTATTCAAAAAATAATTTTCTACTGTCGCAAATTTTATGTGCGCCAGGGATTGCCTTTTCTATAGTAAATTATTCAAAAAATAATTTTCAACTGTCACAAATTTTAATTGCGCCAGGGATTGCCTTTTCTATAGTAAATTATTCAAAAAATAATTTTATACTGTCGCAAATTTTAATTACGCCAGGGATTGCCTTTTCTATAGTAAATTATTCAAAAACTAATTTTATACTGTCGCAAATTTTATGTGCGCCAGGGATTGCCTTTTCTATAGTAAATTATTCAAAAAATAATTTTCAACTGTCACAAATTTTAATTGCGCCAGGGATTGCCTTTTCTATAGTAAATTATTCAAAAAATAATTTTCAACTGTCACAAATTTTAATTGCGCCAGGGATTGACTTTTCTATAGTAAATTATTCAAAAACTAATTTTATACTGTCGCAAATTTTAATTACGCCAGGGATTGCCTTTTCTATAGTAAATTATTCAAAAAATAATTTTATACTGTCGCAAATTTTAAATATCCCAGGGATTGCCTTTTATATAGTAAATTATTCAAAAAATAATTTTATACTGTCGCAAATTTTATGTGCGCCAGGGATTGCCTTTTCTATAGTAAATTATTCAAAAAATAATTTTATACTGTCGCAAATTTTAATTACGCCTGGGATTGACTTTTCTATAGTAAATTATTCAAAAAATAATTTTCAACTGTCACAAATTTTAATTGCGCCAGGGATTGACTTTTCTATAGTAAATTATTCAAAAACTAATTTTATACTGTCGCAAATTTTATGTGCGCCAGGGATTGCCTTTTCTATAGTAAATTATTCAAAAAATAATTTTCAACTGTCACAAATTTTAATTGCGCCAGGGATTGCCTTTTCTATAGTAAATTATTCAAAAAATAATTTTCAACTGTCACAAATTTTAATTGCGCCAGGGATTGACTTTTCTATAGTAAATTATTCAAAAAATAATTTTCAACTGTCACAAATTTTAATTGCGCCAGGGATTGCCTTTTATATAGTAAATTTTTCAAAAACTAATTTTATACTGTCGCAAATTTTAATTGCGCCAGGGATTGCCTTTTCTATAGTAAATTATTCAAAAAATAATTTTCAACTGTCACAAATTTTATGTGCGCCAGGGATTGCCTTTTCTATAGTAAATTATTCAAAAAATAATTTTCTACTGTCGCAAATTTTATGTGCGCCAGGGATTGCCTTTTCTATAGTAAATTATTCAAAAAATAATTTTCAACTGTCACAAATTTTAATTGCGCCAGGGATTGCCTTTTCTATAGTAAATTATTCAAAAAATAATTTTATACTGTCGCAAATTTTAATTACGCCAGGGATTGCCTTTTCTATAGTAAATTATTCAAAAACTAATTTTATACTGTCGCAAATTTTATGTGCGCCAGGGATTGCCTTTTCTATAGTAAATTATTCAAAAAATAATTTTCAACTGTCACAAATTTTAATTGCGCCAGGGATTGCCTTTTCTATAGTAAATTATTCAAATAATAATTTTCAACTGTCACAAATTTTATGTGCGCCAGGGATTGCCTTTTCTATAGTAAATTATTCAAAAAATAATTTTCAACTGTCACAAATTTTATGTGCGCCAGGGATTGCCTTTTCTATAGTAAATTATTCAAAAAATAATTTTCAACTGTCACAAATTTTATGTGCGCCAGGGATTGCCTTTTCTATAGTAAATTTTTCAAAAACTAATTTTATACTGTCGCAAATTTTAATTGCGCCAGGGATTGCCTTTTCTATAGTAAATTATTCAAAAACTAATTTTCAACTGTCACAAATTTTAAATATCCCAGGGATTGCCTTTTCTATAGTAAATTATTCAAAAAATAATTTTCTACTGTCGCAAATTTTATGTGCGCCAGGGATTGCCTTTTCTATAGTAAATTATTCAAAAACTAATTTTATACTGTCACAAATTTTAATTGCGCCAGGGATTGCCTTTTCTATAGTAAATTTTTCAAAAACTAATTTTATACTGTCGCAAATTTTAAATATCCCAGGGATTGCCTTTTCTATAGTAAATTATTCAAAAAATAATTTTCTACTGTCACAAATTTTAATTACGCCAGGGATTGCCTTTTCTATAGTAAATTTTTCAAAAACTAATTTTATACTGTCGCAAATTTTATGTGCGCCAGGGATTGCCTTTTCTATAGTAAATTAATCAAAAACTAATTTTTTACTGTCGCAAATTTTAAATATCCCAGGGATTGCCTTTTCTATAGTAAATTATTCAAAAAATAATTTTATACTGTCGCAAATTTTAAATATCCCAGGGATTGCCTTTTCTATAGTAAATTATTCAAAAAATAATTTTCAACTGTCACAAATTTTAATTACGCCAGGGATTGCCTTTTCTATAGTAAATTATTCAAAAAATAATTTTTTACTGTCGCAAATTTTATGTGCGCCAGGGATTGCCTTTTCTATAGTAAATTATTCAAAAACTAATTTTATACTGTCACAAATTTTAATTGCGCCAGGGATTGCCTTTTCTATAGTAAATTATTCAAAAAATAATTTTCAACTGTCACAAATTTTATGTGCGCCAGGGATTGACTTTTCTATAGTAAATTATTCAAAAACTAATTTTATACTGTCGCAAATTTTAAATATCCCAGGGATTGCCTTTTCTATAGTAAATTATTCAAAAAATAATTTTATACTGTCGCAAATTTTAAATATCCCAGGGATTGCCTTTTATATAGTAAATTATTCAAAAAATAATTTTCAACTGTCACAAATTTTAATTGCGCCAGGGATTGCCTTTTCTATAGTAAATTTTTCAAAAACTAATTTTATACTGTCGCAAATTTTAATTACGCCAGGGATTGACTTTTCTATAGTAAATTATTCAAAAAATAATTTTCAACTGTCACAAATTTTAAATATCCCAGGGATTGCCTTTTCTATAGTAAATTATTCAAAAACTAATTTTATACTGTCACAAATTTTAATTGCGCCAGGGATTGACTTTTCTATAGTAAATTATTCAAAAACTAATTTTATACTGTCGCAAATTTTAAATATCCCAGGGATTGCCTTTTATATAGTAAATTTTTCAAAAACTAATTTTATACTGTCGCAAATTTTAATTGCGCCAGGGATTGCCTTTTCTATAGTAAATTATTCAAAAACTAATTTTATACTGTCACAAATTTTAATTGCGCCAGGGATTGCCTTTTCTATAGTAAATTTTTCAAAAACTAATTTTATACTGTCGCAAATTTTAAATATCCCAGGGATTGCCTTTTCTATAGTAAATTATTCAAAAAATAATTTTCTACTGTCACAAATTTTAATTACGCCAGGGATTGCCTTTTCTATAGTAAATTTTTCAAAAAATAATTTTCAACTGTCACAAATTTTAAATATCCCAGGGATTGCCTTTTCTATAGTAAATTATTCAAAAACTAATTTTATACTGTCACAAATTTTAATTGCGCCAGGGATTGACTTTTCTATAGTAAATTATTCAAAAACTAATTTTATACTGTCGCAAATTTTAAATATCCCAGGGATTGCCTTTTATATAGTAAATTTTTCAAAAACTAATTTTATACTGTCGCAAATTTTAATTGCGCCAGGGTTTGACTTTTCTATAGTAAATTATTCAAAAAATAATTTTCAACTGTCACAAATTTTAATTGCGCCAGGGATTGCCTTTTCTATAGTAAATTATTCAAAAAATAATTTTCAACTGTCACAAATTTTAATTGCGCCAGGGATTGACTTTTCTATAGTAAATTATTCAAAAACTAATTTTATACTGTCGCAAATGTTAAATATCCCAGGGATTGCCTTTTCTATAGTAAATTATTCAAAAAATAATTTTATACTGTCGCAAATTTTAAATATCCCAGGGATTGCCTTTTCTATAGTAAATTATTCAAAAAATAATTTTCAACTGTCGCAAATTTTAAATATCCCAGGGATTGCCTTTTCTATAGTAAATTATTCAAAAAATAATTTTATACTGTCGCAAATTTTAATTACGCCAGGGATTGACTTTTCTATAGTAAATTATTCAAAAAATAATTTTCAACTGTCGCAAATTTTAATTACGCCAGGGATTGCCTTTTCTATAGTAAATTATTCAAAAAATAATTTTTTACTGTCGCAAATTTTATGTGCGCCAGGGATTGCCTTTTCTATAGTAAATTATTCAAAAACTAATTTTATACTGTCACAAATTTTAATTGCGCCAGGGATTGCCTTTTCTATAGTAAATTTTTCAAAAACTAATTTTATACTGTCGCAAATTTTAATTGCGCCAGGGATTGCCTTTTCTATAGTAAATTTTTCAAAAACTAATTTTATACTGTCGCAAATTTTAATTACGCCAGGGATTGACTTTTCTATAGTAAATTATTCAAAAAATAATTTTATACTGTCGCAAATTTTAATTGCGCCAGGGATTGACTTTTCTGTAGTAAATTATTCAAAAACTAATTTTTTACTGTCGCAAATTTTAAATATCCCAGGGATTGCCTTTTCTATAGTAAATTATTCAAAAACTAATTTTATACTGTCGCAAATTTTATGTGCGCCAGGGATTGCCTTTTCTATAGTAAATTTTTCAAAAACTAATTTTATACTGTCGCAAATTTTAAATATCCCAGGGATTGCCTTTTATATAGTAAATTTTTCAAAAACTAATTTTATACTGTCGCAAATTTTATGTGCGCCAGGGATTGCCTTTTCTATAGTAAATTATTCAAAAAATAATTTTATACTGTCGCAAATTTTAATTGCGCCAGGGATTGACTTTTCTATAGTAAATTATTCAAAAACTAATTTTTTACTGTCGCAAATTTTAAATATCCCAGGGATTGCCTTTTATATAGTAAATTATTCAAAAAATAATTTTATACTGTCGCAAATTTTAATTACGCCAGGGATTGACTTTTCTATAGTAAATTATTCAAAAAATAATTTTCAACTGTCGCAAATTTTAATTACGCCAGGGATTGCCTTTTCTATAGTAAATTATTCAAAAAATAATTTTTTACTGTCGCAAATTTTATGTGCGCCAGGGATTGCCTTTTCTATAGTAAATTATTCAAAAACTAATTTTATACTGTCACAAATTTTAATTGCGCCAGGGATTGCCTTTTCTATAGTAAATTTTTCAAAAACTAATTTTATACTGTCGCAAATTTTAAATATCCCAGGGATTGCCTTTTCTATAGTAAATTATTCAAAAAATAATTTTCAACTGTCGCAAATTTTAAATATCCCAGGGATTGCCTTTTATATAGTAAATTTTTCAAAAACTAATTTTATACTGTCGCAAATTTTAATTGCGCCAGGGATTGCCTTTTCTATAGTAAATTATTCAAAAACTAATTTTATACTGTCACAAATTTTAATTGCGCCAGGGATTGCCTTTTCTATAGTAAATTTTTCAAAAACTAATTTTATACTGTCGCAAATTTTAAATATCCCAGGGATTGCCTTTTCTATAGTAAATTATTCAAAAAATAATTTTCAACTGTCAAAAATTTTAATTGCGCCAGGGATTGACTTTTCTATAGTAAATTATTCAAAAAATAATTTTCAACTGTCACAAATTTTAATTGCGCCAGGGATTGACTTTTCTATAGTAAATTATTCAAAAAATAATTTTATACTGTCGCAAATTTTATGTGCGCCAGGGATTGCCTTTTCTATAGTAAATTATTCAAAAAATAATTTTCAACTGTCACAAATTTTAATTACGCCAGGGATTGCCTTTTCTATAGTAAATTTTTCAAAAACTAATTTTATACTGTCGCAAATTTTATGTGCGCCAGGGATTGCCTTTTCTATAGTAAATTTTTCAAAAACTAATTTTATACTGTCGCAAATTTTAAATATCCCAGGGATTGCCTTTTCTATAGTAAATTATTCAAAAAATAATTTTCAACTGTCGCAAATTTTAATTACGCCAGGGATTGCCTTTTCTATAGTAAATTATTCAAAAAATAATTTTTTACTGTCGCAAATTTTATGTGCGCCAGGGATTGCCTTTTCTATAGTAAATTATTCAAAAAATAATTTTCAACTGTCACAAATTTTAATTGCGCCAGGGATTGCCTTTTCTATAGTAAATTATTCAAAAAATAATTTTCAACTGTCACAAATTTTAATTGCGCCAGGGATTGACTTTTCTATAGTAAATTATTCAAAAACTAATTTTATACTGTCGCAAATTTTAAATATCCCAGGGATTGCCTTTTCTATAGTAAATTATTCAAAAAATAATTTTCTACTGTCGCAAATTTTAATTACGCCAGGGATTGCCTTTTCTATAGTAAATTTTTCAAAAACTAATTTTATACTGTCGCAAATTTTAATTGCGCCAGGGATTGCCTTTTCTATAGTAAATTTTTCAAAAACTAATTTTATACTGTCGCAAATTTTATGTGCGCCAGGGATTGCCTTTTCTATAGTAAATTATTCAAAAAATAATTTTCAACTGTCACAAATTTTAATTGCGCCAGGGATTGACTTTTCTATAGTAAATTATTCAAAAACTAATTTTATACTGTCGCAAATTTTAAATATCCCAGGGATTGCCTTTTATATAGTAAATTTTTCAAAAACTAATTTTATACTGTCGCAAATTTTAATTGCGCCAGGGATTGCCTTTTCTATAGTAAATTTTTCAAAAACTAATTTTATACTGTCGCAAATTTTAATTGCGCCAGGGATTGCCTTTTCTATAGTAAATTATTCAAAAAATAATTTTATACTGTCGCAAATTTTAAATATCCCAGGGATTGCCTTTTCTATAGTAAATTATTCAAAAAATAATTTTCAACTGTCGCAAATTTTAATTACGCCAGGGATTGCCTTTTCTATAGTAAATTATTCAAAAAATAATTTTTTACTGTCGCAAATTTTATGTGCGCCAGGGATTGCCTTTTCTATAGTAAATTATTCAAAAAATAATTTTCTACTGTCGCAAATTTTAATTGCGCCAGGGATTGCCTTTTCTACAGTAAATTATTCAAAAAATAATTTTCAACTGACACAAATTTTAATTGCGCCAGGGATTGCCTTTTATATAGTAAATTTTTCAAAAACTAATTTTATACTGTCGCAAATTTTAATTGCGCCAGGGATTGTCTTTTCTATAGTAAATTATTCAAAAAATAATTTTCAACTGTCACAAATTTTATGTGCGCCAGGGATTGCCTTTTCTATAGTAAATTATTCAAAAACTAATTTTTTACTGTCGCAAATTTTATGTGCGCCAGGGATTGCCTTTTCTATAGTAAATTATTCAAAAAATAATTTTCAACTGTCACAAATTTTAATTGCGCCAGGGATTGCCTTTTCTATAGTAAATTATTCAAAAAATAATTTTCAACTGTCACAAATTTTAATTGCGCCAGGGATTGACTTTTCTATAGTAAATTATTCAAAAACTAATTTTATACTGTCGCAAATTTTATGTGCGCCAGGGATTGCCTTTTCTATAGTAATTTTTTCAAAAAATAATTTTCAACTGTCACAAATTTTAATTGCGCCAGGGATTGACTTTTCTATAGTAAATTATTCAAAAAATAATTTTCAACTGTCACAAATTTTAATTGCGCCAGGGATTGCCTTTTCTATAGTAAATTATTCAAAAAATAATTTTATACTGTCGCAAATTTTATGTGCGCCAGGGATTGCCTTTTCTATAGTAAATTATTCAAAAAATAATTTTCAACTGTCACAAATTTTAATTGCGCCAGGGATTGCCTTTTCTATAGTAAATTATTCAAAAAATAATTTTCAACTGTCACAAATTTTAATTGCGCCAGGGATTGACTTTTCTATAGTAAATTATTCAAAAAATAATTTTATACTGTCGCAAATTTTATGTGCGCCAGGGATTGCCTTTTCTATAGTAAATTATTCAAAAAATAATTTTCAACTGTCACAAATTTTAATTGCGCCAGGGATTGACTTTTCTATAGTAAATTATTCAAAAACTAATTTTATACTGTCGCAAATTTTAAATATCCCAGGGATTGCCTTTTATATAGTAAATTTTTCAAAAACTAATTTTATACTGTCGCAAATTTTAATTGCGCCAGGGATTGCCTTTTCTATAGTAAATTATTCAAAAACTAATTTTATACTGTCACAAATTTTAATTGCGCCAGGGATTGCCTTTTCTATAGTAAATTTTTCAAAAACTAATTTTATACTGTCGCAAATTTTAAATATCCCAGGGATTGCCTTTTCTATAGTAAATTATTCAAAAAATAATTTTCTACTGTCACAAATTTTAATTACGCCAGGGATTGCCTTTTCTATAGTAAATTTTTCAAAAACTAATTTTATACTGTCGCAAATTTTAATTGCGCCAGGGATTGACTTTTCTATAGTAAATTATTCAAAAACTAATTTTATACTGTCGCAAATTTTAAATATCCCAGGGATTGCCTTTTCTATAGTAAATTATTCAAAAAATAATTTTCTACTGTCGCAAATTTTAATTACGCCAGGGATTGCCTTTTCTATAGTAAATTTTTCAAAAACTAATTTTATACTGTCGCAAATTTTAAATATCCCAGGGATTGCCTTTTCTATAGTAAATTATTCAAAAAATAATTTTCAACTGTCGCAAATTTTAATTACGCCAGGGATTGCCTTTTCTATAGTAAATTATTCAAAAAATAATTTTTTACTGTCGCAAATTTTATGTGCGCCAGGGATTGCCTTTTCTATAGTAAATTATTCAAAAACTAATTTTATACTGTCGCAAATTTTAATTACGCCAGGGATTGCCTTTTCTATAGTAAATTATTCAAAAAATAATTTTTTACTGTCGCAAATTTTATGTGCGCCAGGAATTGACTTTTCTATAGTAAATTATTCAAAAACTAATTTTATACTGTCGCAAATTTTAAATATCCCAGGGATTGCCTTTTCTATAGTAAATTATTCAAAAAATAATTTTCTACTGTCGCAAATTTTAATTACGCCAGGGATTGCCTTTTCTATAGTAAATTTTTCAAAAACTAATTTTATACTGTCGCAAATTTTAATTGCGCCAGGGATTGCCTTTTCTATAGTAAATTTTTCAAAAACTAATTTTATACTGTCGCAAATTTTATGTGCGCCAGGGATTGCCTTTTCTATAGTAAATTTTTCAAAAACTAATTTTATACTGTCGCAAATTTTATGTGCGCCAGGGATTGCCTTTTCTATAGTAAATTTTTCAAAAACTAATTTTATACTGTCGCAAATTTTAATTACGCCAGGGATTGCCTTTTATATAGTAAATTTTTCAAAAACTAATTTTATACTGTCACAAATTTTAATTGCGCCAGGGATTGCCTTTTCTATAGTAAATTATTCAAAAAATAATTTTATACTGTCGCAAATTTTAATTACGCCAGGGATTGCCTTTTATATAGTAAATTTTTCAAAAACTAATTTTATACTGTCGCAAATTTTAATTGCGCCAGGGATTGCCTTTTCTATAGTAAATTATTCAAAAAATAATTTTATACTGTCGCAAATTTTAATTACGCCAGGGATTGCCTTTTCTATAGTAAATTATTCAAAAACTAATTTTATACTGTCGCAAATTTTATGTGCGCCAGGGATTGCCTTTTCTATAGTAAATTATTCAAAAAATAATTTTCAACTGTCACAAATTTTAATTGCGCCAGGGATTGACTTTTCTATAGTAAATTATTCAAAAACTAATTTTATACTGTCGCAAATTTTAATTACGCCAGGGATTGCCTTTTCTATAGTAAATTATTCAAAAAATAATTTTTTACTGTCGCAAATTTTATGTGCGCCAGGGATTGCCTTTTCTATAGTAAATTATTCAAAAAATAATTTTATACTGTCGCAAATTTTAATTACGCCAGGGATTGCCTTTTATATAGTAAATTTTTCAAAAACTAATTTTATACTGTCGCAAATTTTAATTGCGCCAGGGATTGCCTTTTCTATAGTAAATTTTTCAAAAACTAATTTTATACTGTCACAAATTTTAATTGCGCCAGGGATTGCCTTTTCTATAGTAAATTTTTCAAAAACTAATTTTATACTGTCGCAAATTTTATGTGCGCCAGGGATTGCCTTTTCTATAGTAAATTATTCAAAAAATAATTTTCAACTGTCACAAATTTTAATTGCGCCAGGGATTGACTTTTCTATAGTAAATTATTCAAAAACTAATTTTATACTGTCGCAAATTTTAATTACGCCAGGGATTGCCTTTTCTATAGTAAATTATTCAAAAAATAATTTTTTACTGTCGCAAATTTTATGTGCGCCAGGGATTGCCTTTTCTATAGTAAATTATTCAAAAAATAATTTTCAACTGTCACAAATTTTAATTGCGCCAGGGATTGCCTTTTCTATAGTAAATTATTCAAAAAATAATTTTCAACTGTCACAAATTTTAATTGCGCCAGGGATTGACTTTTCTATAGTAAATTATTCAAAAACTAATTTTATACTGTCGCAAATTTTAAATATCCCAGGGATTGCCTTTTCTATAGTAAATTATTCAAAAAATAATTTTCTACTGTCGCAAATTTTAATTACGCCAGGGATTGCCTTTTCTATAGTAAATTTTTCAAAAACTAATTTTATACTGTCGCAAATTTTAATTGCGCCAGGGATTGCCTTTTCTATAGTAAATTTTTCAAAAACTAATTTTATACTGTCGCAAATTTTATGTGCGCCAGGGATTGCCTTTTCTATAGTAAATTATTCAAAAAATAATTTTCAACTGTCACAAATTTTAATTGCGCCAGGGATTGACTTTTCTATAGTAAATTATTCAAAAACTAATTTTATACTGTCGCAAATTTTAAATATCCCAGGGATTGCCTTTTATATAGTAAATTTTTCAAAAACTAATTTTATACTGTCGCAAATTTTAATTACGCCAGGGATTGACTTTTCTATAGTAAATTATTCAAAAAATAATTTTCAACTGTCGCAAATTTTAATTGCGCCAGGGATTGACTTTTCTATAGTAAATTATTCAAAAACTAATTTTATACTGTCGCAAATTTTAAATATCCCAGGGATTGCCTTTTATATAGTAAATTTTTCAAAAACTAATTTTATACTGTCGCAAATTTTAATTGCGCCAGGGATTGCCTTTTCTATAGTAAATTATTCAAAAACTAATTTTATACTGTCACAAATTTTAAATATCCCAGGGATTGCCTTTTCTATAGTAAATTATTCAAAAAATAATTTTATACTGTCGCAAATTTTAAATATCCCAGGGATTGCCTTTTCTATAGTAAATTATTCAAAAAATAATTTTCAACTGTCGCAAATTTTAATTACGCCAGGGATTGCCTTTTCTATAGTAAATTATTCAAAAAATAATTTTTTACTGTCGCAAATTTTATGTGCGCCAGGGATTGCCTTTTCTATAGTAAATTATTCAAAAAATAATTTTCAACTGTCACAAATTTTATGTGCGCCAGGGATTGCCTTTTCTATAGTAAATTTTTCAAAAACTAATTTTATACTGTCGCAAATTTTAATTGCGCCAGGGATTGCCTTTTCTATAGTAAATTTTTCAAAAACTAATTTTATACTGTCGCAAATTTTATGTGCGCCAGGGATTGCCTTTTCTATAGTAAATTATTCAAAAAATAATTTTCAACTGTCACAAATTTTAATTGCGCCAGGGATTGACTTTTCTATAGTAAATTTTTCAAAAACTAATTTTATACTGTCGCAAATTTTAATTACGCCAGGGATTGCCTTTTATATAGTAAATTATTCAAAAAATAATTTTATACTGTCACAAATTTTAATTGCGCCAGGGATTGCCTTTTCTATAGTAAATTTTTCAAAAACTAATTTTATACTGTCGCAAATTTTAAATATCCCAGGGATTGCCTTTTCTATAGTAAATTATTCAAAAACTAATTTTATACTGTCGCAAATTTTAAATATCCCAGGGATTGCCTTTTCTACAGTAAATTATTCAAAAAATAATTTTATACTGTCGCAAATTTTAATTACGCCAGGGATTGCCTTTTCTATAGTAAATTTTTCAAAAACTAATTTTATACTGTCGCAAATTTTATGTGCGCCAGGGATTGCCTTTTCTATAGTAAATTATTCAAAAAATAATTTTCAACTGTCACAAATTTTAATTGCGCCAGGGATTGACTTTTCTATAGTAAATTATTCAAAAAATAATTTTATACTGTCGCAAATTTTAAATATCCCAGGGATTGCCTTTTATATAGTAAATTTTTCAAAAACTAATTTTATACTGTCGCAAATTTTAATTACGCCAGGGATTGCCTTTTCTATAGTAAATTATTCAAAAAATAATTTTATACTGTCGCAAATTTTAATTACGCCAGGGATTGCCTTTTCTATAGTAAATTTTTCAAAAACTAATTTTATACTGTCGCAAATTTTAATTACGCCAGGGATTGCCTTTTATATAGTAAATTTTTCAAAAACTAATTTTTAACTGTCGCAAATTTTATGTGCGCCAGGGATTGCCTTTTCTATAGTAAATTATTCAAAAAATAATTTTCTACTGTCGCAAATTTTAATTGCGCCAGGGATTGACTTTTCTATAGTAAATTATTCAAAAAATAATTTTATACTGTCGCAAATTTTAATTGCGCCAGGGATTGCCTTTTCTATAGTAAATTATTCAAAAAATAATTTTATACTGTCGCAAATTTTAATTACGCCAGGGATTGCCTTTTCTATAGTAAATTTTTCAAAAACTAATTTTCAACTGTCACAAATTTTAAATGCGCCAGGGATTGCCTTTTCTATAGTAAATTATTCAAAAACTAATTTTATACTGTCACAAATTTTAATTGCGCCAGGGATTGACTTTTCTATAGTAAATTATTCAAAAAATAATTTTTTACTGTCGCAAATTTTAATTACGCCAGGGATTGCCTTTTCTATAGTAAATTATTCAAAAAATAATTTTATACTGTCGCAAATTTTATGTGCGCCAGGGATTGCCTTTTCTATAGTAAATTATTCAAAAAATAATTTTCAACTGTCACAAATTTTAATTACGCCAGGGATTGCCTTTTCTATAGTAAATTATTCAAAAACTAATTTTATACTGTCGCAAATTTTAATTACGCCAGGGATTGCCTTTTATATAGTAAATTTTTCAAAAACTAATTTTATACTGTCACAAATTTTATGTGCGCCAGGGATTGCCTTTTCTATAGTAAATTATTCAAAAAATAATTTTCAACTGTCACAAATTTTAATTGCGCCAGGGATTGCCTTTTCTATAGTAAATTATTCAAAAAATAATTTTCAACTGTCACAAATTTTAATTGCGCCAGGGATTGCCTTTTCTATAGTAAATTATTCTAAAAATAATTTTCAACTGTCACAAATTTTAAATATCCCAGGGATTGCCTTTTCTATAGTAAATTATTCAAAAAATAATTTTATACTGTCGCAAATTTTAATTACGCCAGGGATTGCCTTTTCTATAGTAAATTATTAAAAAAATAATTTTCTACTGTCGCAAATTTTAATTGCGCCAGGGATTGACTTTTATATAGTAAATTATTCAAAAAATAATTTTATACTGTCGCAAATTTTATGTGCGCCAGGGATTGACTTTTCTATAGTAAATTTTTCAAAAACTAATTTTATACTGTCGCAAATTTTAATTGCGCCAGGGATTGCCTTTTCTATAGTAAATTATTCAAAAAATAATTTTCAACTGTCACAAATTTTAATTACGCCAGGGATTGCCTTTTCTATAGTAAATTATTCAAAAAATAATTTTCTACTGTCGCAAATTTTAATTGCGCCAGGGATTGACTTTTATATAGTAAATTATTCAAAAAATAATTTTATACTGTCGCAAATTTTAATTACGCCAGGGATTGACTTTTCTATAGTAAATTATTCAAAAAATAATTTTCAACTGTCACAAATTTTAATTGCGCCAGGGATTGACTTTTCTATAGTAAATTATTCAAAAAATAATTTTCAACTGTCACAAATTTTAATTGCGCCAGGGATTGCCTTTTCTACAGTAAATTATTCAAAAAATAATTTTCAACTGTCACAAATTTTATGTGCGCCAGGGATTGCCTTTTATATAGTAAATTAT
This sequence comes from Dioctria linearis, assembly GCA_963930735.1. Classification (NCBI taxonomy): domain Eukaryota; kingdom Metazoa; phylum Arthropoda; class Insecta; order Diptera; family Asilidae; genus Dioctria; species Dioctria linearis. The sequence goes on along the minus strand of CAWVNZ010000165.1, from coordinate 100,539 downwards.
TCAAAAAATAATTTTCAACTGTCGCAAATTTTAATTGCGCCAGGGATTGCCTTTTATATAGTAAATTTTTCAAAAACTAATTTTATACTGTCGCAAATTTTAATTACGCCAGGGATTGCCTTTTCTATAGTAAATTATTCAAAAACTAATTTTATACTGTCGCAAATTTTAATTGCGCCAGGGATTGCCTTTTCTATAGTAAATTATTCAAAAAATAATTTTCAACTGTCACAAATTTTAATTGCGCCAGGGATTGCCTTTTCTATAGTAAATTATTCAAAAAATAATTTTCAACTGTCACAAATTTTAATTGCGCCAGGGATTGACTTTTCTATAGTAAATTATTCAAAAAATAATTTTATACTGTCGCAAATTTTAATTACGCCAGGGATTGCCTTTTATATAGTAAATTTTTCAAAAACTAATTTTATACTGTCGCAAATTTTAATTGCGCCAGGGATTGCCTTTTCTATAGTAAATTATTCAAAAAATAATTTTCAACTGTCACAAATTTTAATTGCGCCAGGGATTGACTTTTCTATAGTAAATTATTCAAAAAATAATTTTCAACTGTCACAAATTTTAATTGCGCCAGGGATTGCCTTTTCTATAGTAAATTATTCAAAAAATAATTTTCAACTGTCACAAATTTTAATTGCGCCAGGGATTGACTTTTCAATAGTAAATTATTCAAAAAATAATTTTCAACTGTCACAAATTTTAATTGCGCCAGGGATTGCCTTTTCTATAGTAAATTTTTCAAAAAATAATTTTCAACTGTCACAAATTTTATGTGCGCCAGGGATTGCCTTTTATATAGTAAATTATTCAAAAAATAATTTTCAACTGTCACAAATTTTAATTGCGCCAGGGATTGCCTTTTCTATAGTAAATTATTCAAAAACTAATTTTATACTGTCACAAATTTTAATTGCGCCAGGGATTGACTTTTCTATAGTAAATTATTCAAAAAATAATTTTCAACTGTCACAAATTTTAATTGCGCCAGGGATTGCCTTTTCTACAGTAAATTATTCAAAAAATAATTTTCAACTGTCACAAATTTTAATTGCGCCAGGGATTGCCTTTTCTATAGTAAATTTTTCAAAAAATAATTTTCAACTGTCACAAATTTTAATTGCGCCAGGGATTGCCTTTTCTATAGTAAATTATTCAAAAAATAATTTTCTACTGTCGCAAATTTTAATTGCGCCAGGGATTGACTTTTCTATAGTAAATTATTCAAAAAATAATTTTATACTGTCGCAAATTTTAATTACGCCAGGGATTGCCTTTTATATAGTAAATTTTTCAAAAACTAATTTTATACTGTCACAAATTTTAATTGCGCCAGGGATTGACTTTTCTATAGTAAATTATTCAAAAAATAATTTTATACTGTCGCAAATTTTAAATATCCCAGGGATTGCCTTTTATATAGTAAATTTTTCAAAAACTAATTTTCAACTGTCATAAATTTTATGTGCGCCAGGGATTGCCTTTTCTATAGTAAATTATTCAAAAACTAATTTTATACTGTCGCAAATTTTAATTGCGCCAGGGATTGCCTTTTCTATAGTAAATTATTCAAAAAATAATTTTATACTGTCGCAAATTTTATGTGCGCCAGGGATTGCCTTTTCTATAGTAAATTATTCAAAAAATAATTTTCAACTGTCACAAATTTTAATTGCGCCAGGGATTGACTTTTCTATAGTAAATTATTCAAAAAATAATTTTCAACTGTCACAAATTTTAATTGCGCCAGGGATTGACTTTTCTATAGTAAATTATTCAAAAAATAATTTTCAACTGTCACAAATTTTAATTGCGCCAGGGATTGACTTTTCTATAGTAAATTATTCAAAAAATAATTTTATACTGTCGCAAATTTTAATTACGCCAGGGATTGCCTTTTATATAGTAAATTTTTCAAAAACTAATTTTATACTGTCGCAAATTTTAATTGCGCCAGGGATTGCCTTTTCTATAGTAAATTATTCAAAAAATAATTTTCAACTGTCACAAATTTTAATTGCGCCAGGGATTGACTTTTCTATAGTAAATTATTCAAAAAATAGTTTTCAACTGTCACAAATTTTAATTGCGCCAGGGATTGACTTTTCTATAGTAAATTATTCAAAAAATAATTTTCAACTGTCACAAATTTTAATTGCGCCAGGGATTGCCTTTTCTATAGTAAATTATTCAAAAAATAATTTTATACTGTCGCAAATTTTATGTGCGCCAGGGATTGCCTTTTATATAGTAAATTTTTCAAAAAATAATTTTCAACTGTCACAAATTTTATGTGCGCCAGGGATTGCCTTTTATATAGTAAATTATTCAAAAAATAATTTTATACTGTCACAAATTTTAATTGCGCCAGGGATTGCCTTTTCTATAGTAAATTTTTCAAAAAATAATTTTCAACTGTCACAAATTTTAAATATCCCAGGGATTGCCTTTTCTATAGTAAATTATTCAAAAAATAATTTTCAACTGTCACAAATTTTAATTGCGCCAGGGATTGCCTTTTCTATAGTAAATTATTCAAAAAATAATTTTATACTGTCGCAAATTTTATGTGCGCCAGGGATTGCCTTTTATATAGTAAATTTTTCAAAAAATAATTTTCAACTGTCACAAATTTTAATTGCGCCAGGGATTGCCTTTTCTATAGTAAATTATTCAAAAACTAATTTTATACTGTCGCAAATTTTAATTACGCCAGGGATTGCCTTTTCTATAGTAAATTTTTCAAAAAATAATTTTATACTGTCGCAAATTTTATGTGCGCCAGGGATTGCCTTTTCTACAGTAAATTATTCAAAAAATAATTTTCAACTGTCACAAATTTTAATTGCGCCAGGGATTGCCTTTTCTATAGTAAATTTTTCAAAAAATAATTTTCAACTGTCACAAATTTTAATTGCGCCAGGGATTGCCTTTTCTATAGTAAATTATTCAAAAAATAATTTTCAACTGTCACAAATTTTAATTGCGCCAGGGATTGCCTTTTATATAGTAAATTTTTCAAAAAATAATTTTCAACTGTCACAAATTTTATGTGCGCCAGGGATTGCCTTTTATATAGTAAATTATTCAAAAAATAATTTTCAACTGTCACAAATTTTAATTGCGCCAGGGATTGCCTTTTCTATAGTAAATTATTCAAAATCTAATTTTATACTGTCACAAATTTTAATTGCGCCAGGGATTGACTTTTCTATAGTAAATTATTCAAAAAATAATTTTCAACTGTCACAAATTTTAATTGCGCCAGGGATTGCCTTTTCTACAGTAAATTATTCAAAAAATAATTTTCAACTGTCACAAATTTTAATTGCGCCAGGGATTGCCTTTTCTATAGTAAATTTTTCAAAAAATAATTTTCAACTGTCACAAATTTTAATTGCGCCAGGGATTGCCTTTTCTATAGTAAATTATTCAAAAAATAATTTTATACTGTCGCAAATTTTAATTACGCCAGGGATTGCCTTTTATATAGTAAATTTTTCAAAAACTAATTTTATACTGTCACAAATTTTAATTACGCCAGGGATTGACTTTTCTATAGTAAATTATTCAAAAACTAATTTTCTACTGTCACAAATTTTATGTGCGCCAGGGATTGACTTTTATATAGTAAATTTTTCAAAAACTAATTTTCAACTGTCACAAATTTTATGTGCGCCAGGGATTGACTTTTCTATAGTAAATTATTCAAAAACTAATTTTATACTGTCGCAAATTTTAAATATCCCAGGGATTGCCTTTTCTATAGTAAATTATTCAAAAACTAATTTTATACTGTCACAAATTTTAATTGCGCCAGGGATTGACTTTTCTATAGTAAATTATTCAAAAAATAATTTTCAACTGTCGCAAATTTTAATTGCGCCAGGGATTGACTTTTCTATAGTAAATTATTCAAAAAATAATTTTATACTGTCACAAATTTTAATTGCGCCAGGGATTGCCTTTTCTATAGTAAATTATTCAAAAACTAATTTTATACTGTCGCAAATTTTAATTACGCCAGGGATTGCCTTTTCTACAGTAAATTATTCAAAAAATAATTTTTTACTGTCGCAAATTTTATGTGCGCCAGGGATTGCCTTTTCTATAGTAAATTATTCAAAAAATAATTTTATACTGTCGCAAATTTTATGTGCGCCAGGGATTGACTTTTCTATAGTAAATTTTTCAAAAAATAATTTTCAACTGTCACAAATTTTAAATATCCCAGGGATTGCCTTTTCTATAGTAAATTATTCAAAAACTAATTTTATACTGTCACAAATTTTAATTGCGCCAGGGATTGACTTTTCTATAGTAAATTATTCAAAAAATAATTTTATACTGTCGCAAATTTTAATTGCGCCAGGGATTGACTTTTCTATAGTAAATTATTCAAAAAATAATTTTCTACTGTCGCAAATTTTAAATATCCCAGGGATTGCCTTTTCTATAGTAAATTATTCAAAAACTAATTTTATACTGTCACAAATTTTAATTGCGCCAGGGATTGCCTTTTCTATAGTAAATTATTCAAAAAATAATTTTATACTGTCGCAAATTTTAATTACGCCAGGGATTGCCTTTTCTATAGTAAATTATTCAAAAAATAATTTTCTACTGTCGCAAATTTTATGTGCGCCAGGGATTGCCTTTTCTATAGTAAATTATTCAAAAAATAATTTTCAACTGTCACAAATTTTATGTGCGCCAGGGATTGCCTTTTCTATAGTAAATTTTTCAAAAACTAATTTTATACTGTCACAAATTTTAAATATCCCAGGGATTGCCTTTTCTATAGTAAATTTTTCAAAAACTAATTTTATACTGTCGCAAATTTTAATTGCGCCAGGGATTGCCTTTTCTATAGTAAATTATTCAAAAACTAATTTTATACTGTCGCAAATTTTAAATATCCCAGGGATTGCCTTTTCTATAGTAAATTATTCAAAAACTAATTTTATACTGTCGCAAATTTTAATTGCGCCAGGGATTGCCTTTTCTATAGTAAATTATTCAAAAACTAATTTTCAACTGTCACAAATTTTAATTACGCCAGGGATTGCCTTTTATATAGTAAATTTTTCAAAAAATAATTTTCTACTGTCACAAATTTTAATTGCGCCAGGGATTGACTTTTCTATAGTAAATTTTTCAAAAAGTAATTTTATACTGTCGCAAATTTTAAATATCCCAGGGATTGCCTTTTCTATAGTAAATTATTCAAAAAATAATTTTCTACTGTCACAAATTTTAATTACGCCAGGGATTGCCTTTTCTATAGTAAATTTTTCAAAAACTAATTTTATACTGTCGCAAATTTTATGTGCGCCAGGGATTGCCTTTTCTATAGTAAATTATTCAAAAAATAATTTTATACTGTCGCAAATTTTAATTACGCCAGGGATTGCCTTTTCTATAGTAAATTTTTCAAAAACTAATTTTATACTGTCACAAATTTTAAATATCCCAGGGATTGCCTTTTATATAGTAAATTATTCAAAAACTAATTTTATACTGTCGCAAATTTTAATTACGCCAGGGATTGCCTTTTCTATAGTAAATTTTTCAAAAAATAATTTTATACTGTCGCAAATTTTAAATATCCCAGGGATTGCCTTTTCTATAGTAAATTTTTCAAAAACTAATTTTATACTGTCACAAATTTTAAATATCCCAGGGATTGCCTTTTATATAGTAAATTTTTCAAAAACTAATTTTATACTGTCGCAAATTTTAATTACGCCAGGGATTGCCTTTTCTATAGTAAATTATTCAAAAAATAATTTTATACTGTCGCAAATTTTAAATATCCCAGGGATTGCCTTTTATATAGTAAATTATTCAAAAAATAATTTTCAACTGTCACAAATTTTAATTGCGCCAGGGATTGACTTTTCTATAGTAAATTTTTCAAAAACTAATTTTATACTGTCACAAATTTTATGTGCGCCAGGGATTGCCTTTTATATAGTAAATTATTCAAAAACTAATTTTATACTGTCGCAAATTTTAATTACGCCAGGGATTGCCTTTTCTATAGTAAATTATTCAAAAAATAATTTTATACTGTCACAAATTTTAATTGCGCCAGGGATTGCCTTTTCTATAGTAAATTATTCAAAAACTAATTTTATACTGTCGCAAATTTTAATTACGCCAGGGATTGCCTTTTCTATAGTAAATTATTCAAAAAATAATTTTCAACTGTCACAAATTTTAATTACGCCAGGGATTGCCTTTTCTATAGTAAATTATTCAAAAAATAATTTTCAACTGTCACAAATTTTATGTGCGCCAGGGATTGACTTTTCTATAGTAAATTTTTCAAAAACTAATTTTATACTGTCGCAAATTTTAATTACGCCAGGGATTGCCTTTTCTATAGTAAATTATTCAAAAAATAATTTTATACTGTCGCAAATTTTAATTACGCCAGGGATTGCCTTTTCTATAGTAAATTATTCAAAAACTAATTTTATACTGTCGCAAATTTTAATTACGCCAGGGATTGCCTTTTCTATAGTAAATTATTCAAAAAATAATTTTATACTGTCGCAAATTTTAATTACGCCAGGGATTGCCTTTTCTATAGTAAATTATTCAAAAAATAATTTTCTACTGTCGCAAATTTTATGTGCGCCAGGGATTGCCTTTTCTATAGTAAATTATTCAAAAAATAATTTTCAACTGTCACAAATTTTAATTGCGCCAGGGATTGCCTTTTCTATAGTAAATTTTTCAAAAACTAATTTTATACTGTCGCAAATTTTAAATATCCCAGGGATTGCCTTTTATATAGTAAATTTTTCAAAAACTAATTTTCAACTGTCGCAAATTTTAATTACGCCAGGGATTGACTTTTCTATAGTAAATTATTCAAAAACTAATTTTATACTGTCGCAAATTTTAATTGCGCCAGGGATTGACTTTTCTATAGTAAATTATTCAAAAAATAATTTTCTACTGTCGCAAATTTTAAATATCCCAGGGATTGCCTTTTCTATAGTAAATTATTCAAAAACTAATTTTATACTGTCACAAATTTTAATTGCGCCAGGGATTGCCTTTTCTATAGTAAATTATTCAAAAAATAATTTTATACTGTCGCAAATTTTAATTACGCCAGGGATTGCCTTTTATATAGTAAATTTTTCAAAAACTAATTTTATACTGTCGCAAATTTTAAATATCCCAGGGATTGCCTTTTCTACAGTAAATTATTCAAAAAATAATTTTCAACTGTCACAAATTTTATGTGCGCCAGGGATTGCCTTTTCTATAGTAAATTATTCAAAAAATAATTTTCTACTGTCGCAAATTTTAATTGCGCCAGGGATTGCCTTTTCTATAGTAAATTATTCAAAAAATAATTTTATACTGTCGCAAATTTTAATTACGCCAGGGATTGCCTTTTCTATAGTAAATTATTCAAAAAATAATTTTTTACTGTCGCAAATTTTAATTGCGCCAGGGATTGCCTTTTCTATAGTAAATTATTCAAAAAATAATTTTCAACTGTCACAAATTTTAATTGCGCCAGGGATTGCCTTTTCTATAGTAAATTATTCAAAAAATAATTTTCTACTGTCACAAATTTTAAATATCCCAGGGATTGCCTTTTCTATAGTAAATTATTCAAAAACTAATTTTATACTGTCGCAAATTTTAATTACGCCAGGGATTGCCTTTTCTATAGTAAATTATTCAAAAAATAATTTTCTACTGTCACAAATTTTATGTGCGCCAGGGATTGCCTTTTCTATAGTAAATTATTCAAAAAATAATTTTATACTGTCGCAAATTTTAAATATCCCAGGGATTGCCTTTTCTACAGTAAATTATTCAAAAAATAATTTTCTACTGTCGCAAATTTTAATTGCGCCAGGGATTGCCTTTTCTATAGTAAATTTTTCAAAAACTAATTTTCTACTGTCGCAAATTTTAAATATCCCAGGGATTGCCTTTTCTACAGTAAATTATTCAAAAAATAATTTTTTACTGTCGCAAATTTTATGTGCGCCAGGGATTGCCTTTTCTATAGTAAATTATTCAAAAAATAATTTTATACTGTCGCAAATTTTAAATATCCCAGGGATTGCCTTTTCTACAGTAAATTTTTCAAAAACTAATTTTATACTGTCGCAAATTTTAAATATCCCAGGGATTGCCTTTTCTACAGTAAATTATTCAAAAACTAATTTTCTACTGTCGCAAATTTTAATTGCGCCAGGGATTGCCTTTTCTACAGTAAATTTTTCAAAAAATAATTTTATACTGTCGCAAATTTTAAATATCCCAGGGATTGCCTTTTCTACAGTAAATTATTCAAAAAATAATTTTCAACTGTCACAAATTTTATGTGCGCCAGGGATTGCCTTTTCTATAGTAAATTATTCAAAAAATAATTTTCTACTGTCGCAAATTTTAATTGCGCCAGGGATTGCCTTTTCTATAGTAAATTATTCAAAAAATAATTTTATACTGTCGCAAATTTTAATTACGCCAGGGATTGCCTTTTCTACAGTAAATTATTCAAAAACTAATTTTATACTGTCGCAAATTTTAATTGCGCCAGGGATTGACTTTTCTATAATAAATTATTCAAAAAATAATTTTCTACTGTCGCAAATTTTAATTGCGCCAGGGATTGCCTTTTCTATAGTAAATTATTCAAAAAATAATTTTTTACTGTCGCAAATTTTATGTGCGCCAGGGATTGCCTTTTCTATAGTAAATTATTCAAAAAATAATTTTATACTGTCGCAAATTTTAATTACGCCAGGGATTGCCTTTTATATAGTAAATTTTTCAAAAACTAATTTTATACTGTCGCAAATTTTAAATATCCCAGGGATTGCCTTTTCTACAGTAAATTATTCAAAAAATAATTTTCAACTGTCACAAATTTTATGTGCGCCAGGGATTGCCTTTTCTATAGTAAATTATTCAAAAAATAATTTTCTACTGTCGCAAATTTTAATTGCGCCAGGGATTGCCTTTTCTATAGTAAATTATTCAAAAAATAATTTTATACTGTCGCAAATTTTAATTACGCCAGGGATTGCCTTTTCTATAGTAAATTATTCAAAAAATAATTTTTTACTGTCGCAAATTTTAATTGCGCCAGGGATTGCCTTTTCTATAGTAAATTATTCAAAAAAAAATTTTCAACTGTCACAAATTTTAATTGCGCCAGGGATTGCCTTTTCTATAGTAAATTATTCAAAAAATAATTTTCTACTGTCACAAATTTTAAATATCCCAGGGATTGCCTTTTCTATAGTAAATTATTCAAAAACTAATTTTATACTGTCGCAAATTTTAATTACGCCAGGGATTGCCTTTTCTATAGTAAATTATTCAAAAAATAATTTTCTACTGTCACAAATTTTATGTGCGCCAGGGATTGCCTTTTCTATAGTAAATTATTCAAAAAATAATTTTCTACTGTCGCAAATTTTAAATATCCCAGGGATTGCCTTTTCTACAGTAAATTATTCAAAAAATAATTTTCAACTGTCACAAATTTTAATTGCGCCAGGGATTGACTTTTCTATAGTAAATTATTCAAAAAATAATTTTTTACTGTCGCAAATTTTATGTGCGCCAGGGATTGCCTTTTCTATAGTAAATTATTCAAAAAATAATTTTCTACTGTCGCAAATTTTAAATATCCCAGGGATTGCCTTTTCTACAGTAAATTATTCAAAAAATAATTTTCTACTGTCGCAAATTTTATGTGCGCCAGGGATTGCCTTTTCTATAGTAAATTATTCAAAAAATAATTTTCTACTGTCGCAAATTTTAAATATCCCAGGGATTGCCTTTTCTACAGTAAATTATTCAAAAAATAATTTTCTACTGTCGCAAATTTTAAATATCCCAGGGATTGCCTTTTCTACAGTAAATTATTCAAAAAATAATTTTCAACTGTCACAAATTTTATGTGCGCCAGGGATTGCCTTTTCTATAGTAAATTATTCAAAAACTAATTTTCTACTGTCGCAAATTTTAAATATCCCAGGGATTGCCTTTTCTATAGTAAATTTTTCAAAAACTAATTTTCTACTGTCACAAATTTTAATTGCGCCAGGGATTGCCTTTTCTATAGTAAATTATTCAAAAAATAATTTTCTACTGTCGCAAATATTAAATATCCCAGGGATTGCCTTTTCTACAGTAAATTATTCAAAAAATAATTTTCAACTGTCACAAATTTTAATTGCGCCAGGGATTGCCTTTTCTATAGTAAATTATTCAAAAAATAATTTTCTACTGTCGCAAATTTTAAATATCCCAGGGATTGCCTTTTCTATAGTAAATTATTCAAAAAATAATTTTTTACTGTCGCAAATTTTATGTGCGCCAGGGATTGCCTTTTCTATAGTAAATTTTTCAAAAAATAATTTTATACTGTCGCAAATTTTAATTACGCCAGGGATTGCCTTTTCTATAGTAAATTATTCAAAAAATAATTTTCTACTGTCGCAAATTTTAAATATCCCAGGGATTGCCTTTTCTACAGTAAATTATTCAAAAAATAATTTTCAACTGTCACAAATTTTAATTGCGCCAGGGATTGCCTTTTCTACAGTAAATTATTCAAAAAATAATTTTCAACTGTCACAAATTTTAATTACGCCAGGGATTGCCTTTTCTATAGTAAATTTTTCAAAAACTAATTTTATACTGTCGCAAATTTTATGTGCGCCAGGGATTGCCTTTTCTATAGTAAATTATTCAAAAAATAATTTTTTACTGTCGCAAATTTTATGTGCGCCAGGGATTGCCTTTTCTACAGTAAATTATTCAAAAAATAATTTTTTACTGTCGCAAATTTTATGTGCGCCAGGGATTGCCTTTTCTATAGTAAATTATTCAAAAAATAATTTTCTACTGTCGCAAATTTTATGTGCGCCAGGGATTGCCTTTTCTATAGTAAATTATTCAAAAAATAATTTTCTACTGTCGCAAATTTTAAATATCCCAGGGATTGCCTTTTCTACAGTAAATTATTCAAAAAATAATTTTCAACTGTCGCAAATTTTAATTACGCCAGGGATTGCCTTTTCTATAGTAAATTATTCAAAAAATAATTTTCTACTGTCGCAAATTTTAAATATCCCAGGGATTGCCTTTTCTATAGTAAATTATTCAAAAAATAATTTTCAACTGTCACAAATTTTATGTGCGCCAGGGATTGCCTTTTATATAGTAAATTTTTCAAAAAATAATTTTTTACTGTCGCAAATTTTAATTGCGCCAGGGATTGCCTTTTCTATAGTAAATTATTCAAAAAATAATTTTATACTGTCGCAAATTTTATGTGCGCCAGGGATTGCCTTTTCTATAGTAAATTATTCAAAAACTAATTTTCTACTGTCGCAAATTTTAAATATCCCAGGGATTGCCTTTTCTACAGTAAATTATTCAAAAAATAATTTTTTACTGTCGCAAATTTTATGTGCGCCAGGGATTGCCTTTTCTATAGTAAATTATTCAAAAAATAATTTTCAACTGTCACAAATTTTAATTGCGCCAGGGATTGCCTTTTCTATAGTAAATTATTCAAAAAATAATTTTCAACTGTCACAAATTTTAATTGCGCCAGGGATTGCCTTTTCTATAGTAAATTATTCAAAAAATAATTTTCTACTGTCGCAAATTTTAAATATCCCAGGGATTGCCTTTTCTACAGTAAATTATTCAAAAACTAATTTTATACTGTCGCAAATTTTAATTACGCCAGGGATTGCCTTTTATATAGTAAATTATTCAAAAAATAATTTTATACTGTCGCAAATTTTATATATCCCAGGGATTGCCTTTTCTACAGTAAATTATTCAAAAAATAATTTTTTACTGTCGCAAATTTTAATTACGCCAGGGATTGCCTTTTCTACAGTAAATTATTCAAAAAATAATTTTCAACTGTCACAAATTTTAATTACGCCAGGGATTGCCTTTTCTATAGTAAATTTTTCAAAAACTAATTTTATACTGTCGCAAATTTTATGTGCGCCAGGGATTGCCTTTTCTACAGTAAATTATTCAAAAACTAATTTTATACTGTCGCAAATTTTAATTGCGCCAGGGATTGACTTTTCTATAGTAAATTATTCAAAAAATAATTTTCTACTGTCGCAAATTTTAATTGCGCCAGGGATTGCCTTTTCTATAGTAAATTATTCAAAAAATAATTTTCTACTGTCGCAAATTTTATGTGCGCCAGGGATTGCCTTTTCTATAGTAAATTATTCAAAAAATAATTTTCTACTGTCGCAAATTTTAAATATCCCAGGGATTGCCTTTTCTACAGTAAATTATTCAAAAACTAATTTTATACTGTCGCAAATTTTAATTGCGCCAGGGATTGCCTTTTCTACAGTAAATTATTCAAAAAATAATTTTTTACTGTCGCAAATTTTAATTACGCCAGGGATTGCCTTTTCTATAGTAAATTTTTCAAAAACTAATTTTATACTGTCGCAAATTTTATGTGCGCCAGGGATTGCCTTTTCTACAGTAAATTATTCAAAAACTAATTTTATACTGTCGCAAATTTTAATTGCGCCAGGGATTGACTTTTCTATAGTAAATTATTCAAAAAATAATTTTATACTGTCGCAAATTTTAAATATCCCAGGGATTGCCTTTTCTACAGTAAATTATTCAAAAAATAATTTTTTACTGTCGCAAATTTTAATTACGCCAGGGATTGCCTTTTCTACAGTAAATTATTCAAAAAATAATTTTCAACTGTCACAAATTTTATGTGCGCCAGGGATTGCCTTTTCTACAGTAAATTATTCAAAAACTAATTTTATACTGTCGCAAATTTTAATTGCGCCAGGGATTGACTTTTCTATAGTAAATTATTCAAAAAATAATTTTCTACTGTCGCAAATTTTAATTGCGCCAGGGATTGCCTTTTCTATAGTAAATTATTCAAAAAATAATTTTCTACTGTCGCAAATTTTAAATATCCCAGGGATTGCCTTTTCTACAGTAAATTATTCAAAAAATAATTTTCAACTGTCACAAATTTTATGTGCGCCAGGGATTGCCTTTTCTATAGTAAATTATTCAAAAAATAATTTTCAACTGTCACAAATTTTATGTGCGCCAGGGATTGCCTTTTCTACAGTAAATTATTCAAAAACTAATTTTATACTGTCACAAATTTTAAATATCCCAGGGATTGCCTTTTCTATAGTAAATTTTTCAAAAACTAATTTTATACTGTCGCAAATTTTATGTGCGCCAGGGATTGCCTTTTCTACAGTAAATTATTCAAAAAATAATTTTCAACTGTCACAAATTTTAATTGCGCCAGGGATTGCCTTTTCTACAGTAAATTATTCAAAAAATAATTTTCAACTGTCACAAATTTTAATTACGCCAGGGTTTGCCTTTTCTATAGTAAATTTTTCAAAAACTAATTTTATACTGTCGCAAATTTTATGTGCGCCAGGGATTGCCTTTCTACAGTAAATTATTCAAAAACTAATTTTATACTGTCGCAAATTTTAATTGCGCCAGGGATTGACTTTTCTATAGTAAATTATTCAAAAAATAATTTTCTACTGTCGCAAATTTTAATTGCGCCAGGGATTGCCTTTTCTATAGTAAATTATTCAAAAAATAATTTTCTACTGTCGCAAATTTTAAATATCCCAGGGATTGCCTTTTCTACAGTAAATTATTCAAAAAATAATTTTCAACTGTCACAAATTTTATGTGCGCCAGGGATTGCCTTTTCTATAGTAAATTATTCAAAAAATAATTTTCAACTGTCACAAATTTTATGTGCGCCAGGGATTGCCTTTTCTACAGTAAATTATTCAAAAACTAATTTTATACTGTCACAAATTTTAATTGCGCCAGGGATTGCCTTTTCTACAGTAAATTATTCAAAAACTAATTTTATACTGTCACAAATTTTATGTGCGCCAGGGATTGCCTTTTCTATAGTAAATTATTCAAAAACTAATTTTATACTGTCACAAATTTTAATTGCGCCAGGGATTGACTTTTCTATAGTAAATTATTCAAAAAATAATTTTATACTGTCGCAAATTTTATGTGCGCCAGGGATTGCCTTTTCTATAGTAAATTATTCAAAAAATAATTTTCTACTGTCGCAAATTTTAAATATCCCAGGGATTGCCTTTTCTATAGTAAATTATTCAAAAAATAATTTTCTACTGTCGCAAATTTTAAATATCCCAGGGATTGCCTTTTCTACAGTAAATTATTCAAAAACTAATTTTATACTGTCGCAAATTTTAATTACGCCAGGGATTGCCTTTTCTACAGTAAATTATTCAAAAAATAATTTTATACTGTCGCAAATTTTAAATATCCCAGGGATTGCCTTTTCTATAGTAAATTATTCAAAAAATAATTTTATACTGTCGCAAATTTTAAATATCCCAGGGATTGCCTTTTCTATAGTAAAATATTCAAAAAATAATTTTATACTGTCGCAAATTTTATGTGCGCCAGGGATTGCCTTTTCTATAGTAAATTATTCAAAAAATAATTTTATACTGTCGCAAATTTTATGTGCGCCAGGGATTGCCTGTTCTATAGTAAATTTTTCAAAAACTAATTTTCTACTGTCGCAAATTTTAAATATCCCAGGGATTGCCTTTTCTACAGTAAATTATTCAAAAAATAATTTTCTACTGTCGCAAATTTTAATTGCGCCAGGGATTGCCTTTTATATAGTAAATTATTCAAAAACTAATTTTATACTGTCGCAAATTTTAATTGCGCCAGGGATTGACTTTTCTATAGTAAATTTTTCAAAAAATAATTTTCTACTGTCGCAAATTTTAAATATCCCAGGGATTGCCTTTTCTACAGTAAATTATTCAAAAACTAATTTTATACTGTCGCAAATTTTAATTACGCCAGGGATTGCCTTTTCTATAGTAAATTATTCAAAAACTAATTTTATACTGTCGCAAATTTTATGTGCGCCAGGGATTGCCTTTTCTACAGTAAATTATTCAAAAAATAATTTTTTACTGTCGCAAATTTTAATTGCGCCAGGGATTGCCTTTTCTATAGTAAATTATTCAAAAACTAATTTTATACTGTCGCAAATTTTAATTGCGCCAGGGATTGACTTTTCTATAGTAAATTATTCAAGAAATAATTTTCTACTGTCGCAAATTTTAAATATCCCAGGGATTGCCTTTTCTATAGTAAATTATTCAAAAAATAATTTTCTACTGTCGCAAATTTTAAATATCCCAGGGATTGCCTTTTCTACAGTAAATTATTCAAAAAATAATTTTCTACTGTCGCAAATTTTATGTGCGCCAGGGATTGCCTTTTCTATAGTAAATTATTCAAAAAATAATTTTCTACTGTCGCAAATTTTAAATATCCCAGGGATTGCCTTTTCTACAGTAAATTATTCAAAAAATAATTTTCTACTGTCGCAAATTTTAAATATCCCAGGGATTGCCTTTTCTACAGTAAATTATTCAAAAAATAATTTTCAACTGTCACAAATTTTATGTGCGCCAGGGATTGCCTTTTCTATAGTAAATTATTCAAAAACTAATTTTCTACTGTCGCAAATTTTAAATATCCCAGGGATTGCCTTTTCTATAGTAAATTTTTCAAAAACTAATTTTCTACTGTCACAAATTTTAATTGCGCCAGGGATTGCCTTTTCTATAGTAAATTATTCAAAAAATAATTTTCTACTGTCGCAAATTTTAAATATCCCAGGGATTGCCTTTTCTACAGTAAATTATTCAAAAAATAATTTTCAACTGTCACAAATTTTAATTGCGCCAGGGATTGCCTTTTCTATAGTAAATTATTCAAAAAATAATTTTCTACTGTCGCAAATTTTAAATATCCCAGGGATTGCCTTTTCTATAGTAAATTATTCAAAAAATAATTTTTTACTGTCGCAAATTTTATGTGCGCCAGGGATTGCCTTTTCTATAGTAAATTTTTCAAAAAATAATTTTATACTGTCGCAAATTTTAATTACGCCAGGGATTGCCTTTTCTATAGTAAATTATTCAAAAAATAATTTTCTACTGTCGCAAATTTTAAATATCCCAGGGATTGCCTTTTCTACAGTAAATTATTCAAAAAATAATTTTCAACTGTCACAAATTTTAATTGCGCCAGGGATTGCCTTTTCTACAGTAAATTATTCAAAAAATAATTTTCAACTGTCACAAATTTTAATTACGCCAGGGATTGCCTTTTCTATAGTAAATTTTTCAAAAACTAATTTTATACTGTCGCAAATTTTATGTGCGCCAGGGATTGCCTTTTCTATAGTAAATTATTCAAAAAATAATTTTTTACTGCCGCAAATTTTATGTGCGCCAGGGATTGCCTTTTCTACAGTAAATTATTCAAAAAATAATTTTTTACTGTCGCAAATTTTATGTGCGCCAGGGATTGCCTTTTCTATAGTAAATTATTCAAAAAATAATTTTCTACTGTCGCAAATTTTATGTGCGCCAGGGATTGCCTTTTCTATAGTAAATTATTCAAAAAATAATTTTCTACTGTCGCAAATTTTAAATATCCCAGGGATTGCCTTTTCTACAGTAAATTATTCAAAAAATAATTTTCAACTGTCGCAAATTTTAATTACGCCAGGGATTGCCTTTTCTATAGTAAATTATTCAAAAAATAATTTTCTACTGTCGCAAATTTTAAATATCCCAGGGATTGCCTTTTCTATAGTAAATTATTCAAAAAATAATTTTCAACTGTCACAAATTTTATGTGCGCCAGGGATTGCCTTTTATATAGTAAATTTTTCAAAAAATAATTTTTTACTGTCGCAAATTTTAATTGCGCCAGGGATTGCCTTTTCTATAGTAAATTATTCAAAAAATAATTTTATACTGTCGCAAATTTTATGTGCGCCAGGGATTGCCTTTTCTATAGTAAATTATTCAAAAACTAATTTTCTACTGTCGCAAATTTTAAATATCCCAGGGATTGCCTTTTCTACAGTAAATTATTCAAAAAATAATTTTTTACTGTCGCAAATTTTATGTGCGCCAGGGATTGCCTTTTCTATAGTAAATTATTCAAAAAATAATTTTCAACTGTCACAAATTTTAATTGCGCCAGGGATTGCCTTTTCTATAGTAAATTATTCAAAAAATAATTTTCAACTGTCACAAATTTTAATTGCGCCAGGGATTGCCTTTTCTATAGTAAATTATTCAAAAAATAATTTTCTACTGTCGCAAATTTTAAATATCCCAGGGATTGCCTTTTCTACAGTAAATTATTCAAAAACTAATTTTATACTGTCGCAAATTTTAATTACGCCAGGGATTGCCTTTTATATAGTAAATTATTCAAAAAATAATTTTATACTGTCGCAAATTTTAAATATCCCAGGGATTGCCTTTTCTACAGTAAATTATTCAAAAAATAATTTTTTACTGTCGCAAATTTTAATTACGCCAGGGATTGCCTTTTCTACAGTAAATTATTCAAAAAATAATTTTCAACTGTCACAAATTTTAATTACGCCAGGGATTGCCTTTTCTATAGTAAATTTTTCAAAAACTAATTTTATACTGTCGCAAATTTTATGTGCGCCAGGGATTGCCTTTTCTACAGTAAATTATTCAAAAACTAATTTTATACTGTCGCAAATTTTAATTGCGCCAGGGATTGACTTTTCTATAGTAAATTATTCAAAAAATAATTTTCTACTGTCGCAAATTTTAATTGCGCCAGGGATTGCCTTTTCTATAGTAAATTATTCAAAAAATAATTTTCTACTGTCGCAAATTTTATGTGCGCCAGGGATTGCCTTTTCTATAGTAAATTATTCAAAAAATAATTTTATACTGTCGCAAATTTTATGTGCGCCAGGGATTGCCTTTTCTATAGTAAATTATTCAAAAAATAATTTTCAACTGTCACAAATTTTAATTGCGCCAGGGATTGCCTTTTCTATAGTAAATTATTCAAAAACTAATTTTATACTGTCGCAAATTTTATGTGCGCCAGGGATTGCCTTTTCTATAGTAAATTATTCAAAAAATAATTTTCTACTGTCGCAAATTTTAAATATCCCAGGGATTGCCTTTTCTACAGTAAATTATTCAAAAACTAATTTTATACTGTCGCAAATTTTAATTGCGCCAGGGATTGCCTTTTCTACAGTAAATTATTCAAAAAATAATTTTTTACTGTCGCAAATTTTAATTACGCCAGGGATTGCCTTTTCTATAGTAAATTTTTCAAAAACTAATTTTATACTGTCGCAAATTTTATGTGCGCCAGGGATTGCCTTTTCTACAGTAAATTATTCAAAAACTAATTTTATACTGTCGCAAATTTTAATTGCGCCAGGGATTGACTTTTCTATAGTAAATTATTCAAAAAATAATTTTATACTGTCGCAAATTTTAAATATCCCAGGGATTGCCTTTTCTACAGTAAATTATTCAAAAAATAATTTTTTACTGTCGCAAATTTTAATTACGCCAGGGATTGCCTTTTCTACAGTAAATTATTCAAAAAATAATTTTCAACTGTCACAAATTTTATGTGCGCCAGGGATTGCCTTTTCTACAGTAAATTATTCAAAAACTAATTTTATACTGTCGCAAATTTTAATTGCGCCAGGGATTGACTTTTCTATAGTAAATTATTCAAAAAATAATTTTCTACTGTCGCAAATTTTAATTGCGCCAGGGATTGCCTTTTCTATAGTAAATTATTCAAAAAATAATTTTCTACTGTCGCAAATTTTAAATATCCCAGGGATTGCCTTTTCTACAGTAAATTATTCAAAAAATAATTTTCAACTGTCACAAATTTTATGTGCGCCAGGGATTGCCTTTTCTATAGTAAATTATTCAAAAAATAATTTTCAACTGTCACAAATTTTATGTGCGCCAGGGATTGCCTTTTCTACAGTAAATTATTCAAAAACTAATTTTATACTGTCACAAATTTTAAATATCCCAGGGATTGCCTTTTCTATAGTAAATTTTTCAAAAACTAATTTTATACTGTCGCAAATTTTATGTGCGCCAGGGATTGCCTCTTCTACAGTAAATTATTCAAAAAATAATTTTCAACTGTCACAAATTTTAATTGCGCCAGGGATTGCCTTTTCTACAGTAAATTATTCAAAAAATAATTTTCAACTGTCACAAATTTTAATTACGCCAGGGATTGCCTTTTCTATAGTAAATTTTTCAAAAACTAATTTTATACTGTCGCAAATTTTATGTGCGCCAGGGATTGCCTTTTCTACAGTAAATTATTCAAAAACTAATTTTATACTGTCGCAAATTTTAATTGCGCCAGGGATTGACTTTTCTATACTAAATTATTCAAAAAATAATTTTCTACTCTCGCAAATTTTAATTGCGCCAGGGATTGCCTTTTCTATAGTAAATTATTCAAAAAATAATTTTCTACTGTCGCAAATTTTAAATATCCCAGGGATTGCCTTTTCTACAGTAAATTATTCAAAAAATAATTTTCAACTGTCACAAATTTTATGTGCGCCAGGGATTGCCTTTTCTATAGTAAATTATTCAAAAAATAATTTTCAACTGTCACAAATTTTATGTGCGCCAGGGATTGCCTTTTCTACAGTAAATTATTCAAAAACTAATTTTATACTGTCACAAATTTTAATTGCGCCAGGGATTGCCTTTTCTACAGTAAATTATTCAAAAACTAATTTTATACTGTCACAAATTTTATGTGCGCCAGGGATTGCCTTTTCTATAGTAAATTATTCAAAAACTAATTTTATACTGTCACAAATTTTAATTGCGCCAGGGATTGACTTTTCTATAGTAAATTATTCAAAAAATAATTTTATACTGTCGCAAATTTTATGTGCGCCAGGGATTGCCTTTTCTATAGTAAATTATTCAAAAAATAATTTTCTACTGTCGCAAAATTTAAATATCCCAGGGATTGCCTTTTCTATAGTAAATTATTCAAAAAATAATTTTCTACTGTCGCAAATTTTAAATATCCCAGGGATTGCCTTTTCTACAGTAAATTATTCAAAAACTAATTTTATACTGTCGCAAATTTTAATTACGCCAGGGATTGCCTTTTCTACAGTAAATTATTCAAAAAATAATTTTATACTGTCGCAAATTTTAAATATCCCAGGGATTGCCTTTTCTATAGTAAATTATTCAAAAAATAATTTTATACTGTCGCCAATTTTAAATATCCCAAGGATTGCCTTTTCTATAGTAAATTATTCAAAAAATAATTTTATACTGTCGCAAATTTTATGTGCGCCAGGGATTGCCTTTTCTATAGTAAATTATTCAAAAAATAATTTTATACTGTCGCAAATTTTATGTGCGCCAGGGATTGCCTTTTCTATAGTAAATTTTTCAAAAACTAATTTTCTACTGTCGCAAATTTTAAATATCCCAGGGATTGCCTTTTCTACAGTAAATTATTCAAAAAATAATTTTCTACTGTCGCAAATTTTAATTGCGCCAGGGATTGCCTTTTATATAGTAAATTATTCAAAAACTAATTTTATACTGTCGCAAATTTTAATTGCGCCAGGGATTGACTTTTCTATAGTAAATTTTTCAAAAAATAATTTTCTACTGTCGCAAATTTTAAATATCCCAGGGATTGCCTTTTCTACAGTAAATTATTCAAAAACTAATTTTATACTGTCGCAAATTTTAATTACGCCAGGGATTGCCTTTTCTATAGTAAATTATTCAAAAACTAATTTTATACTGTCGCAAATTTTATGTGCGCCAGGGATTGCCTTTTCTACAGTAAATTATTCAAAAAATAATTTTTTACTGTCGCAAATTTTAATTGCGCCAGGGATTGCCTTTTCTATAGTAAATTATTCAAAAACTAATTTTATACTGTCGCAAATTTTAATTGCGCCAGGGATTGACTTTTCTATAGTAAATTATTCAAAAAATAATTTTCTACTGTCGCAAATTTTAAATATCCCAGGGATTGCCTTTTCTATAGTAAATTATTCAAAAAATAATTTTCTACTGTCGCAAATTTTAAATATCCCAGGGATTGCCTTTTCTACAGTAAATTATTCAAAAAATAATTTTATACTGTCGCAAATTTTATGTGCGCCAGGGATTGCCTTTTCTACAGTAAATTATTCAAAAAATAATTTTCAACTGTCACAAATTTTATGTGCGCCAGGGATTGCCTTTTCTATAGTAAATTATTCAAAAAATAATTTTCAACTGTCACAAATTTTAATTGCGCCAGGGATTGCCTTTTCTATAGTAAATTATTCAAAAACTAATTTTATACTGTCGCAAATTTTAATTGCGCCAGGGATTGACTTTTCTATAGTAAATTTTTCAAAAAATAATTTTCTACTGTCGCAAATTTTAAATATCCCAGGGATTGCCTTTTCTACAGTAAATTATTCAAAAACTAATTTTATACTGTCGCAAATTTTAATTACGCCAGGGATTGCCTTTTCTATAGTAAATTATTCAAAAACTAATTTTATACTGTCGCAAATTTTATGTGCGCCAGGGATTGCCTTTTCTACAGTAAATTATTCAAAAAATAATTTTCTACTGTCGCAAATTTTAAATATCCCAGGGATTGCCTTTTCTACAGTAAATTATTCAAAAAATAATTTTATACTGTCGCAAATTTTATGTGCGCCAGGGATTGCCTTTTCTACAGTAAATTATTCAAAAAATAATTTTCAACTGTCGCAAATTTTAATTGCGCCAGGGATTGACTTTTCTATAGTAAATTATTCAAAAAATAATTTTCTACTGTCGCAAATTTTAAATATCCCAGGGATTGCCTTTTCTATAGTAAATTATTCAAAAAATAATTTTCTACTGTCGCAAATTTTAAATATCCCAGGGATTGCCTTTTCTACAGTAAATTATTCAAAAAATAATTTTATACTGTCGCAAATTTTATGTGCGCCAGGGATTGCCTTTTCTACAGTAAATTATTCAAAAAATAATTTTCAACTGTCACAAATTTTATGTGCGCCAGGGATTGCCTTTTCTATAGTAAATTATTCAAAAAATAATTTTCTACTGTCGCAAATTTTAATTGCGCCAGGGATTGCCTTTTATATAGTAAATTATTCAAAAACTAATTTTATACTGTCGCAAATTTTAATTGCGCCAGGGATTGACTTTTCTATAGTAAATTTTTCAAAAAATAATTTTCTACTGTCGCAAATTTTAAATATCCCAGGGATTGCCTTTTCTACAGTAAATTATTCAAAAACTAATTTTATACTGTCGCAAATTTTAATTACGCCAGGGATTGCATTTTCTATAGTAAATTATTCAAAAACTAATTTTATACTGTCGCAAATTTTATGTGCGCCAGGGATTGCCTTTTCTACAGTAAATTATTCAAAAAATAATTTTTTACTGTCGCAAATTTTAATTGCGCCAGGGATTGCCTTTTCTATAGTAAATTATTCAAAAACTAATTTTATACTGTCGCAAATTTTAATTGCGCCAGGGATTGCCTTTTATATAGTAAATTATTCAAAAAATAATTTTATACTGTCGCAAATTTTAAATATCCCAGGGATTGCCTTTTCTATAGTAAATTATTCAAAAAATAATTTTCTACTGTCGCAAATTTTAAATATCCCAGGGATTGCCTTTTCTACAGTAAATTATTCAAAAAATAATTTTATACTGTCGCAAATTTTAATTGCGCCAGGGATTGACTTTTCTATAGTAAATTTTTCAAAAAATAATTTTCTACTGTCGCAAATTTTAAATATCCCAGGGATTGCCTTTTCTACAGTAAATTATTCAAAAACTAATTTTATACTGTCGCAAATTTTAATTGCGCCAGGGATTGACTTTTCTATAGTAAATTATTCAAAAAATAATTTTCTACTGTCGCAAATTTTATGTGCGCCAGGGATTGCCTTTTCTACAGTAAATTATTCAAAAACTAATTTTATACTGTCACAAATTTTAATTGCGCCAGGGATTGCCTTTTCTATAGTAAATTATTCAAAAAATAATTTTATACTGTCGCAAATTTTATGTGCGCCAGGGATTGCCTTTTCTATAGTAAATTTTTCAAAAACTAATTTTATACTGTCACAAATTTTAATTGCGCCAGGGATTGCCTTTTCTATAGTAAATTATTCAAAAAATAATTTTCTACTGTCGCAAATTTTAAATATCCCAGGGATTGACTTTTCTATAGTAAATTATTCAAAAAATAATTTTATACTGTCGCAAATTTTAATTGCGCCAGGGATTGCCTTTTCTATAGTAAATTTTTCAAAAAATAATTTTATACTGTCACAAATTTTAATTGCGCCAGGGATTGCCTTTTCTATAGTAAATTATTCAAAAAATAATTTTATACTGTCGCAAATTTTAAATATCCCAGGGATTGCCTTTTCTATAGTAAATTATTCAAAAAATAATTTTCTACTGTCGCAAATTTTAAATATCCCAGGGATTGCCTTTTCTACAGTAAATTATTCAAAAAATAATTTTATACTGTCGCAAATTTTAATTGCGCCAGGGATTGACTTTTCTATAGTAAATTATTCAAAAAATAATTTTATACTGTCACAAATTTTAATTGCGCCAGGGATTGCCTTTTCTATAGTAAATTATTCAAAAAATAATTTTATACTGTCGCAAATTTTAAATATCCCAGGGATTGCCTTTTCTACAGTAAATTATTCAAAAACTAATTTTATACTGTCACAAATTTTAATTGCGCCAGGGATTGCCTTTTCTATAGTAAATTATTCAAAAAATAATTTTCTACTGTCGCAAATTTTAAATATCCCAGGGATTGCCTTTTCTACAGTAAATTATTCAAAAAATAATTTTTTACTGTCGCAAATTTTAAATATCCCAGGGATTGCCTTTTCTACAGTAAATTATTCAAAAAATAATTTTATACTGTCACAAATTTTAATTGCGCCCAGGGATTGACTTTTCTATAGTAAATTATTCAAAAAATAATTTTCAACTGTCGCAAATTTTAAATATCCCAGGGATTGCCTTTTCTATAGTAAATTATTCAAAAAATAATTTTCAACTGTCACAAATTTTAATTGCGCCAGGGATTGCCTTTTCTATAGTAAATTATTCAAAAAATAATTTTATACTGTCACAAATTTTAATTGCGCCAGGGATTGACTTTTCTATAGTAAATTTTTCAAAAACTAATTTTCTACTGTCACAAATTTTAATTGCGCCAGGGATTGCCTTTTCTATAGTAAATTATTCAAAAACTAATTTTATACTGTCGCAAATTTTATGTGCGCCAGGGATTGCCTTTTCTATAGTAAATTATTCAAAAAATAATTTTATACTGTCGCAAATTTTAAATATCCCAGGGATTGCCTTTTCTATAGTAAATTTTTCAAAAACTAATTTTATACTGTCGCAAATTTTATGTGCGCCAGGGATTGCCTTTTCTATAGTAAATTATTCAAAAACTAATTTTTTACTGTCGCAAATTTTAATTACGCCAGGGATTGACTTTTCTATAGTAAATTATTCAAAAAATAATTTTTTACTGTCGCAAATTTTAAATATCCCAGGGATTGCCTTTTCTATAGTAAATTATTCAAAAAATAATTTTCAACTGTCACAAATTTTATGTGCGCCAGGGATTGCCTTTTATATAGTAAATTTTTCAAAAAATAATTTTTTACTGTCGCAAATTTTAATTGCGCCAGGAATTGCCTTTTCTATAGTAAATTATTCAAAAAATAATTTTATACTGTCGCAAATTTTAAATATACCAGGGATTGCCTTTTCTACAGTAAATTATTCAAAAACTAATTTTATACTGTCGCAAATTTTAAATATCCCAGGGATTGCCTTTTCTATAGTAAATTATTCAAAAAATAATTTTCTACTGTCGCAAATTTTAAATATCCCAGGGATTGCCTTTTCTACAGTAAATTTTTCAAAAACTAATTTTATACTGTCGCAAATTTTAATTGCGCCAGGGATTGCCTTTTATATAGTAAATTTTTCAAAAACTAATTTAATACTGTCGCAAATTTTATGTGCGCCAGGGATTGCCTTTTCTACAGTAAATTTTTCAAAAACTAATTTTATACTGTCGCAAATTTTAATTGCGCCAGGGATTGCCTTTTATATAGTAAATTTTTCAAAAACTAATTTTATACTGTCGCAAATTTTATGTGCGCCAGGGATTGCCTTTTCTATAGTAAATTATTCAAAAAATAATTTTCTACTGTCGCAAATTTTAATTGCGCCAGGGATTGCCTTTTCTATAGTAAATTATTCAAAAAATAATTTTATACTGTCGCAAATTTTATGTGCGCCAGGGATTGCCTTTTCTACAGTAAATTATTCAAAAAATAATTTTCAACTGTCACAAATTTTAATTGCGCCAGGGATTGCCTTTTCTACAGTAAATTTTTCAAAAACTAATTTTATACTGTCGCAAATTTTAATTGCGCCAGGGATTGCCTTTTATATAGTAAATTTTTCAAAAAATAATTTTCAACTGTCGCAAATTTTAATTACGCCAGGGATTGCCTTTTCTATAGTAAATTATTCAAAAAATAATTTTCTACTGTCGCAAATTTTAAATATCCCAGGGATTGCCTTTTCTATAGTAAATTATTCAAAAAATAATTTTCAACTGTCACAAATTTTATGTGCGCCAGGGATTGCCTTTTATATAGTAAATTTTTCAAAAAATAATTTTTTACTGTCGCAAATTTTAATTGCGCCAGGGATTGCCTTTTCTATAGTAAATTATTCAAAAAATAATTTTATACTGTCGCAAATTTTAAATATCCCAGGGATTGCCTTTTCTACAGTAAATTATTCAAAAACTAATTTTATACTGTCGCAAATTTTAAATATCCCAGGGATTGCCTTTTCTATAGTAAATTATTCAAAAAATAATTTTCTACTGTCGCAAATTTTAAATATCCCAGGGATTGCCTTTTCTACAGTAAATTATTCAAAAAATAATTTTCAACTGTCGCAAATTTTAATTACGCCAGGGATTGCCTTTTCTATAGTAAATTATTCAAAAACTAATTTTATACTGTCGCAAATTTTAATTGCGCCAGGGATTGACTTTTCTATAGTAAATTATTCAAAAAATAATTTTTTACTGTCGCAAATTTTATGTGCGCCAGGGATTGCCTTTCTATAGTAAATTTTTCAAAAACTAATTTTCAACTGTCACAAATTTTAATTGCGCCAGGGATTGCCTTTTCTATAGTAAATTATTCAAAAAATAATTTTCAACTGTCACAAATTTTATGTGCGCCAGGGATTGCCTTTTCTACAGTAAATTATTCAAAAAATAATTTTCTACTGTCGCAAATTTTATGTGCGCCAGGGATTGCCTTTTCTACAGTAAATTATTCAAAAAATAATTTTCAACTGTCGCAAATTTTAATTACGCCAGGGATTGCCTTTTCTATAGTAAATTATTCAAAAAATATTTTTCTACTGTCGCAAATTTTAAATATCCCAGGGATTGCCTTTTCTATAGTAAATTATTCAAAAAATAATTTTCAACTGTCACAAATTTTATGTGCGCCAGGGATTGCCTTTTATATAGTAAATTTTTCAAAAAATAATTTTTTACTGTCGCAAATTTTAATTGCGCCAGGGATTGCCTTTTCTATAGTAAATTATTCAAAAAATAATTTTATACTGTCGCAAATTTTAAATATCCCAGGGATTGCCTTTTCTACAGTAAATTATTCAAAAACTAATTTTATACTGTCGCAAATTTTAAATATCCCAGGGATTGCCTTTTCTATAGTAAATTATTTAAAAAATAATTTTCTACTGTCGCAAATTTTAAATATCCCAGGGATTGCCTTTTCTATAGTAAATTATTCAAAAAATAATTTTCTACTGTCGCAAATTTTATGTGCGCCAGGGATTGCCTTTTCTACAGTAAATTATTCAAAAAATAATTTTTTACTGTCGCAAATTTTATGTGCGCCAGGGATTGCCTTTTCTATAGTAAATTTTTCAAAAACTAATTTTCAACTGTCACAAATTTTAATTGCGCCAGGGATTGCCTTTTCTATAGTAAATTATTCAAAAAATAATTTTCAACTGTCACAAATTTTATGTGCGCCAGGGATTGCCTTTTCTACAGTAAATTATTCAAAAAATAATTTTCTACTGTCGCAAATTTAAATTGCGCCAGGGATTGCCTTTTCTATAGTAAATTATTCAAAAAATAATTTTTTACTGTCGCAAATTTTATGTGCGCCAGGGATTGCCTTTTATATAGTAAATTATTCAAAAAATAATTTTATACTGTCGCAAGTTTTAAATATCCCAGGGATTGCCTTTTCTATAGTAAATTATTCAAAAAATAATTTTCTACTGTCGCAAATTTTAAATATCCCAGGGATTGCCTTTTCTACAGTAAATTATTCAAAAAATAATTTTATACTGTCGCAAATTTTATGTGAGCCAGGGATTGCCTTTTCTACAGTAAATTATTCAAAAAATAATTTTCAACTGTCACAAATTTTATGTGCGCCAGGGATTGCCTTTACTATAGTAAATTATTCAAAAAATAATTTTCAACTGTCACAAATTTTAATTGCGCCAGGGATTGCCTTTTCTATAGTAAATTATTCAAAAAATAATTTTCTACTGTCGCAAATTTTAAATATCCCAGGGATTGCCTTTTCTACAGTAAATTATTCAAAAACTAATTTTATACTGTCGCAAATTTTAATTACGCCAGGAATTGCCTTTTATATAGTAAATTATTCAAAAAATAATTTTATACTGTCGCAAATTTTAAATATCCCAGGGATTGCCTTTTCTATAGTAAATTTTTCAAAAACTAATTTTATACTGTCGCAAATTTTATGTGCGCCAGGGATTGCCTTTTATATAGTAAATTATTCAAAAAATAATTTTTTACTGTCGCAAATTTTATGTGCGCCAGGGATTGCCTTTTCTACAGTAAATTATTCAAAAACTAATTTTATACTGTCACAAATTTTAATTGCGCCAGGGATTGCCTTTTCTACAGTAAATTATTCAAAAACTAATTTTATACTGTCACAAATTTTATGTGCGCCAGGGATTGCCTTTTCTATAGTAAATTATTCAAAAAATAATTTTATACTGTCGCAAATTTTATGTGCGCCAGGGATTGCCTTTTCTACAGTAAATTATTCAAAAACTAATTTTTTACTGTCGCAAATTTTAATTGCGCCAGGGATTGCCTTTTCTATAGTAAATTATTCAAAAAATAATTTTATACTGTCGCAAATTTTAAATATCCCAGGGATTGCCTTTTCTACAGTAAATTATTCAAAAACTAATTTTATACTGTCACAAATTTTATGTGCGCCAGGGATTGCCTTTTCTATAGTAAATTATTCAAAAAATAATTTTATACTGTCACAAATTTTATGTGCGCCAGGGATTGCCTTTTCTATAGTAAATTATTCAAAAAATAATTTTATACTGTCGCAAATTTTATGTGCGCCAGGGATTGCCTTTTCTATAGTAAATTATTCAAAAAATAATTTTATACTGTCGCAAATTTTAAATATCCCAGGGATTGCCTTTTCTACAGTAAATTATTCAAAAAATAATTTTTTACTGTCGCAAATTTTAATTACGCCAGGGATTGCCTTTTCTACAGTAAATTATTCAAAAAATAATTTTCAACTGTCACAAATTTTATGTGCGCCAGGGATTGCCTTTTCTACAGTAAATTATTCAAAAACTAATTTTATACTGTCGCAAATTTTAATTGCGCCAGGGATTGACTTTTCTATAGTAAATTATTCAAAAAATAATTTTCTACTGTCGCAAATTTTAATTGCGCCAGGGATTGCCTTTTCTATAGTAAATTATTCAAAAACTAATTTTATACTGTCACAAATTTTAATTGCGCCAGGGATTGCCTTTTCTATAGTAAATTATTCAAAAAATAATTTTATACTGTCGCAAATTTTAAATATCCCAGGGATTGCCTTTTATATAGTAAATTATTCAAAAAATAATTTTCAACTGTCACAAATTTTAATTACGCCAGGGATTGCCTTTTATATAGTAAATTATTCAAAAAATAATTTTATACTGTCGCAAATTTTAATTGCGCCAGGGATTGCCTTTTCTATAGTAAATTATTCAAAAAATAATTTTCTACTGTCGCAAATTTTAAATATCCCAGGGATTGCCTTTTATATAGTAAATTATTCAAAAAATAATTTTATACTGTCGCAAATTTTAATTGCGCCAGGGATTGCCTTTTCTACAGTAAATTATTCAAAAAATAATTTTCTACTGTCGCAAATTTTAAATATCCCAGGGATTGCCTTTTATATAGTAAATTATTCAAAAAATAATTTTCTACTGTCGCAAATTTTAAATATCCCAGGGATTGCCTTTTCTACAGTAAATTATTCAAAAAATAATTTTCAACTGTCACAAATTTTATGTGCGCCAGGGATTGCCTTTTCTACAGTAAATTATTCAAAAACTAATTTTATACTGTCGCAAATTTTATGTGCGCCAGGGATTGACTTTTCTATAGTAAATTATTCAAAAAATAATTTTATACTGTCGCAAATTTTAAATATCCCAGGGATTGCCTTTTCTATAGTAAATTTTTCAAAAAATAATTTTATACTGTCGCAAATTTTAATTGCGCCAGGGATTGCCTTTTCTATAGTAAATTATTCAAAAAATAATTTTATACTGTCGCAAATTTTATGTGCGCCAGGGATTGACTTTTCTATAGTAAATTATTCAAAAAATAATTTTATACTGTCGCAAATTTTAAATATCCCAGGGATTGCCTTTTCTATAGTAAATTTTTCAAAAAATAATTTTATACTGTCGCAAATTTTATGTGCGCCAGGGATTGCCTTTTCTATAGTAAATTATTCAAAAAATAATTTTATACTGTCGCAAATTTTAAATATCCCAGGGATTGCCTTTTCTACAGTAAATTATTCAAAAACTAATTTTATACTGTCGCAAATTTTAAATATCCCAGGGATTGCCTTTTCTATAGTAAATTATTCAAAAAATAATTTTCAACTGTCACAAATTTTAATTACGCCAGGGATTGCCTTTTATATAGTAAATTATTCAAAAAATAATTTTATACTGTCGCAAATTTTAATTGCGCCAGGGATTGCCTTTTCTATAGTAAATTATTCAAAAAATAATTTTCTACTGTCGCAAATTTTAAATATCCCAGGGATTGCCTTTTATATAGTAAATTATTCAAAAAATAATTTTATACTGTCGCAAATTTTAATTGCGCCAGGGATTGCCTTTTCTACAGTAAATTATTCAAAAAATAATTTTCTACTGTCGCAAATTTTAAATATCCCAGGGATTGCCTTTTCTACAGTAAATTATTCAAAAACTAATTTTATACTGTCGCAAATTTTAATTACGCCAGGGATTGCCTTTTATATAGTAAATTATTCAAAAAATAATTTTATACTGTCGCAAATTTTATGTGCGCCAGGGATTGCCTTTTCTATAGTAAATTATTCAAAAAATAATTTTATACTGTCGCAAATTTTAAATATCCCAGGGATTGCCTTTTCTATAGTAAATTATTCAAAAAATAATTTTATACTGTCGCAAATTTTAATTGCGCCAGGGATTGCCTTTTCTATAGTAAATTTTTCAAAAAATAATTTTATACTGTCGCAAATTTTAAATATCCCAGGGATTGCCTTTTCTATAGTAAATTATTCAAAAAATAATTTTCAACTGTCACAAATTTTATGTGCGCCAGGGATTGCCTTTTCTATAGTAAATTATTCAAAAAATAATTTTATACTGTCACAAATTTTAAATATCCCAGGGATTGACTTTTCTATAGTAAATTATTCAAAAAATAATTTTTTACTGTCGCAAATTTTATGTGCGCCAGGGATTGCCTTTTATATAGTAAATTATTCAAAAAATAATTTTATACTGTCACAAATTTTAATTGCGCCAGGGATTGCCTTTTCTACAGTAAATTTTTCAAAAACTAATTTTCTACTGTCGCAAATTTTAATTGCGCCAGGGATTGCCTTTTCTACAGTAAATTTTTCAAAAACTAATTTTCTACTGTCGCAAATTTTAATTGCGCCAGGGATTGCCTTTTCTACAGTAAATTTTTCAAAAACTAATTTTCTACTGTCGCAAATTTTAAATATCCCAGGGATTGCCTTTTCTACAGTAAATTATTCAAAAACTAATTTTCTACTGTCACAAATTTTAAATATCCCAGGGATTGCCTTTTCTACAGTAAATTATTCAAAAACTAATTTCATACTGTCGCAAATTTTAAATATCCCAGGGATTGCCTTTTCTACAGTAAATTATTCAAAAAATAATTTTTTACTGTCGCAAATTTTATGTGCGCCAGGGATTGCCTTTTCTATAGTAAATTATTCAAAAACTAATTTTATACTGTCGCAAATTTTATGTGCGCCAGGGATTGCCTTTTCTACAGTAAATTATTCAAAAACTAATTTTATACTGTCGCAAATTTTAATTGCGCCAGGGATTGACTTTTCTATAGTAAATTATTCAAAAAATAATTTTCTACTGTCGCAAATTTTAAATATCCCAGGGATTGCCTTTTATATAGTAAATTATTCAAAAACTAATTTTTTACTGTCGCAAATTTTATGTGCGCCAGGGATTGCCTTTTCTATAGTAAATTATTCAAAAACTAATTTTATACTGTCGCAAATTTTATGTGCGCCAGGGATTGCCTTTTCTACAGTAAATTATTCAAAAACTAATTTTATACTGTCGCAAATTTTATGTGCGCCAGGGATTGCCTTTTCTATAGTAAATTATTCAAAAAATAATTTTCAACTGTCACAAATTTTAATTGCGCCAGGGATTGCCTTTTCTATAGTAAATTATTCAAAAAATAATTTTATACTGTCGCAAATTTTATGTGCGCCAGGGATTGCCTTTTCTATAGTAAATTATTCAAAAAATAATTTTCAACTGTCACAAATTTTAAATATCCCAGGGATTGCCTTTTCTACAGTAAATTATTCAAAAACTAATTTTATACTGTCGCAAATTTTAAATATCCCAGGGATTGCCTTTTCTATAGTAAATTATTCAAAAAATAATTTTCAACTGTCGCAAATTTTAATTACGCCAGGGATTGCCTTTTCTATAGTAAATTATTCAAAAAATAATTTTATACTGTCGCAAATTTTATGTGCGCCAGGGATTGCCTTTTCTATAGTAAATTATTCAAAAAATAATTTTCAACTGTCACAAATTTTAATTACGCCAGGGATTGCCTTTTATATAGTAAATTATTCAAAAAATAATTTTATACTGTCGCAAATTTTAAATATCCCAGGGATTGCCTTTTCTATAGTAAATTATTCAAAAAATAATTTTCAACTGTCACAAATTTTAATTGCGCCAGGGATTGCCTTTTATATAGTAAATTATTCAAAAAATAATTTTATACTGTCGCAAATTTTAATTGCGCCAGGGATTGACTTTTCTACAGTAAATTATTCAAAAAATAATTTTATACTGTCGCAAATTTTAAATATCCCAGGGATTGCCTTTTCTATAGTAAATTTTTCAAAAAATAATTTTCAACTGTCACAAATTTTAATTGCGCCAGGGATTGCCTTTTCTATAGTAAATTTTTCAAAAACTAATTTTCTACTGTCGCAAATTTTAATTACGCCAGGGATTGCCTTTTCTATAGTAAATTATTCAAAAAATAATTTTATACTGTCGCAAATTTTAATTACGCCAGGGATTGCCTTTTCTATAGTAAATTATTCAAAAAATAATTTTATACTGTCGCAAATTTTAAATATCCCAGGGATTGACTTTTCTATAGTAAATTATTCAAAAAATAATTTTTTACTGTCGCAAATTTTATGTGCGCCAGGGATTGCCTTTTATATAGTAAATTATTCAAAAAATAATTTTATACTGTCGCAAATTTTAAATATCCCAGGGATTGCCTTTTCTATAGTAAATTATTCAAAAAATAATTTTATACTGTCGCAAATTTTAATTACGCCAGGGATTGCCTTTTATATAGTAAATTATTCAAAAAATAATTTTATACTGTCGCAAATTTTAATTACGCCAGGGATTGCCTTTTCTATAGTAAATTATTCAAAAAATAATTTTATACTGTCGCAAATTTTAATTACGCCAGGGATTGCCTTTTCTATAGTAAATTATTCAAAAAATAAATTTATACTGTCGCAAATTTTAAATATCCCAGGGATTGCCTTTTCTATAGTAAATTATTCAAAAAATAATTTTTTACTGTCGCAAATTTTATGTGCGCCAGGGATTGCCTTTTATATAGTAAATTATTCAAAAAATAATTTTATACTGTCGCAAATTTTAAATATCCCAGGGATTGCCTTTTCTATAGTAAATTATTCAAAAAATAATTTTATACTGTCACAAATTTTAATTACGCCAGGGATTGCCTTTTCTATAGTAAATTATTCAAAAAATAATTTTTTACTGTCGCAAATTTTAATTGCGCCAGGGATTGCCTTTTCTATAGTAAATTATTCAAAAAATAATTTTATACTGTCGCAAATTTTATGTGCGCCAGGGATTGCCTTTTCTATAGTAAATTATTCAAAAAATAATTTTTTACTGTCGCAAATTTTAAATATCCCAGGGATTGCCTTTTCTATAGTAAATTATTCAAAAAATAATTTTCTACTGTCACAAATTTTAATTACGCCAGGGATTGCCTTTTCTATAGTAAATTATTCAAAAAATAATTTTTTACTGTCGCAAATTTTATGTGCGCCAGGGATTGCCTTTTCTATAGTAAATTATTCAAAAAATAATTTTATACTGTCGCAAATTTTATGTGCGCCAGGGATTGCCTTTTCTATAGTAAATTATTCAAAAAATAATTTTATACTGTCGCAAATTTTAAATATCCCAGGGATTGCCTTTTCTATAGTAAATTATTCAAAAAATAATTTTCTACTGTCGCAAATTTTAAATATCCCAGGGATTGCCTTTTCTATAGTAAATTATTCAAAAAATAATTTTCTACTGTCGCAAATTTTAAATATCCCAGGGATTGCCTTTTCTACAGTAAATTATTCAAAAAATAATTTTCTACTGTCGCAAATTTTATGTGTGCCAGGGATTGCCTTTTCTACAGTAAATTATTCAAAAACTAATTTTTTACTGTCGCAAATTTTAATTGCGCCAGGGATTGCCTTTTCTATAGTAAATTATTCAAAAAATAATTTTCAACTGTCACAAATTTTATGTGCGCCAGGGATTGCCTTTTCTACAGTAAATTATTCAAAAACTAATTTTTTACTGTCGCAAATTTTAATTGCGCCAGGGATTGCCTTTTCTATAGTAAATTATTCAAAAAATAATTTTATACTGTCGCAAATTTTATGTGCGCCAGGGATTGCCTTTTCTATAGTAAATTATTCAAAAAATAATTTTATACTGTCGCAAATTTTAAATATCCCAGGGATTGCCTTTTCTATAGTAAATTATTCAAAAAATAATTTTATACTGTCGCAAATTTTATGTGCGCCAGGGATTGCCTTTTCTATAGTAAATTATTCAAAAAATAATTTTATACTGTCGCAAATTTTAAATATCCCAGGGATTGCCTTTTCTATAGTAAATTTTTCAAAAACTAATTTTATACTGTCACAAATTTTAATTGCGCCAGGGATTGCCTTTTCTATAGTAAATTATTCAAAAAATAATTTTATACTGTCACAAATTTTAATTGCGCCAGGGATTGACTTTTCTATAGTAAATTATTCAAAAAATAATTTTATACTGTCGCAAATTTTAAATATCCCAGGGATTGCCTTTTCTATAGTAAATTTTTCAAAAAATAATTTTCTACTGTCGCAAATTTTATGTGCGCCAGGGATTGCCTTTTCTACAGTAAATTATTCAAAAACTAATTTTATACTGTCACAAATTTTAATTGCGCCAGGGATTGCCTTTTCTATAGTAAATTATTCAAAAAATTATTTTCAACTGTCGCAAATTTTATGTGCGCCAGGGATTGCCTTTTCTATAGTAAATTATTCAAAAAATAATTTTCTACTGTCGCAAATTTTATGTGCGCCAGGGATTGCCTTTTCTATAGTAAATTATTCAAAAAATAATTTTATACTGTCGCAAATTTTATGTGCGCCAGGGATTGCCTTTTCTACAGTAAATTATTCAAAAACTAATTTTATACTGTCACAAATTTTAATTGCGCCAGGGATTGCCTTTTCTATAGTAAATTATTCAAAAAATAATTTTCAACTGTCACAAATTTTATGTGCGCCAGGGATTGCCTTTTCTATAGTAAATTATTCAAAAAATAATTTTATACTGTCACAAATTTTAATTGCGCCAGGGATTGACTTTTCTATAGTAAATTATTCAAAAAATAATTTTATACTGTCGCAAATTTTAAATATCCCAGGGATTGCCTTTTCTATAGTAAATTTTTCAAAAAATAATTTTCTACTGTCGCAAATTTTATGTGCGCCAGGGATTGCCTTTTCTACAGTAAATTATTCAAAAACTAATTTTATACTGTCACAAATTTTAATTACGCCAGGGATTGCCTTTTCTACAGTAAATTATTCAAAAAATAATTTTATACTGTCGCAAATTTTATGTGCGCCAGGGATTGCCTTTTCTACAGTAAATTATTCAAAAACTAATTTTATACTGTCACAAATTTTATGTGCGCCAGGGATTGCCTTTTCTATAGTAAATTATTCAAAAAATAATTTTATACTGTCGCAAATTTTAAATATCCCAGGGATTGCCTTTTCTATAGTAAATTATTCAAAAAATAATTTTATACTGTCGCAAATTTTATGTGCGCCAGGGATTGCCTTTTCTATAGTAAATTATTCAAAAAATAATTTTCAACTGTCACAAATTTTATGTGCGCCAGGGATTGCCTTTTCTATAGTAAATTATTCAAAAAATAATTTTATACTGTCACAAATTTTAATTACGCCAGGGATTGCCTTTTCTATAGTAAATTTTTCAAAAAATAATATTATACTGTCGCAAATTTTAAATATCCCAGGGATTGCCTTTTCTATAGTAAATTATTCAAAAAATAATTTTATACTGTCGCAAATTTTAAATATCCCAGGGATTGCCTTTTCTATAGTAAATTTTTCAAAAACTAATTTTATACTGTCGCAAATTTTATGTGCGCCAGGGATTGCCTTTTCTATAGTAAATTATTCAAAAAATAATTTTATACTGTCGCAAATTTTAAATATCCCAGGGATTGCCTTTTCTATAGTAAATTATTCAAAAAATAATTTTATACTGTCGCAAATTTTAATTGCGCCAGGGATTGCCTTTTCTATAGTAAATTATTCAAAAACTAATTTTATACTGTCGCAAATTTTATGTGCGCCAGGGATTGCCTTTTCTATAGTAAATTATTCAAAAAATAATTTTATACTGTCGCAAATTTTAAATATCCCAGGGATTGCCTTTTCTACAGTAAATTATTCAAAAAATAATTTTTTACTGTCGCAAATTTTAATTACGCCAGGGATTGCCTTTTCTACAGTAAATTATTCAAAAAATAATTTTCAACTGTCACAAATTTTATGTGCGCCAGGGATTGCCTTTTCTACAGTAAATTATTCAAAAACTAATTTTATACTGTCGCAAATTTTAATTGCGCCAGGGATTGACTTTTCTATAGTAAATTATTCAAAAAATAATTTTCTACTGTCGCAAATTTTAATTGCGCCAGGGATTGCCTTTTCTATAGTAAATTATTCAAAAAATAATTTTCTACTGTCGCAAATTTTAAATATCCCAGGGATTGCCTTTTCTACAGTAAATTATTCAAAAAATAATTTTATACTGTCGCAAATTTTATGTGCGCCAGGGATTGCCTTTTCTACAGTAAATTATTCAAAAAATAATTTTCAACTGTCACAAATTTTATGTGCGCCAGGGATTGCCTTTTCTATAGTAAATTATTCAAAAACTAATTTTCAACTGTCACAAATTTTAATTGCGCCAGGGATTGCCTTTTATATAGTAAATTTTTCAAAAACTAATTTTATACTGTCGCAAATTTTAATTGCGCCAGGGATTGCCTTTTCTACAGTAAATTATTCAAAAAATAATTTTCTACTGTCGCAAATTTTAATTACGCCAGGGATTGCCTTTTCTATAGTAAATTATTCAAAAAATAATTTTATACTGTCGCAAATTTTAATTGCGCCAGGGATTGCCTTTTCTACAGTAAATTATTCAAAAAATAATTTTCAACTGTCGCAAATTTTATGTGCGCCAGGGATTGCCTTTTCTATAGTAAATTTTTCAAAAACTAATTTTCTACTGTCACAAATTTTAATTGCGCCAGGGATTGCCTTTTCTACAGTAAATTATTCAAAAAATAATTTTATACTGTCGCAAATTTTATGTGCGCCAGGGATTGCCTTTTCTATAGTAAATTATTCAAAAAATAATTTTCTACTGTCGCAAATTTTAATTACGCCAGGGATTGCCTTTTCTATAGTAAATTATTCAAAAACTAATTTTATACTGTCACAAATTTTAATTGCGCCAGGGATTGCCTTTTCTATAGTAAATTTTTCAAAAACTAAATTTCTACTGTCGCAAATTTTATGTGCGCCAGGGATTGCCTTTTCTATAGTAAATTATTCAAAAAATAATTTTCTACTGTCGCAAATTTTAATTACGCCAGGGATTGCCTTTTCTATAGTAAATTATTCAAAAAATAATTTTATACTGTCACAAATTTTATGTGCGCCAGGGATTGCCTTTTATATAGTAAATTTTTCAAAAAATAATTTTTTACTGTCGCAAATTTTAATTGCGCCAGGGATTGCCTTTTCTATAGTAAATTATTCAAAAAATAATTTTATACTGTCGCAAATTTTATGTGCGCCAGGGATTGCCTTTTCTATAGTAAATTATTCAAAAAATAATTTTCTACTGTCGCAAATTTTAAATATCCCAGGGATTGCCTTTTCTACAGTAAATTATTCAAAAAATAATTTTTTACTGTCGCAAATTTTATGTGCGCCAGGGATTGCCTTTTCTATAGTAAATTATTCAAAAAATAATTTTTTAATGTCGCAAATTTTATGTGCGCCAGGGATTGCCTTTTCTATAGTAAATTATTCAAAAAATAATTTTATACTGTCACAAATTTTATGTGCGCCAGGGATTGCCTTTTATATAGTAAATTATTCAAAAACTAATTTTTTACTGTCGCAAATTTTAATTACGCCAGGGATTGCCTTTTATATAGTAAATTATTCAAAAAATAATTTTCTACTGTCGCAAATTTTATGTGCGCCAGGGATTGACTTTTCTATAGTAAATTATTCAAAAAATAATTTTCTACTGTCGCAAATTTTAATTGCGCCAGGGATTGCCTTTTCTATAGTAAATTATTCAAAAAATAATTTTTACTGTCGCAAATTTTATGTGCGCCAGGGATTGCCTTTTCTACAGTAAATTATTCAAAAAATAATTTTCAACTGTCACAAATTTTAATTACGCCAGGGATTGCCTTTTCTACAGTAAATTATTCAAAAAATAATTTTCTACTGTCGCAAATTTTAATTGCGCCAGGGATTGCCTTTTCTATAGTAAATTATTCAAAAAATAATTTTTTACTGTCGCAAATTTTATGTGCGCCAGGGATTGCCTTTTATATAGTAAATTATTCAAAAAATAATTTTATACTGTCGCAAATTTTAAATATCCCAGGGATTGCCTTTTCTATAGTAAATTATTCAAAAAATAATTTTCTACTGTCGCAAATTTTAAATATCCCAGGGATTGCCTTTTCTACAGTAAATTATTCAAAAACTAATTTTCAACTGTCACAAATTTTAATTGCGCCAGGGATTGCCTTTTATATAGTAAATTTTTCAAAAACTAATTTTATACTGTCGCAAATTTTAATTGCGCCAGGGATTGCCTTTTCTACAGTAAATTATTCAAAAACTAATTTTCAACTGTCGCAAATTTTAAATATCCCAGGGATTGCCTTTTCTACAGTAAATTATTCAAAAACTAATTTTATACTGTCGCAAATTTTAATTACGCCAGGGATTGCCTTTTATATAGTAAATTATTCAAAAAATAATTTTATACTGTCGCAAATTTTAAATATCCCAGGGATTGCCTTTTCTATAGTAAATTTTTCAAAAACTAATTTTATACTGTCGCAAATTTTATGTGCGCCAGGGATTGCCTTTTATATAGTAAATTATTCAAAAAATAATTTTTTACTGTCGCAAATTTTATGTGCGCCAGGGATTGCCTTTTCTACAGTAAATTATTCAAAAACTAATTTTATACTGTCACAAATTTTAATTGCGCCAGGGATTGCCTTTTCTACAGTAAATTATTCAAAAACTAATTTTCAACTGTCACAAATTTTAATTGCGCCAGGGATTGCCTTTTATATAGTAAATTTTTCAAAAACTAATTTTATACTGTCGCAAATTTTAATTGCGCCTGGGATTGCCTTTTCTACAGTAAATTATTCAAAAACTAATTTTCAACTGTCACAAATTTTAATTGCGCCAGGGATTGCCTTTTATATAGTAAATTATTCAAAAAATAATTTTCTACTGTCGCAAATTTTAAATATCCCAGGGATTGCCTTTTCTACAGTAAATTATTCAAAAACTAATTTTCAACTGTCACAAATTTTATGTGCGCCAGGGATTGCCTTTTCTATAGTAAATTTTTCAAAAAATAATTTTCAACTGTCACAAATTTTATGTGCGCCAGGGATTGCCTTTTCTACAGTAAATTATTCAAAAACTAATTTTATACTGTCACAAATTTTAATTGCGCCAGGGATTGCCTTTTCTACAGTAAATTATTCAAAAACTAATTTTATACTGTCACAAATTTTATGTGCGCCAGGGATTGCCTTTTCTATAGTAAATTTTTCAAAAACTAATTTTATACTGTCGCGAATTTTATGTGCGCCAGGGATTGCCTTTTCTATAGTAAATTATTCAAAAAATAATTTTATACTGTCACAAATTTTATGTGCGCCAGGGATTGCCTTTTATATAGTAAATTTTTCAAAAAATAATTTTATACTGTCGCAAATTTTAATTACGCCAGGGATTGCCTTTTATATAGTAAATTATTCAAAAAATAATTTTCTACTGTCGCAAATTTTATGTGCGCCAGGGATTGACTTTTCTATAGTAAATTATTCAAAAAATAATTTTCTACTGTCGCAAATTTTAATTGCGCCAGGGATTGCCTTTTCTATAGTAGATTATTCAAAAAATAATTTTTTACTGTCGCAAATTTTATGTGCGCCAGGGATTGCCTTTTCTACAGTAAATTATTCAAAAAATAATTTTCAACTGTCACAAATTTTAATTACGCCAGGGATTGCCTTTTCTACAGTAAATTATTCAAAAAATAATTTTCAACTGTCACAAATTTTAATTTCGCCAGGGATTGCCTTTTATATAGTAAATTATTCAAAAAATAATTTTATACTGTCGCAAATTTTAATTGCGCCAGGGATTGCCTTTTCTATAGTAAATTATTCAAAAAATAATTTTCTACTGTCGCAAATTTTATGTGCGCCAGGGATTGCCTTTTCTACAGTAAATTATTCAAAAAATAATTTTATACTGTCGCAAATTTTATGTGCGCCAGGGATTGCCTTTTCTACAGTAAATTATTCAAAAACTAATTTTTTACTGTCGCAAATTTTAATTGCGCCAGGGATTGCCTTTTCTATAGTAAATTATTCAAAAAATAATTTTATACTGTCGCAAATTTTAATTACGCCAGGGATTGCCTTTTCTATAGTAAATTATTCAAAAAATAATTTTTTACTGTCGCAAATTTTATGTGCGCCAGGGATTGCCTTTTCTACAGTAAATTATTCAAAAACTAATTTTATACTGTCACAAATTTTAATTGCGCCAGGGATTGCCTTTTATATAGTAAATTATTCAAAAAATAATTTTATACTGTCGCAAATTTTAATTGCGCCAGGGATTGACTTTTCTATAGTAAATTATTCAAAAAATAATTTTCTACTGTCGCAAATTTTAAATATCCCAGGGATTGCCTTTTCTACAGTAAATTATTCAAAAACTAATTTTCAACTGTCACAAATTTTAATTGCGCCAGGGATTGCCTTTTATATAGTAAATTTTTCAAAAACTAATTTTATACTGTCGCAAATTTTAATTGCGCCAGGGATTGCCTTTTCTACAGTAAATTATTCAAAAACTAATTTTCAACTGTCACAAATTTTAATTGCGCCAGGGATTGCCTTTTATATAGTAAATTATTCAAAAAATAATTTTCTACTGTCGCAAATTTTAAATATCCCAGGGATTGCCTTTTCTACAGTAAATTATTCAAAAACTAATTTTCAACTGTCACAAATTTTATGTGCGCCAGGGATTGCCTTTTCTACAGTAAATTATTCAAAAACTAATTTTATACTGTCGCAAATTTTAATTGCGCCAGGGATTGCCTTTTCTATAGTAAATTATTCAAAAAATAATTTTTTACTGTCGCAAATTTTATGTGCGCCAGGGATTGCCTTTTCTATAGTAAATTATTCAAAAAATAATTTTCTACTGTCGCAAATTTTATGTGCGCCAGGGATTGCCTTTTCTATAGTAAATTATTCAAAAAATAATTTTCGACTGTCACAAATTTTAATTGCGCCAGGGATTGCCTTTTATATAGTAAATTATTCAAAAAATAATTTTATACTGTCGCAAATTTTAATTGCGCCAGGGATTGCCTTTTCTATAGTAAATTATTCAAAAAATAATTTTCTACTGTCGCAAATTTTATGTGCGCCAGGGATTGCCTTTTCTACAGTAAATTATTCAAAAAATAATTTTATACTGTCGCAAATTTTATGTGCGCCAGGGATTGCCTTTTCTACAGTAAATTATTCAAAAACTAATTTTTTACTGTCGCAAATTTTAATTGCGCCAGGGATTGCCTTTTCTATAGTAAATTATTCAAAAAATAATTTTATACTGTCGCAAATTTTAAATATCCCAGGGATTGCCTTTTCTATAGTAAATTTTTCAAAAAATAATTTTATACTGTCGCAAATTTTAAATATCCCAGGGATTGCCTTTTCTATAGTAAATTATTCAAAAAATAATTTTCTACTGTCGCAAATTTTATGTGCGCCAGGGATTGCCTTTTCTATAGTAAATTATTCAAAAAATAATTTTTTACTGTCGCAAATTTTAAATATCCCAGGGATTGCCTTTTCTATAGTAAATTATTCAAAAAATAATTTTCAACTGTCACAAATTTTATGTGCGCCAGGGATTGCCTTTTCTATAGTAAATTATTCAAAAAATAATTTTATACTGTCACAAATTTTATGTGCGCCAGGGATTGCCTTTTCTACAGTAAATTATTCAAAAACTAATTTTATACTGTCGCAAATTTTATGTGCGCCAGGGATTGCCTTCTCTATAGTAAATTTTTCAAAAAAAAATTTTATACTGTCGCAAATTTTAAATATCCCAGGGATTGCCTTTTCTATAGTAAATTATTCAAAAAATAATTTTCTACTGTCGCAAATTTTATGTGCGCCAGGGATTGACTTTTCTATAGTAAATTATTCAAAAAATAATTTTCAACTGTCACAAATTTTATGTGCGCCAGGGATTGCCTTTTCTATAGTAAATTATTCAAAAAATAATTTTATACTGTCGCAAATTTTAAATATCCCAGGGATTGCCTTTTCTATAGTAAATTTTTCAAAAACTAATTTTATACTGTCACAAATTTTAATTGCGCCAGGGATTGCCTTTTCTATAGTAAATTATTCAAAAAATAATTTTATACTGTCGCAAATTTTAAATATCCCAGGGATTGCCTTTTCTATAGTAAATTATTCAAAAAATAATTTTATACTGTCGCAAATTTTAAATATCCCAGGGATTGCCTTTTCTATAGTAAATTTTTCAAAAAATAATTTTATACTGTCGCAAATTTTATGTGCGCCAGGGATTGCCTTTTATATAGTAAATTATTCAAAAAATAATTTTCTACTGTCGCAAATTTTATGTGCGCCAGGGATTGACTTTTCTATAGTAAATTATTCAAAAAATAATTTTCTACTGTCGCAAATTTTATGTGCGCCAGGGATTGCCTTTTCTATAGTAAATTATTCAAAAAATAATTTTATACTGTCGCAAATTTTAAATATCCCAGGGATTGCCTTTTCTATAGTAAATTTTTCAAAAACTAATTTTATACTGTCACAAATTTTAATTGCGCCAGGGATTGCCTTTTCTATAGTAAATTATTCAAAAAATAATTTTATACTGTCACAAATTTTAATTGCGCCAGGGATTGCCTTTTCTATAGTAAATTATTCAAAAAATAATTTTATACTGTCGCAAATTTTAAATATCCCAGGGATTGCCTTTTCTATAGTAAATTTTTCAAAAAATAATTTTATACTGTCGCAAATTTTAATTGCGCCAGGGATTGCCTTTTCTATAGTAAATTATTCAAAAACTAATTTTATACTGTCGCAAATTTTATGTGCGCCAGGGATTGCCTTTTCTATAGTAAATTATTCAAAAAATAATTTTCTACTGTCGCAAATTTTAAATATCCCAGGGATTGCCTTTTCTACAGTAAATTATTCAAAAAATAATTTTCTACTGTCACAAATTTTATGTGCGCCAGGGATTGCCTTTTCTATAGTAAATTATTCAAAAAATAATTTTATACTGTCGCAAATTTTATGTGCGCCAGGGATTGCCTTTTCTATAGTAAATTATTCAAAAAATAATTTTATACTGTCGCAAATTTTAAATATCCCAGGGATTGCCTTTTCTATAGTAAATTTTTCAAAACTAATTTTATACTGTCGCAAATTTTATGTGCGCCAGGGATTGCCTTTTCTATAGTAAATTATTCAAAAACTAATTTTTTACTGTCGCAAATTTTAATTACGCCAGGGATTGCCTTTTCTACAGTAAATTATTCAAAAAATAATTTTATACTGTCGCAAATTTTAAATATCCCAGGGATTGCCTTTTCTATAGTAAATTATTCAAAAACTAATTTTATACTGTCACAAATTTTAATTGCGCCAGGGATTGCCTTTTCTATAGTAAATTATTCAAAAAATAATTTTCAACTGTCGCAAATTTTAATTACGCCAGGGATTGCCTTTTCTACAGTAAATTATTCAAAAAATAATTTTAGTCGCAAATTTTAAATATCCCAGGGATTGCCTTTTCTATAGTAAATTATTCAAAAACTAATTTTATACTGTCACAAATTTTAATTGCGCCAGGGATTGACTTTTCTATAGTAAATTTTTCAAAAACTAATTTTCTACTGTCACAAATTTTAATTGCGCCAGGGATTGCCTTTTCTATAGTAAATTATTCAAAAACTAATTTTATACTGTCGCAAATTTTATGTGCGCCAGGGATTGCCTTTTCTATAGTAAATTATTCAAAAAATAATTTTATACTGTCGCAAATTTTAATTGCGCCAGGGATTGCCTTTTCTATAGTAAATTATTCAAAAAATAATTTTATACTGTCGCAAATTTTATGTGCGCCAGGGATTGACTTTTCTATAGTAAATTATTCAAAAAATAATTTTATACTGTCGCAAATTTTAAATATCCCAGGGATTGCCTTTTCTATAGTAAATT
This sequence comes from Dioctria linearis, assembly GCA_963930735.1. Taxonomy (NCBI): domain Eukaryota; kingdom Metazoa; phylum Arthropoda; class Insecta; order Diptera; family Asilidae; genus Dioctria; species Dioctria linearis. Next base: position 55,767 of record CAWVNZ010000165.1, on the reverse strand, counting down.
TTTCAAAAAATAATTTTCTACTGTCGCAAATTTTATGTGCGCCAGGGATTGACTTTTCTATAGTATATGTGACAGTATAAAATTAGTTTTTGAATAATTTACTATAGAAAAGGCAATCCCTGGCGCAATTAAAATTTGTGACAGTATAAAATTAGTTTTTGAATAATTTACTATAGAAAAGGCAATCCCTGGGATATTTAAAATTTGCGACAGTAAAAAATTATTTTTTGAATAATTTACTATAGAAAAGGCAATCCCTGGCGCAATTAAAATTTGCGACAGTATAAAATTATTTTTTGAATAATTTACTATAGAAAAGTCAATCCCTGGCGCACATAAAATTTGTGACAGTTGAAAATTATTTTTTGAATAATTTACTGTAGAAAAGGCAATCCCTGGCGCAATTAAAATTTGTGACAGTATAAAATTATTTTTTGAATAATTTACTGTAGAAAAGGCAATCCCTGGGATATTTAAAATTTGCGACAGTAGAAAATTATTTTTTGAATAATTTACTGTAGAAAAGGCAATCCCTGGGATATTTAAAATTTGCGACAGTATAAAATTATTTTTTGAATAATTTACTATAGAAAAGTCAATCCCTGGCGCACATAAAATTTGTGACAGTATAAAATTATTTTTTGAATAATTTACTGTAGAAAAGGCAATCCCTGGGATATTTAAATTTAAAATTTGCGACAGTAAAAAATTATTTTTTGAATAATTTACTATAGAAAAGGCAATCCCTGGGATATTTAAAATTTGCGACAGTAGAAAATTATTTTTTGAATAATTTACTATAGAAAAGGCAATCCCTGGGATATTTAAAATTTGCGACAGTAAAAAATTATTTTTTGAATAATTTACTGTAGAAAAGGCAATCCCTGGCGCAATTAAAATTTGCGACAGTAAAAAATTATTTTTTGAATAATTTACTGTAGAAAAGGCAATCCCTGGGATATTTAAAATTTGCGACAGTAGAAAATTATTTTTTGAATAATTTACTGTAGAAAAGGCAATCCCTGGCGCACATAAAATTTGCGACAGTATAAAATTAGTTTTTGAATAATTTACTATAGAAAAGGCAATCCCTGGGATATTTAAAATTTGCGACAGTAAAAAATTATTTTTTGAATAATTTACTGTAGAAAAGGCAATCCCTGGGATATTTAAAATTTGCGACAGTATAAAATTAGTTTTTGAATAATTTACTATAGAAAAGGCAATCCCTGGGATATTTAAAATTTGCGACAGTAAAAAATTATTTTTTGAATAATTTACTGTAGAAAAGGCAATCCCTGGCGCAATTAAAATTTGCGACAGTAAAAAATTATTTTTTGAATAATTTACTGTAGAAAAGGCAATCCCTGGGATATTTAAAATTTGCGACAGTAGAAAATTATTTTTTGAATAATTTACTATAGAAAAGGCAATCCCTGGCGCAATTAAAATTTGTGACAGTTGAAAATTATTTTTTGAATAATTTACTATAGAAAAGGCAATCCCTGGCGCACATAAAATTTGTGACAGTATAAAATTATTTTTTGAATAATTTACTATAGAAAAGGCAATCCCTGGGATATTTAAAATTTGCGACAGTAGAAAATTATTTTTTGAATAATTTACTATAGAAAAGGCAATCCCTGGCGCAATTAAAATTTGCGACAGTATAAAATTAGTTTTTGAATAATTTACTGTAGAAAAGGCAATCCCTGGCGCACATAAAATTTGTGACAGTTGAAAATTATTTTTTGAATAATTTACTGTAGAAAAGGCAATCCCTGGCGCACATAAAATTTGCGACAGTATAAAATTAGTTTTTGAATAATTTACTATAGAAAAGGCAATCCTGGGATATTTAAAATTTGCGACAGTAAAAAATTATTTTTTGAATAATTTACTGTAGAAAAGGCAATCCCTGGCGCACATAAAATTTGTGACAGTTGAAAATTATTTTTTGAAAAATTTACTATAGAAAAGGCAATCCCTGGCGCACATAAAATTTGCGACAGTATAAAATTAGTTTTTGAATAATTTACTATAGAAAAATAATAATAATTAGTAATAATTTTTTACTGTCGCAAATTTTATGTGCGCCAGGGATTGCCTTTTCTATAGTAAATTATTCAAAAAATAATTTTATACTGTCGCAAATTTTATGTGCGCCAGGGATTGACTTTTCTATAGTAAATTATTCAAAAAATAGTTTTTATACTGTCGCAAATTTTAAATATCCCAGGGATTGCCTTTTCTACAGTAAATTATTCAAAAAATAATTTTCTACTGTCGCAAATTTTAAATATCCCAGGGATTGCCTTTTCTATAGTAAATTATTCAAAAAATAATTTTATACTGTCGCAAATTTTATGTGCGCCAGGGATTGCCTTTTCTATAGTAAATTTTTCAAAAACTAATTTTCTACTGTCGCAAATTTTAAATATCCCAGGGATTGCCTTTTCTACAGTAAATTATTCAAAAATAATTTTCTACTGTCGCAAATTTTAATTGCGCCAGGATTGCCTTTTCTACAGTAAATTATTCAAAAAATAATTTTTACTGTCGCAAATTTTATGTGCGCCAGGGATTGCCTTTTCTACAGTAAATTATTCAAAAAATAATTTTCTACTGTCGCAAATTTTATGTGCGCCAGGGATTGCCTTTTCTATAGTAAATTATTCAAAAACTAATTTTATACTGTCGCAAATTTTAATTGCGCCAGGATTGCCTTTTCTATAGTAAATTATTCAAAACTAATTTTCTACTGTCGCAAATTTTAATTGCGCCAGGGATTGCCTTTTCTATAGGTAAATTTTTCAAAACTAATTTTATACTGTCGCAAATTTTAAATATCCCAGGGATTGCCTTTTCTACAGTAAATTATTCAAAAAATAATTTTATAACTGTCGCAAATTTTATGTGCGCCAGGGATTGCCTTTTCTATAGTAAATTTTTCAAAAACTAATTTTCTACTGTCGCAAATTTTAATTGCGCCAGGGATTGACTTTTCTATAGTAAATTATTCAAAAAATAATTTTATACTGTCGCAAATTTTAATTACGCCAGGATTGCCTTTTCTATAGTAAATTTTTCAAAAACTAATTTTATACAGTCGCAATTTTAAATATCCCAGGGATTGCCTTTTCTACAGTAAATTATTCAAAAAATAATTTTATACTGTCGCAAATTTTATGTGCGCCAGGGATTGCCTTTTCTATAGTAAATTTTTCAAAAAATAATTTTTTACTGTCGCAAATTTTATGTGCGCCAGGGATTGCCTTTTCTATAGTAAATTTTTCAAAAACTAATTTTCTACTGTCGCAAATTTTAAATATCCCAGGGATTGCCTTTTCTACAGTAAATTATTCAAATATAATTTTCTACTGTCGCAAATTTTAATTGCGCCAGGGATTGCCTTTTATATAGTAAATTATTCAAAAACTAATTTTATACTGTCGCAAATTTTAATTGCGCCAGGGATTGACTTTTCTATAGTAAATTTTTCAAAAAATAATTTTCTACTGTCGCAAATTTTAAATATCCCAGGGATTGCCTTTTCTACAGTAAATTATTCAAAAACTAATTTTATACTGTCGCAAATTTTAATTACGCCAGGGATTGCCTTTTCTACAGTAAATTATTCAAAAAATAATTTTTTACTGTCGCAAATTTTATGTGCGCCAGGGATTGCCTTTTCTACAGTAAATTATTCAAAAACTAATTTTATACTGTCGCAAATTTTAATTGCGCCAGGGATTGCCTTTTCTATAGTAAATTATTCAAAAAATAATTTTCTACTGTCGCAAATTTTAATTACGCCAGGGATTGCCTTTTCTATAGTAAATTATTCAAAAAATAATTTTATACTGTCGCAAATTTTAAATATCCCAGGGATTGCCTTTTCTACAGTAAATTATTCAAAAAATAATTTTTTACTGTCGCAAATTTTATGTGCGCCAGGGATTGCCTTTTCTATAGTAAATTATTCAAAAAATAATTTTCTACTGTCGCAAATTTTAAATATCCCAGGGATTGCCTTTTCTACAGTAAATTTTTCAAAAAACTAATTTTCTACTGTCGCAAATTTTAAATATCCCAGGGATTGCCTTTTCTATAGTAAATTATTCAAAAAACTAATTTTATACTGTCGCAAATTTTAATTGCGCCAGGGATTGCCTTTTCTATAGTAAATTATTCAAAAAATAATTTCTACTGTCGCAAATTTTAAATATCCCAGGGATTGCCTTTTCTACAGTAAATTATTCAAAAACTAATTTTATACTGTCGCAAATTTTAATTACGCCAGGGATTGCCTTTTCTATAGTAAAATATTCAAAAAATAATTTTTTACTGTCGCAAATTTTAAATATCCCAGGGATTGCCTTTTCTACAGTAAATTATTCAAAAAATAATTTTTTACTGTCACAAATTTTAATTACGCCAGGGATTGCCTTTTCTATAGTAAATTATTCAAAAAATAATTTTATACTGTCGCAAATTTTATGTGCGCCAGGGATTGACTTTTCTATAGTAAATTATTCAAAAAATAATTTTATACTGTCGCAAATTTTAAATATCCCAGGGATTGCCTTTTCTACAGTAAATTATTCAAAAAATAATTTTTTACTGTCACAAATTTTAATTGCGCCAGGGATTGCCTTTTCTATAGTAAATTATTCAAAAAATAATTTTCTACTGTCGCAAATTTTAAATATCCCAGGGATTGCCTTTTCTACAGTAAATTATTCAAAAAATAATTTTTTACTGTCACAAATTTTAATTGCGCCAGGGATTGCCTTTTCTATAGTAAATTATTCAAAAAATAATTTTCTACTGTCGCAAATTTTAAATATCCCAGGGATTGCCTTTTCTACAGTAAATTATTCAAAAAATAATTTTTTACTGTCGCAAATTTTATGTGCGCCAGGGATTGCCTTTTCTATAGTAAATTATTCAAAAAATAATTTTCAACTGTCACAAATTTTATGTGCGCCAGGGATTGCCTTTTCTATAGTAAATTATTCAAAAACTAATTTTATACTGTCGCAAATTTTAATTGCGCCAGGGATTGCCTTTTCTATAGTAAATTTTTCAAAAAATAATTTTATACTGTCGCAAATTTTATGTGCGCCAGGGATTGCCTTTTCTATAGTAAATTATTCAAAAACTAATTTTATACTGTCGCAAATTTTAATTACGCCAGGGATTGCCTTTTCTATAGTAAATTATTCAAAAAATAATTTTATACTGTCACAAATTTTATGTGCGCCAGGGATTGCCTTTTCTATAGTAAATTATTCAAAAACTAATTTTATACTGTCGCAAATTTTATGTGCGCCAGGGATTGCCTTTTCTACAGTAAATTATTCAAAAAATAATTTTATACTGTCGCAAATTTTAATTACGCCAGGGATTGCCTTTTCTATAGTAAATTATTCAAAAACTAATTTTATACTGTCGCAAATTTTAATTGCGCCAGGGATTGCCTTTTCTATAGTAAATTATTCAAAAAATAATTTTATACTGTCGCAAATTTTATGTGCGCCAGGGATTGCCTTTTCTACAATAAATTATTCAAAAAATAATTTTATACTGTCGCAAATTTTAAATATCCCAGGGATTGCCTTTTCTATAGTAAATTATTCAAAAACTAATTTTATACTGTCACAAATTTTAATTGCGCCAGGGATTGCCTTTTCTATAGTAAATTATTCAAAAACTAATTTTATGCTGTCGCAAATTTTATGTGCGCCAGGGATTGCCTTTTCTATAGTAAATTATTCAAAAAATAATTTTCAACTGTCACAAATTTTATGTGCGCCAGGGATTGCCTTTTATATAGTAAATTTTTCAAAAAATAATTTTTTACTGTCGCAAATTTTAATTGCGCCAGGGATTGCCTTTTCTATAGTAAATTATTCAAAAAATAATTTTATACTGTCGCAAATTTTATGTGCGCCAGGGATTGCCTTTTCTATAGTAAATTATCAAAAAATAATTTTCTACTGTCGCAAATTTTAAATATCCCAGGGATTGCCTTTTCTACAGTAAATTATTCAAAAAATAATTTTTTACTGTCGCAAATTTTATGTGCGCCAGGGATTGCCTTTTCTATAGTAAATTTTTCAAAAAATAATTTTATACTGTCGCAAATTTTAATTGCGCCAGGGATTGCCTTTTATATAGTAAATTATTCAAAAACTAATTTTTACTGTCGCAAATTTTAATTACGCCAGGGATTGCCTTTTCTATAGTAAATTATTCAAAAAATAATTTTTTACTGTCGCAAATTTTATGTGCGCCAGGGATTGCCTTTTCTACAGTAAATTATTCAAAAAATAATTTTCTACTGTCGCAAATTTTAATTACGCCAGGGATTGCCTTTTCTATAGTAAATTATTCAAAAAATAATTTTCTACTGTCGCAAATTTTAATTACGCCAGGGATTGCCTTTTCTATAGTAAATTATTCAAAAACTAATTTTATACTGTCACAAATTTTAATTGCGCCAGGGATTGCCTTTTCTATAGTAAATTTTTCAAAAACTAATTTTCTACTGTCACAAATTTTAATTGCGCCAGGGATTGCCTTTTTCTATAGTAAATTATTCAAAAAATAATTTTCTACTGTCGCAAATTTTAATTACGCCAGGGATTGCCTTTTCTATAGTAAATTATTCAAAAACTAATTTTATACTGTCACAAATTTTAATTGCGCCAGGGATTGCCTTTTCTACAGTAAATTATTCAAAAAATAATTTTATACTGTCGCAAATTTTAAATATCCCAGGGATTGCCTTTTCTATAGTAAATTATTCAAAAAATAATTTTATACTGTCACAAATTTTAATTGCGCCAGGGATTGCCTTTTCTATAGTAAATTATTCAAAAACTAATTTTCTACTGTCGCAAATTTTAATTACGCCAGGGATTGCCTTTTCTATAGTAAATTATTCAAAAAATAATTTTCAACTGTCACAAATTTTATGTGCGCCAGGGATTGCCTTTTATATAGTAAATTTTTCAAAAAATAATTTTTTACTGTCGCAAATTTTAATTGCGCCAGGGATTGCCTTTTCTATAGTAAATTATTCAAAAAATAATTTTATACTGTCGCAAATTTTATGTGCGCCAGGGATTGCCTTTTCTATAGTAAATTATTCAAAAAATAATTTTATACTGTCGCAAATTTTATGTGCGCCAGGGATTGCCTTTTCTACAGTAAATTATTCAAAAATAATTTTATACTGTCGCAAATTTTAAATATCCCAGGATTGCCTTTTCTATAGTAAATTATTCAAAAAATAATTTTATACTGTCGCAAATTTTAATTGCGCCAGGGATTGCCTTTTCTATAGTAAATTATTCAAAAAATAATTTTATACTGTCGCAAATTTTATGTGCGCCAGGGATTGCCTTTTCTACAGTAAATTATTCAAAAAATAATTTTATACTGTCGCAAATTTTAAATATCCCAGGGATTGCCTTTTCTACAGTAAATTATTCAAAAAATAATTTTTTACTGTCGCAAATTTTATGTGCGCCAGGGATTGCCTTTTCTATAGTAAATTATTCAAAAAATAATTTTTTTACTGTCGCAAATTTTATGTGCGCCAGGGATTGCCTTTTCTACAGTAAATTATTCAAAAAATAATTTTATACTGTCGCAAATTTTAAATATCCCAGGGATTGCCTTTTCTATAGTAAATTATTCAAAAACTAATTTTATACTGTCACAAATTTTAATTGCGCCAGGGATTGCCTTTTCTATAGTAAATTATTCAAAAAATAATTTTCTACTGTCGCAAATTTTAAATATCCCAGGGATTGCCTTTTCTACAGTAAATTATTCAAAAAATAATTTTTTACTGTCGCAAATTTTATGTGCGCCAGGGATTGCCTTTTCTATAGTAAATTATTCAAAAAATAATTTTATACTGTCGCAAATTTTATGTGCGCCAGGGATTGCCTTTTATATAGTAAATTTTTCAAAAAATAATTTTTTACTGTCGCAAATTTTAATTGCGCCAGGGATTGCCTTTTCTATAGTAAATTATTCAAAAAATAATTTTATACTGTCGCAAATTTTATGTGCGCCAGGGATTGACTTTTCTATAGTAAATTATTCAAAAAATAATTTTATACTGTCGCAAATTTTAAATATCCCAGGGATTGCCTTTTCTACAGTAAATTATTCAAAAACTAATTTTATACTGTCGCAAATTTTAATTGCGCCAGGGATTGCCTTTTCTATAGTAAATTATTCAAAAAATAATTTTCTACTGTCGCAAATTTTAAATATCCCAGGGATTGACCTTTCTATAGTAAATTATTCAAAAAATAATTTTATACTGTCGCAAATTTTAAATATCCCAGGGATTGCCTTTTCTACAGTAAATTATTCAAAAAATAATTTTCTACTGTCGCAAATTTTAAATATCCCAGGGATTGCCTTTTCTACAGTAAATTATTCAAAAACTAATTTTATACTGTCGCAAATTTTATGTGCGCCAGGGATTGCCTTTTCTATAGTAAATTATTCAAAAACTAATTTTATACTGTCGCAAATTTTAATTGCGCCAGGGATTGCCTTTTCTATAGTAAATTATTCAAAAACTAATTTTATACTGTCGCAAATTTTAATTGCGCCAGGGATTGACTTTTCTATAGTAAATTATTCAAAAAATAATTTTCTACTGTCGCAAATTTTAATTGCGCCAGGGATTGCCTTTTCTATAGTAAATTTTTCAAAAACTAATTTTCTACTGTCGCAAATTTTAAATATCCCAGGGATTGCCTTTTCTACAGTAAATTATTCAAAAACTAATTTTATACTGTCGCAAATTTTAAATATCCCAGGGATTGACTTTTCTATAGTAAATTATTCAAAAAATAATTATCTACTGTCGCAAATTTTAATTGCGCCAGGGATTGCCTTTTCTATAGTAAAATTTTCAAAAACTAATTTTCTACTGTCGCAAATTTTAAATATCCCAGGGATTGCCTTTTCTACAGTAAATTATTCAAAAACTAATTTTATACTGTCGCAAATTTTAAATATCCCAGGGATTGCCTTTTCTACAGTAAATTATTCAAAAAATAATTTTCAACTGTCACAAATTTTATGTGCGCCAGGGATTGCCTTTTCTATAGTAAATTATTCAAAAACTAATTTTATACTGTCACAAATTTTAATTGCGCCAGGGATTGCCTTTTCTATAGTAAATTATTCAAAAACTAATTTTATACTGTCGCAAATTTTATGTGCGCCAGGGATTGCCTTTTCTATAGTAAATTATTCAAAAAATAATTTTCAACTGTCACAAATTTTATGTGCGCCAGGGATTGCCTTTTATATAGTAAATTTTTCAAAAAATAATTTTTTACTGTCGCAAATTTTAATTGCGCCAGGGATTGCTTTTCTATAGTAAATTATTCAAAAAATAATTTTATACTGTCGCAAATTTTATGTGCGCCAGGGATTGCCTTTTCTATAGTAAATTATTCAAAAAATAATTTTATACTGTCGCAAATTTTAAATATCCCAGGGATTGCCTTTTCTATAGTAAATTATTCAAAAAATAATTTTATACTGTCACAAATTTTAAATATCCCAGGGATTGCCTTTTCTACAGTAAATTATTCAAAAAATAATTTTCTACTGTCGCAAATTTTAATTACGCCAGGGATTGCCTTTTCTATAGTAAATTATTCAAAAAATAATTTTCAACTGTCACAAATTTTAATTACGCCAGGGATTGCCTTTTCTACAGTAAATTATTCAAAAAATAATTTTCTACTGTCGCAAATTTTAATTGCGCCAGGGATTGCCTTTTCTATAGTAAATTATTCAAAAAATAATTTTATACTGTCGCAAATTTTATGTGCGCCAGGGATTGACTTTTCTATAGTAAATTATTCAAAAAATAATTTTCTACTGTCGCAAATTTTAATTACGCCAGGGATTGCCTTTTCTATAGTAAATTATTCAAAAAATAATTTTATACTGTCGCAAATTTTATGTGCGCCAGGGATTGCCTTTTCTATAGTAAATTATTCAAAAAATAATTTTCTACTGTCGCAAATTTTAATTACGCCAGGGATTGCCTTTTCTATAGTAAATTATTCAAAAACTAATTTTATACTGTCGCAAATTTTATGTGCGCCAGGGATTGCCTTTTCTATAGTAAATTTTTCAAAAACTAATTTTCTACTGTCGCAAATTTTAAATATCCCAGGGACTGCCTTTTCTATAGTAAATTATTCAAAAAATAATTTTTTACTGTCGCAAATTTTATGTGCGCCAGGGATTGCCTTTTCTATAGTAAATTATTCAAAAAATAATTTTTTACTGTCGCAAATTTTAAATATCCCAGGGATTGCCTTTTCTATAGTAAATTATTCAAAAACTAATTTTATACTGTCGCAAATTTTAAATATCCCAGGGATTGCCTTTTATATAGTAAATTATTCAAAAAATAATTTTCTACTGTCGCAAATTTTAAATATCCCAGGGATTGCCTTTTCTACAGTAAATTATTCAAAAAATAATTTTCAACTGTCACAAATTTTATGTGCGCCAGGGATTGCCTTTTCTATAGTAAATTTTTCAAAAACTAATTTTCTACTATCGCAAATTTTAAATATCCCAGGGATTGCCTTTTCTATAGTAAATTATTCAAAAAATAATTTTTTACTGTCGCAAATTTTATGTGCGCCAGGGATTGCCTTTTCTATAGTAAATTATTCAAAAAATAATTTTTTACTGTCGCAAATTTTAAATATCCCAGGGATTGCCTTTTCTACAGTAAATTATTCAAAAAATAATTTTATACTGTCGCAAATTTTAATTACGCCAGGGATTGCCTTTTCTACAGTAAATTATTCAAAAACTAATTTTATACTGTCGCAAATTTTAATTGCGCCAGGGATTGCCTTTTCTATAGTAAATTATTCAAAAAATAATTTTTTACTGTCGCAAATTTTAAATATCCCAGGGATTGCCTTTTCTACAGTAAATTATTCAAAAACTAATTTTATACTGTCGCAAATTTTAAATATCCCAGGGATTGCCTTTTCTACAGTAAATTATTCAAAAACTAATTTTATACTGTCGCAAATTTTAATTGCGCCAGGGATTGCCTTTTCTATAGTAAATTATTCAAAAAATAATTTTATACTGTCGCAAATTTTATGTGCGCCAGGGATTGCCTTTTCTACAGTAAATTATTCAAAAAATAATTTTCTACTGTCGCAAATTTTAATTACGCCAGGGATTGCCTTTTCTATAGTAAATTTTTCAAAAACTAATTTTATACTGTCGCAAATTTTAATTGCGCCAGGGATTGCCTTTTCTACAGTAAATTATTCAAAAAATAATTTTCAACTGTCACAAATTTTAATTGCGCCAGGGATTGACTTTTCTATAGTAAATTATTCAAAAAATAATTTTATACTGTCGCAAATTTTAAATATCCCAGGGATTGCCTTTTCTACAGTAAATTATTCAAAAAATAATTTTTTACTGTCGCAAATTTTATGTGCGCCAGGGATTGCCTTTTCTATAGTAAATTATTCAAAAAATAATTTTCAACTGTCACAAATTTTATGTGCGCCAGGGATTGCCTTTTATATAGTAAATTATTCAAAAAATAATTTTATACTGTCGCAAATTTTATGTGCGCCAGGGATTGCCTTTTCTATAGTAAATTATTCAAAAAATAATTTTCAACTGTCACAAATTTTAATTGCGCCAGGGATTGACTTTTCTATAGTAAATTATTCAAAAAATAATTTTCAACTGTCACAAATTTTAATTGCGCCAGGGATTGCCTTTTCTATAGTAAATTATTCAAAAAATAATTTTATACTGTCGCAAATTTTAAATATCCCAGGGATTGCCTTTTCTATAGTAAATTTTTCAAAAACTAATTTTCAACTGTCGCAAATTTTATGTGCGCCAGGGATTGCCTTTTCTACAGTAAATTATTCAAAAAATAATTTTCTACTGTCGCAAATTTTAAATATCCCAGGGATTGCCTTTTCTATAGTAAATTATTCAAAAACTAATTTTCTACTGTCACAAATTTTAAATATCCCAGGGATTGCCTTTTCTATAGTAAATTATTCAAAAAATAATTTTATACTGTCGCAAATTTTAAATATCCCAGGGATTGCCTTTTCTACAGTAAATTATTCAAAAAATAATTTTTTACTGTCGCAAATTTTATGTGCGCCAGGGATTGCCTTTTCTATAGTAAATTATTCAAAAAATAATTTTCAACTGTCACAAATTTTATGTGCGCCAGGGATTGCCTTTTCTATAGTAAATTATTCAAAAAATAATTTTATACTGTCGCAAATTTTAAATATCCCAGGGATTGCCTTTTCTACAGTAAATTATTCAAAAAATAATTTTCTACTGTCGCAAATTTTAATTGCGCCAGGGATTGCCTTTTCTATAGTAAATTATTCAAAAAATAATTTTCTACTGTCGCAAATTTTAAATATCCCAGGGATTGCCTTTTCTACAGTAAATTATTCAAAAAATAATTTTCTACTGTCGCAAATTTTATGTGCGCCAGGGATTGCCTTTTCTATAGTAAATTATTCAAAAAATAATTTTCTACTGTCGCAAATTTTAAATATCCCAGGGATTGCCTTTTCTACAGTAAATTATTCAAAAAATAATTTTCTACTGTCGCAAATTTTAATTGCGCCAGGGATTGCCTTTTATATAGTAAATTTTTCAAAAACTAATTTTCTACTGTCGCAAATTTTATGTGCGCCAGGGATTGCCTTTTCTATAGTAAATTTTTCAAAAACTAATTTTCTACTGTCGCAAATTTTATGTGCGCCAGGGATTGCCTTTTCTATAGTAAATTATTCAAAAAATAATTTTCAACTGTCACAAATTTTATGTGCGCCAGGGATTGCCTTTTCTATAGTAAATTATTCAAAAACTAATTTTATACTGTCGCAAATTTTAATTGCGCCAGGGATTGACTTTTCTATAGTAAATTATTCAAAAAATAATTTTTTACTGTCGCAAATTTTATGTGCGCCAGGGATTGACTTTTCTATAGTAAATTATTCAAAAAATAATTTTTTACTGTCGCAAATTTTAATTGCGCCAGGGATTGCCTTTTCTACAGTAAATTATTCAAAAAATAATTTTATACTGTCGCAAATTTTAAATATCCCAGGGATTGCCTTTTCTACAGTAAATTTTTCAAAAACTAATTTTATACTGTCGCAAATTTTATGTGCGCCAGGGATTGCCTTTTCTATAGTAAATTATTCAAAAAATAATTTTCAACTGTCACAAATTTTATGTGCGCCAGGGATTGCCTTTTCTATAGTAAATTATTCAAAAACTAATTTTCAACTGTCACAAATTTTAATTGCGCCAGGGATTGACTTTTCTATAGTAAATTATTCAAAAAATAATTTTCTACTGTCACAAATTTTAATTGCGCCAGGGATTGCCTTTTCTATAGTAAATTATTCAAAAAATAATTTTCAACTGTCACAAATTTTATGTGCGCCAGGGATTGACTTTTCTATAGTAAATTATTCAAAAAATAATTTTATACTGTCGAAAATTTTAAATATCCCAGGGATTGCCTTTTCTACAGTAAATTATTCAAAAAATAATTTTCTACTGTCGCAAATTTTAATTGCGCCAGGGATTGCCTTTTCTATAGTAAATTATTCAAAAACTAATTTTCTACTGTCGCAAATTTTAATTACGCCAGGGATTGCCTTTTCTATAGTAAATTATTCAAAAAATAATTTTTTACTGTCGCAAATTTTATGTGCGCCAGGGATTGACTTTTCTATAGTAAATTATTCAAAAAATAATTTTCAACTGTCACAAATTTTAATTGCGCCAGGGATTGCCTTTTCTATAGTAAATTATTCAAAAAATAATTTTTTACTGTCGCAAATTTTATGTGCGCCAGGGATTGCCTTTTCTATAGTAAATTATTCAAAAAATAATTTTATACTGTCGCAAATTTTAAATATCCCAGGGATTGCCTTTTCTACAGTAAATTATTCAAAAAATAATTTTCTACTGTCGCAAATTTTAATTGCGCCAGGGATTGCCTTTTCTATAGTAAATTATTCAAAAAATAATTTTCTACTGTCGCAAATTTTAATTACGCCAGGGATTGCCTTTTCTATAGTAAATTATTCAAAAAATAATTTTATACTGTCGCAAATTTTAATTGCGCCAGGGATTGCCTTTTCTATAGTAAATTATTCAAAAAATAATTTTCAACTGTCACAAATTTTATGTGCGCCAGGGATTGCCTTTTCTACAGTAAATTATTCAAAAAATAATTTTCTACTGTCGCAAATTTTAATTGCGCCAGGGATTGCCTTTTCTATAGTAAATTATTCAAAAACTAATTTTCTACTGTCGCAAATTTTAATTACGCCAGGGATTGACTTTTCTATAGTAAATTATTCAAAAAATAATTTTTTACTGTCGCAAATTTTATGTGCGCCAGGGATTGCCTTTTCTATAGTAAATTATTCAAAAAATAATTTTCAACTGTCACAAATTTTAATTGCGCCAGGGATTGCCTTTTCTATAGTAAACTATTCAAAAAATAATTTTATACTGTCGCAAATTTTAAATATCCCAGGGATTGCCTTTTCTACAGTAAATTATTCAAAAAATAATTTTTTACTGTCGCAAATTTTATGTGCGCCAGGGATTGCCTTTTCTATAGTAAATTATTCAAAAACTAATTTTCAACTGTCACAAATTTTAACTGCGCCAGGGATTGCCTTTTCTATAGTAAATTTTTCAAAAACTAATTTTATACTGTCGCAAATTTTAATTGCGCCAGGGATTGCCTTTTCTACAGTAAATTATTCAAAAAATAATTTTCTACTGTCGCAAATTTTATGTGCGCCAGGGATTGCCTTTTCTACAGTAAATTATTCAAAAACTAATTTTCAACTGTCGCAAATTTTAAATATCCCAGGGATTGCCTTTTCTACAGTAAATTATTCAAAAAATAATTTTCAACTGTCACAAATTTTATGTGCGCCAGGGATTGACTTTTCTATAGTAAATTATTCAAAAAATAATTTTATACTGTCGCAAATTTTAAATATCCCAGGGATTGCCTTTTCTACAGTAAATTATTCAAAAAATAATTTTCTACTGTCGCAAATTTTAATTGCGCCAGGGATTGCCTTTTCTATAGTAAATTATTCAAAAAATAATTTTATACTGTCGCAAATTTTATGTGCGCCAGGGATTGCCTTTTCTACAGTAAATTATTCAAAAAATAATTTTCTACTGTCGCAAATTTTAAATATCCCAGGGATTGCCTTTTCTACAGTAAATTATTCAAAAAATAATTTTTTACTGTCGCAAATTTTATGTGCGCCAGGGATTGCCTTTTCTATAGTAAATTATTCAAAAAATAATTTTATACTGTCGCAAATTTTAATTGCGCCAGGGATTGCCTTTTCTATAGTAAATTATTCAAAATATAATTTTCTACTGTCGCAAATTTTAATTGCGCCAGGGATTGCCTTTTCTATAGTAAATTATTCAAAAAATAATTTTCAACTGTCACAAATTTTATGTGCGCCAGGGATTGCCTTTTCTATAGTAAATTATTCAAAAAATAATTTTATACTGTCGCAAATTTTAAATATCCCAGGGATTGCCTTTTCTACAGTAAATTATTCAAAAAATAATTTTCTACTGTCGCAAATTTTAATTGCGCCAGGGATTGCCTTTTCTACAGTAAATTATTCAAAAAATAATTTTCTACTGTCGCAAATTTTATGTGCGCCAGGGATTGCCTTTTCTACAGTAAATTATTCAAAAACTAATTTTCAACTGTCACAAATTTTAATTGCGCCAGGGATTGCCTTTTCTATAGTAAATTTTTCAAAAACTAATTTTATACTGTCGCAAATTTTAATTGCGCCAGGGATTGCCTTTTCTACAGTAAATTATTCAAAAAATAATTTTCTACTGTCGCAAATTTTATGTGCGCCAGGGATTGCCTTTTCTACAGTAAATTATTCAAAAACTAATTTTCAACTGTCGCAAATTTTAAATATCCCAGGGATTGCCTTTTCTACAGTAAATTATTCAAAAAATAATTTTCAACTGTCACAAATTTTATGTGCGCCAGGGATTGCCTTTTCTACAGTAAATTATTCAAAAAATAATTTTCTACTGTCGCAAATTTTAATTGCGCCAGGGATTGCCTTTTCTATAGTAAATTATTCAAAAAATAATTTTCTACTGTCGCAAATTTTAATTACGCCAGGGATTGCCTTTTCTATAGTAAATTATTCAAAAAATAATTTTATACTGTCGCAAATTTTATGTGCGCCAGGGATTGCCTTTTCTATAGTAAATTATTCAAAAAATAATTTTCAACTGTCACAAATTTTATGTGCGCCAGGGATTGACTTTTCTATAGTAAATTATTCAAAAAATAATTTTATACTGTCGCAAATTTTAAATATCCCAGGGATTGCCTTTTCTACAGTAAATTATTCAAAAAATAATTTTCTACTGTCGCAAATTTTATGTGCGCCAGGGATTGCCTTTTCTATAGTAAATTATTCAAAAAATAATTTTCAACTGTCACAAATTTTATGTGCGCCAGGGATTGCCTTTTCTATAGTAAATTATTCAAAAAATAATTTTTTACTGTCGCAAATTTTAATTGCGCCAGGGATTGCCTTTTCTACAGTAAATTATTCAAAAAATAATTTTCTACTGTCGCAAATTTTAATTACGCCAGGGATTGCCTTTTCTATAGTAAATTATTCAAAAAATAATTTTATACTGTCGCAAATTTTATGTGCGCCAGGGATTGCCTTTTCTACAGTAAATTATTCAAAAAATAATTTTCTACTGTCGCAAATTTTAAATATCCCAGGGATTGCCTTTTCTACAGTAAATTATTCAAAAAATAATTTTTTACTGTCGCAAATTTTATGTGCGCCAGGGATTGCCTTTTCTATAGTAAATTATTCAAAAAATAATTTTATACTGTCGCAAATTTTAAATATCCCAGGGATTGCCTTTTCTATAGTAAATTATTCAAAAAATAATTTTCTACTGTCGCAAATTTTAATTGCGCCAGGGATTGCCTTTTCTATAGTAAATTATTCAAAAAATAATTTTCTACTGTCGCAAATTTTAATTACGCCAGGGATTGCCTTTTCTATAGTAAATTATTCAAAAAATAATTTTCAACTGTCACAAATTTTAATTGCGCCAGGGATTGCCTTTTCTATAGTAAATTTTTCAAAAACTAATTTTATACTGTCGCAAATTTTAATTGCGCCAGGGATTGCCTTTTCTACAGTAAATTATTCAAAAAATAATTTTCTACTGTCGCAAATTTTATGTGCGCCAGGGATTGCCTTTTCTACAGTAAATTATTCAAAAACTAATTTTCAACTGTCGCAAATTTTAAATATCCCAGGGATTGCCTTTTCTACAGTAAATTATTCAAAAAATAATTTTCAACTGTCACAAATTTTATGTGCGCCAGGGATTGACTTTTCTATAGTAAATTATTCAAAAAATAATTTTATACTGTCGCAAATTTTAAATATCCCAGGGATTGCCTTTTCTACAGTAAATTATTCAAAAAATAATTTTCTACTGTCGCAAATTTTAATTGCGCCAGGGATTGCCTTTTCTATAGTAAATTATTCAAAAAATAATTTTCTACTGTCGCAAATTTTAATTACGCCAGGGATTGCCTTTTCTATAGTAAATTATTCAAAAAATAATTTTATACTGTCGCAAATTTTATGTGCGCCAGGGATTGCCTTTTCTATAGTAAATTATTCAAAAAATAATTTTCAACTGTCACAAATTTTATGTGCGCCAGGGATTGACTTTTCTATAGTAAATTATTCAAAAAATAATTTTATACAGTCGCAAATTTTAAATATCCCAGGGATTGCCTTTTCTACAGTAAATTATTCAAAAAATAATTTTCTACTGTCGCAAATTTTAATTGCGCCAGGGATTGCCTTTTCTATAGTAAATTATTCAAAAAATAATTTTCTACTGTCGCAAATTTTAATTACGCCAGGGATTGCCTTTTCTATAGTAAATTATTCAAAAAATAATTTTATACTGTCGCAAATTTTATGTGCGCCAGGGATTGCCTTTTCTATAGTAAATTATTCAAAAAATAATTTTCAACTGTCACAAATTTTATGTGCGCCAGGGATTGACTTTTCTATAGTAAATTATTCAAAAAATAATTTTATACTGTCGCAAATTTTAAATATCCCAGGGATTGCCTTTTCTACAGTAAATTATTCAAAAAATAATTTTCTACTGTCGCAAATTTTATGTGCGCCAGGGATTGCCTTTTCTATAGTAAATTATTCAAAAAATAATTTTCAACTGTCACAAATTTTATGTGCGCCAGGGATTGCCTTTTCTATAGTAAATTATTCAAAAAATAATTTTTTACTGTCGCAAATTTTAATTGCGCCAGGGATTGCCTTTTCTACAGTAAATTATTCAAAAAATAATTTTCTACTGTCGCAAATTTTAATTACGCCAGGGATTGCCTTTTCTATAGTAAATTATTCAAAAAATAATTTTATACTGTCGCAAATTTTAAATATCCCAGGGATTGCCTTTTCTACAGTAAATTATTCAAAAAATAATTTTCTACTGTCGCAAATTTTAATTGCGCCAGGGATTGCCTTTTCTATAGTAAATTATTCAAAAAATAATTTTCTACTGTCGCAAATTTTAATTACGCCAGGGATTGCCTTTTCTATAGTAAATTATTCAAAAAATAATTTTATACTGTCGCAAATTTTATGTGCGCCAGGGATTGCCTTTTCTATAGTAAATTATTCAAAAAATAATTTTCAACTGTCACAAATTTTATGTGCGCCAGGGATTGACTTTTCTATAGTAAATTATTCAAAAACTAATTTTCAACTGTCGCAAATTTTAAATATCCCAGGGATTGCCTTTTCTACAGTAAATTATTCAAAAAATAATTTTCAACTGTCACAAATTTTATGTGCGCCAGGGATTGACTTTTCTATAGTAAATTATTCAAAAAATAATTTTATACTGTCGCAAATTTTAAATATCCCAGGGATTGCCTTTTCTACAGTAAATTATTCAAAAAATAATTTTCTACTGTCGCAAATTTTAATTGCGCCAGGGATTGCCTTTTCTATAGTAAATTATTCAAAAAATAATTTTCTACTGTCGCAAATTTTAATTACGCCAGGGATTGCCTTTTCTATAGTAAATTATTCAAAAAATAATTTTATACTGTCGCAAATTTTATGTGCGCCAGGGATTGCCTTTTCTATAGTAAATTATTCAAAAAATAATTTTCAACTGTCACAAATTTTATGTGCGCCAGGGATTGACTTTTCTATAGTAAATTATTCAAAAAATAATTTTATACTGTCGCAAATTTTAAATATCCCAGGGATTGCCTTTTCTACAGTAAATTATTCAAAAAATAATTTTCTACTGTCGCAAATTTTAATTGCGCCAGGGATTGCCTTTTCTATAGTAAATTATTCAAAAAATAATTTTCTACTGTCGCAAATTTTAATTACGCCAGGGATTGCCTTTTCTATAGTAAATTATTCAAAAAATAATTTTATACTGTCGCAAATTTTATGTGCGCCAGGGATTGCCTTTTCTATAGTAAATTATTCAAAAAATAATTTTCAACTGTCACAAATTTTATGTGCGCCAGGGATTGACTTTTCTATAGTAAATTATTCAAAAAATAATATTACAGTCGCAAATTTTAAATATCCCAGGGATTGCCTTTTCTACAGTAAATTATTCAAAAAATAATTTTCTACTGTCGCAAATTTTATGTGCGCCAGGGATTGCCTTTTCTATAGTAAATTATTCAAAAAATAATTTTCAACTGTCACAAATTTTATGTGCGCCAGGGATTGACTTTTCTATAGTAAATTATTCAAAAACTAATTTTATACTGTCGCAAATTTTATGTGCGCCAGGGATTGCCTTTTCTACAGTAAATTATTCAAAAAATAATTTTCTACTGTCGCAAATTTTAAATATCCCAGGGATTGCCTTTTCTACAGTAAATTATTCAAAAAATAATTTTTTACTGTCGCAAATTTTATGTGCGCCAGGGATTGCCTTTTCTATAGTAAATTATTCAAAAAATAATTTTATACTGTCGCAAATTTTAAATATCCCAGGGATTGCCTTTTCTATAGTAAATTATTCAAAAAATAATTTTCTACTGTCGCAAATTTTAATTGCGCCAGGGATTGCCTTTTCTATAGTAAATTATTCAAAAAATAATTTTCTACTGTCGCAAATTTTAATTACGCCAGGGATTGCCTTTTCTATAGTAAATTATTCAAAAAATAATTTTCAACTGTCACAAATTTTAATTGCGCCAGGGATTGCCTTTTCTATAGTAAATTTTTCAAAAACTAATTTTATACTGTCGCAAATTTTAATTGCGCCAGGGATTGCCTTTTCTACAGTAAATTATTCAAAAAATAATTTTCTACTGTCGCAAATTTTATGTGCGCCAGGGATTGCCTTTTCTACAGTAAATTATTCAAAAACTAATTTTCAACTGTCGCAAATTTTAAATATCCCAGGGATTGCCTTTTCTACAGTAAATTATTCAAAAAATAATTTTCAACTGTCACAAATTTTATGTGCGCCAGGGATTGACTTTTCTATAGTAAATTATTCAAAAAATAATTTTATACTGTCGCAAATTTTAAATATCCCAGGGATTGCCTTTTCTACAGTAAATTATTCAAAAAATAATTTTCTACTGTCGCAAATTTTAATTGCGCCAGGGATTGCCTTTTCTATAGTAAATTATTCAAAAAATAATTTTCTACTGTCGCAAATTTTAATTACGCCAGGGATTGCCTTTTCTATAGTAAATTATTCAAAAAATAATTTTATACTGTCGCAAATTTTATGTGCGCCAGGGATTGCCTTTTCTATAGTAAATTATTCAAAAAATAATTTTCAACTGTCACAAATTTTATGTGCGCCAGGGATTGACTTTTCTATAGTAAATTATTCAAAAAATAATTTTATACTGTCGCAAATTTTAAATATCCCAAGGATTGCCTTTTCTACAGTAAATTATTCAAAAAATAATTTTCTACTGTCGCAAATTTTATGTGCGCCAGGGATTGCCTTTTCTATAGTAAATTATTCAAAAACTAATTTTCAACTGTCACAAATTTTAATTGCGCCAGGGATTGACTTTTCTATAGTAAATTATTCAAAAAATAATTTTCTACTGTCACAAATTTTAATTGCGCCAGGGATTGCCTTTTCTATAGTAAATTATTCAAAAAATAATTTTCAACTGTCACAAATTTTATGTGCGCCAGGGATTGCCTTTTCTATAGTAAATTATTCAAAAAATAATTTTATACTGTCGCAAATTTTAAATATCCCAGGGATTGCCTTTTCTACAGTAAATTATTCAAAAAATAATTTTCAACTGTCACAAATTTTATGTGCGCCAGGGATTGACTTTTCTATAGTAAATTATTCAAAAAATAATTTTATACTGTCGCAAATTTTAAATATCCCAGGGATTGCCTTTTCTACAGTAAATTATTCAAAAAATAATTTTCTACTGTCGCAAATTTTAATTGCGCCAGGGATTGCCTTTTCTATAGTAAATTATTCAAAAAATAATTTTCTACTGTCGCAAATTTTAATTACGCCAGGGATTGCCTTTTCTATAGTAAATTATTCAAAAAATAATTTTATACTGTCGCAAATTTTATGTGCGCCAGGGATTGCCTTTTCTATAGTAAATTATTCAAAAAATAATTTTCAACTGTCACAAATTTTATGTGCGCCAGGGATTGACTTTTCTATAGTAAATTATTCAAAAAATAATTTTATACTGTCGCAAATTTTAAATATCCCAGGGATTGCCTTTTCTACAGTAAATTATTCAAAAAATAATTTTCTACTGTCGCAAATTTTATGTGCGCCAGGGATTGCCTTTTCTATAGTAAATTATTCAAAAAATAATTTTCAACTGTCACAAATTTTATGTGCGCCAGGGATTGCCTTTTCTATAGTAAATTATTCAAAAAATAATTTTTTACTGTCGCAAATTTTAATTGCGCCAGGGATTGCCTTTTCTACAGTAAATTATTCAAAGAATAATTTTCTACTGTCGCAAATTTTAATTACGCCAGGGATTGCCTTTTCTATAGTAAATTATTCAAAAAATAATTTTATACTGTCGCAAATTTTATGTGCGCCAGGGATTGCATTTTCTACAGTAAATTATTCAAAAAATAATTTTCTACTGTCGCAAATTTTAAATATCCCAGGGATTGCCTTTTCTACAGTAATTTATTCAAAAAATAATTTTCAACTGTCACAAATTTTATGTGCGCCAGGGATTGACTTTTCTATAGTAAATTATTCAAAAAATAATTTTATACTGTCGCAAATTTTAAATATCCCAGGGATTGCCTTTTCTACAGTAAATTATTCAAAAAATAATTTTCTACTGTCGCAAATTTTAATTGCGCCAGGGATTGCCTTTTCTATAGTAAATTATTCAAAAAATAATTTTCTACTGTCGCAAATTTTAATTACGCCAGGGATTGCCTTTTCTATAGTAAATTATTCAAAAAATAATTTTATACTGTCGCAAATTTTATGTGCGCCAGGGATTGCCTTTTCTATAGTAAATTATTCAAAAAATAATTTTCAACTGTCACAAATTTTATGTGCGCCAGGGATTGACTTTTCTATAGTAAATTATTCAAAAAATAATTTTATACTGTCGCAAATTTTAAATATCCCAGGGATTGCCTTTTCTACAGTAAATTATTCAAAAAATAATTTTCTACTGTCGCAAATTTTATGTGCGCCAGGGATTGCCTTTTCTATAGTAAATTATTCAAAAAATAATTTTCAACTGTCACAAATTTTATGTGCGCCAGGGATTGCCTTTTCTATAGTAAATTATTCAAAAAATAATTTTTTACTGTCGCAAATTTTAATTGCGCCAGGGTTTGCCTTTTCTACAGTAAATTATTCAAAAAATAATTTTCTACTGTCGCAAATTTTAATTACGCCAGGGATTGCCTTTTCTATAGTAAATTATTCAAAAAATAATTTTCAACTGTCACAAATTTTATGTGCGCCAGGGATTGCCTTTTCTATAGTAAATTATTCAAAAAATAATTTTATACTGTCGCAAATTTTAAATATCCCAGGGATTGCCTTTTCTACAGTAAATTATTCAAAAAATAATTTTCAACTGTCACAAATTTTATGTGCGCCAGGGATTGACTTTTCTATAGTAAATTATTCAAAAAATAATTTTATACTGTCGCAAATTTTAAATATCCCAGGGATTGCCTTTTCTACAGTAAATTATTCAAAAAATAATTTTCTACTGTCGCAAATTTTAATTGCGCCAGGGATTGCCTTTTCTATAGTAAATTATTCAAAAAATAATTTTCTACTGTCGCAAATTTTAATTACGCCAGGGATTGCCTTTTCTATAGTAAATTATTCAAAAAATAATTTTATACTGTCGCAAATTTTATGTGCGCCAGGGATTGCCTTTTCTATAGTAAATTATTCAAAAAATAATTTTCAACTGTCACAAATTTTATGTGCGCCAGGGATTGACTTTTCTATAGTAAATTATTCAAAAAATAATTTTATACTGTCGCAAATTTTAAATATCCCAGGGATTGCCTTTTCTACAGTAAATTATTCAAAAAATAATTTTCTACTGTCGCAAATTTTATGTGCGCCAGGGATTGCCTTTTCTATAGTAAATTATTCAAAAAATAATTTTCAACTGTCACAAATTTTATGTGCGCCAGGGATTGCCTTTTCTATAGTAAATTATTCAAAAAATAATTTTTTACTGTCGCAAATTTTAATTGCGCCAGGGATTGCCTTTTCTACAGTAAATTATTCAAAAAATAATTTTCTACTGTCGCAAATTTTAATTACGCCAGGGATTGCCTTTTCTATAGTAAATTATTCAAAAAATAATTTTATACTGTCGCAAATTTTATGTGCGCCAGGGATTGCCTTTTCTACAGTAAATTATTCAAAAAATAATTTTCTACTGTCGCAAATTTTAAATATCCCAGGGATTGCCTTTTCTACAGTAAATTATTCAAAAAATAATTTTCAACTGTCACAAATTTTATGTGCGCCAGGGATTGACTTTTCTATAGTAAATTATTCAAAAAATAATTTTATACTGTCGCAAATTTTAAATATCCCAGGGATTGCCTTTTCTACAGTAAATTATTCAAAAAATAATTTTCTACTGTCGCAAATTTTAATTGCGCCAGGGATTGCCTTTTCTATAGTAAATTATTCAAAAAATAATTTTCTACTGTCGCAAATTTTAATTACGCCAGGGATTGCCTTTTCTATAGTAAATTATTCAAAAAATAATTTTATACTGTCGCAAATTTTATGTGCGCCAGGGATTGCCTTTTCTATAGTAAATTATTCAAAAAATAATTTTCAACTGTCACAAATTTTATGTGCGCCAGGGATTGACTTTTCTATAGTAAATTATTCAAAAAATAATTTTATACTGTCGCAAATTTTAAATATCCCAGGGATTGCCTTTTCTACAGTAAATTATTCAAAAAATAATTTTCTACTGTCGCAAATTTTATGTGCGCCAGGGATTGCCTTTTCTATAGTAAATTATTCAAAAAATAATTTTCAACTGTCACAAATTTTATGTGCGCCAGGGATTGCCTTTTCTATAGTAAATTATTCAAAAAATAATTTTCTACTGTCACAAATTTTAATTGCGCCAGGGATTGCCTTTTCTATAGTAAATTATTCAAAAAATAATTTTCAACTGTCACAAATTTTATGTGCGCCAGGGATTGCCTTTTCTATAGTAAATTATTCAAAAAATAATTTTATACTGTCGCAAATTTTAAATATCCCAGGGATTGCCTTTTCTACAGTAAATTATTCAAAAACTAATTTTCAACTGTCGCAAATTTTAAATATCCCAGGGATTGCCTTTTCTACAGTAAATTATTCAAAAAATAATTTTCAACTGTCACAAATTTTATGTGCGCCAGGGATTGCCTTTTCTATAGTAAATTATTCAAAAAATAATTTTTTACTGTCGCAAATTTTAATTGCGCCAGGGATTGCCTTTTCTACAGTAAATTATTCAAAAAATAATTTTCTACTGTCGCAAATTTTAATTACGCCAGGGATTGCCTTTTCTATAGTAAATTATTCAAAAAATAATTTTATACTGTCGCAAATTTTATGTGCGCCAGGGATTGCCTTTTCTACAGTAAATTATTCAAAAAATAATTTTCTACTGTCGCAAATTTTAAATATCCCAGGGATTGCCTTTTCTACAGTAAATTATTCAAAAAATAATTTTTTACTGTCGCAAATTTTATGTGCGCCAGGGATTGCCTTTTCTATAGTAAATTATTCAAAAAATAATTTTATACTGTCGCAAATTTTAAATATCCCAGGGATTGCCTTTTCTATAGTAAATTATTCAAAAAATAATTTTCTACTGTCGCAAATTTTAATTGCGCCAGGGATTGCCTTTTCTATAGTAAATTTTTCAAAAAATAATTTTCTACTGTCGCAAATTTTAATTACGCCAGGGATTGCCTTTTCTATAGTAAATTATTCAAAAAATAATTTTATACTGTCGCAAATTTTATGTGCGCCAGGGATTGCCTTTTCTATAGTAAATTATTCAAAAAATAATTTTATACTGTCGCAAATTTTATGTGCGTCAGGGATTGCCTTTTCTATAGTAAATTATTCAAAAACTAATTTTCAACTGTCACAAATTTTAATTGCGCCAGGGATTGACTTTTCTATAGTAAATTATTCAAAAAATAATTTTCTACTGTCACAAATTTTAATTGCGCCAGGGATTGCCTTTTCTATAGTAAATTATTCAAAAAATAATTTTCAACTGTCACAAATTTTATGTGCGCCAGGGATTGCCTTTTCTATAGTAAATTATTCAAAAAATAATTTTATACTGTCCCAAATTTTAAATATCCCAGGGATTGCCTTTTCTACAGTAAATTATTCAAAAAATAATTTTCTACTGTCGCAAATTTTAATTGCGCCAGGGATTGCCTTTTCTATAGTAAATTATTCAAAAAATAATTTTCTACTGTCGCAAATTTTAATTACGCCAGGGATTGCCTTTTCTATAGTAAATTATTCAAAAAATAATTTTATACTGTCGCAAATTTTATGTGCGCCAGGGATTGCCTTTTCTATAGTAAATTATTCAAAAAATAATTTTATACTGTCGCAAATTTTAAATATCCCAGGGATTGCCTTTTCTACAGTAAATTATTCAAAAAATAATTTTTTACTGTCGCAAATTTTATGTGCGCCAGGGATTGCCTTTTCTATAGTAAATTTTTCAAAAACTAATTTTCTACTGTCGCAAATTTTAAATGCGCCAGGGATTGCCTTTTCTACAGTAAATTATTCAAAAAATAATTTTATACTGTCGCAAATTTTAAATATCCCAGGGATTGCCTTTTCTACAGTAAATTTTTCAAAAACTAATTTTATACTGTCGCAAATTTTATGTGCGCCAGGGATTGCCTTTTCTATAGTAAATTATTCAAAAAATAATTTTCAACTGTCACAAATTTTATGTGCGCCAGGGATTGGCTTTTCTATAGTAAATTATTCAAAAACTAATTTTTTACTGTCGCAAATTTTAATTGCGCCAGGGATTGCCTTTTCTACAGTAAATTATTCAAAAAATAATTTTCTACTGTCGCAAATTTTAATTACGCCAGGGATTGCCTTTTCTATAGTAAATTATTCAAAAAATAATTTTATACTGTCGCAAATTTTATGTGCGCCAGGGATTGCCTTTTCTACAGTAAATTATTCAAAAAATAATTTTCTACTGTCGCAAATTTTAAATATCCCAGGGATTGCCTTTTCTACAGTAAATTATTCAAAAAATAATTTTTTACTGTCGCAAATTTTATGTGCGCCAGGGATTGCCTTTTCTATAGTAAATTATTCAAAAAATAATTTTATACTGTCGCAAATTTTATGTGCGCCAGGGATTGACTTTTCTATAGTAAATTATTCAAAAAATAATTTTATACTGTCGCAAATTTTAAATATCCCAGGGATTGCCTTTTCTACAGTAAATTATTCAAAAAATAATTTTCTACTGTCGCAAATTTTAAATATCCCAGGGATTGCCTTGTCTATAGTAAATTATTCAAAAAATAATTTTATACTGTCGCAAATTTTATGTGCGCCAGGGATTGCCTTTTCTATAGTAAATTATTCAAAAAATAATTTTATACTGTCGCAAATTTTATGTGCGCCAGGGATTGCCTTTTCTATAGTAAATTATTCAAAAACTAATTTTCAACTGTCACAAATTTTAATTGCGCCAGGGATTGACTTTTCTATAGTAAATTATTCAAAAAATAATTTTCAACTGTCACAAATTTTAATTGCGCCAGGGATTGCCTTTTCTATAGTAAATTATTCAAAAAATAATTTTTTACTGTCGCAAATTTTATGTGCGCCAGGGATTGACTTTTCTATAGTAAATTATTCAAAAAATAATTTTATACTGTCGCAAATTTTAAATATCCCAGGGATTGCCTTTTCTACAGTAAATTATTCAAAAAATAATTTTCTACTGTCGCAAATTTTAAATATCCCAGGGATTGCCTTTTCTATAGTAAATTATTCAAAAAATAATTTTATACTGTCGCAAATTTTATGTGCGCCAGGGATTGCCTTTTCTATAGTAAATTATTCAAAAAATAATTTTATACTGTCGCAAATTTTATGTGCGCCAGGGATTGCCTTTTCTATAGTAAATTATTCAAAAACTAATTTTCAACTGTCACAAATTTTAATTGCGCCAGGGATTGACTTTTCTATAGTAAATTATTCAAAAAATAATTTTCAACTGTCACAAATTTTAATTGCGCCAGGGATTGCCTTTTCTATAGTAAATTATTCAAAAACTAATTTTATACTGTCGCAAATTTTAATTGCGCCAGGGATTGCCTTTTCTATAGTAAATTATTCAAAAAATAATTTTATACTGTCGCAAATTTTAAATATCCCAGGGATTGCCTTTTCTACAGTAAATTATTCAAAAAATAATTTTTTACTGTCGCAAATTTTATGTGCGCCAGGGATTGCCTTTTCTATAGTAAATTTTTCAAAAACTAATTTTCTACTGTCGCAAATTTTAAATATCCCAGGGATTGCCTTTTCTACAGTAAATTATTCAAAAAATAATTTTCTACTGTCGCAAATTTTAATTGCGCCAGGGATTGCCTTTTCTACAGTAAATTATTCAAAAAATAATTTTTTACTGTCGCAAATTTTATGTGCGCCAGGGATTGCCTTTTCTACAGTAAATTATTCAAAAAATAATTTTCTACTGTCGCAAATTTTATGTGCGCCAGGGATTGCCTTTTCTATAGTAAATTATTCAAAAACTAATTTTATACTGTCGCAAATTTTAATTGCGCCAGGGATTGCCTTTTCTATAGTAAATTATTCAAAAACTAATTTTCTACTGTCGCAAATTTTAATTGCGCCAGGGATTGCCTTTTCTATAGTAAATTTTTCAAAAACTAATTTTATACTGTCGCAAATTTTAAATATCCCAGGGATTGCCTTTTCTACAGTAAATTATTCAAAAAATAATTTTCTACTGTCGCAAATTTTAAATATCCCAGGGATTGCCTTTTCTACAGTAAATTATTCAAAAAATAATTTTCTACTGTCGCAAATTTTAAATATCCCAGGGATTGCCTTTTCTATAGTAAATTATTCAAAAAATAATTTTCAACTGTCGCAAATTTTATGTGCGCCAGGTATTGCCTTTTCTATAGTAAATTATTCAAAAAATAATTTTATACTGTCACAAACTTTATGTGCGCCAGGGATTGCCTTTTCTACAGTAAATTATTCAAAAACTAATTTTATACTGTCGCAAATTTTATGTGCGCCAGGGATTGCCTTTTCTATAGTAAATTTTTCAAAAAATAATTTTATACTGTCGCAAATTTTAAATATCCCAGGGATTGCCTTTTCTATAGTAAATTATTCAAAAAATAATTTTCAACTGTCGCAAATTTTATGTGCGCCAGGGATTGCCTTTTCTATAGTAAATTATTCAAAAAATAATTTTATACTGTCGCAAATTTTATGTGCGCCAGGGATTGCCTTTTCTACAGTAAATTATTCAAAAACTAATTTTATACTGTCGCAAATTTTATGTGCGCCAGGGATTGACTTTTCTATAGTAAATTATTCAAAAAATAATTTTATACTGTCGCAAATTTTATGTACGCCAGGGATTGCCTTTTCTATAGTAAATTATTCAAAAACTAATTTTATACTGTCGCAAATTTTAATTGCGCCAGGGATTGCCTTTTCTATAGTAAATTATTCAAAAAATAATTTTATACTGTCGCAAATTTTATGTGCGCCAGGGATTGACTTTTCTATAGTAAATTATTCAAAAAATAATTTTATACTGTCGCAAATTTTATGTACGCCAGGGATTGCCTTTTCTATAGTAAATTATTCAAAAAATAATTTTCAACTGTCACAAATTTTATGTGCGCCAGGGATTGCCTTTTCTATAGTAAATTATTCAAAAAATAATTTTCAACTGTCGCAAATTTTATGTGCGCCAGGGATTGCCTTTTCTATAGTAAATTATTCAAAAAATAATTTTATACTGTCGCAAATTTTAATTGCGCCAGGGATTGCCTTTTCTATAGTAAATTATTCAAAAACTAATTTTATACTGTCGCAAATTTTAAATATCCCAGGGATTGCCTTTTCTATAGTAAATTATTCAAAAAATAATTTTATACTGTCGCAAATTTTATGTGCGCCAGGGATTGCCTTTTCTATAGTAAATTATTCAAAAAATAATTTTCAACTGTCGCAAATTTTATGTGCGCCAGGGATTGCCTTTTCTATAGTAAATTATTCAAAAACTAATTTTATACTGTCGCAAATTTTATGTGCGCCAGGGATTGCCTTTTCTATAGTAAATTATTCAAAAACTAATTTTATACTGTCGCAAATTTTATGTGCGCCAGGGATTGCCTTTTCTATAGTAAATTATTCAAAAACTAATTTTATACTGTCGCAAATTTTAAATATCCCAGGGATTGCCTTTTCTATAGTAAATTATTCAAAAAATAATTTTCAACTGTCACAAATTTTATGTGCGCCAGGGATTGCCTTTTCTATAGTAAATTATTCAAAAAATAATTTTCAACTGTCGCAAATTTTATGTGCGCCAGGGATTGCCTTTTCTATAGTAAATTATTCAAAAAATAATTTTATACTGTCGCAAATTTTAATTGCGCCAGGGATTGCCTTTTCTATAGTAAATTATTCAAAAACTAATTTTATACTGTCGCAAATTTTAAATATCCCAGGGATTGCCTTTTCTATAGTAAATTATTCAAAAAATAATTTTATACTGTCGCAAATTTTATGTGCGCCAGGGATTGCCTTTTCTATAGTAAATTATTCAAAAAATAATTTTCAACTGTCGCAAATTTTATGTGCGCCAGGGATTGCCTTTTCTATAGTAAATTATTCAAAAAATAATTTTATACTGTCGCAAATTTTAATTGCGCCAGGGATTGCCTTTTCTATAGTAAATTATTCAAAAAATAATTTTATACTGTCGCAAATTTTATGTGCGCCAGGGATTGACTTTTCTATAGTAAATTATTCAAAAAATAATTTTATACTGTCGCAAATTTTATGTGCGCCAGGGATTGCCTTTTCTATAGTAAATTATTCAAAAAATAATTTTCAACTGTCGCAAATTTTATGTGCGCCAGGGATTGCCTTTTCTATAGTAAATTATTCAAAAAATAATTTTCAACTGTCGCAAATTTTAATTGCGCCAGGGATTGCCTTTTCTATAGTAAATTATTCAAAAACTAATTTTCAACTGTCACAAATTTTATGTGCGCCAGGGATTGCCTTTTCTACAGTAAATTATTCAAAAAATAATTTTCTACTGTCGCAAATTTTATGTGCGCCAGGGATTGCCTTTTCTACAGTAAATTATTCAAAAAATAATTTTTTACTGTCGCAAATTTTATGTGCGCCAGGGATTGCCTTTTCTATAGTAAATTATTCAAAAACTAATTTTATACTGTCACAAATTTTAATTGCGCCAGGGATTGCCTTTTCTATAGTAAATTATTCAAAAAATAATTTTATACTGTCGCAAATTTTAATTGCGCCAGGGATTGCCTTTTCTATAGTAAATTATTCAAAAAATAATTTTCTACTGTCGCAAATTTTATGTGCGCCAGGGATTGACTTTTCTATAGTAAATTATTCAAAAAATAATTTTATACTGTCGCAAATTTTAAATATCCCAGGGATTGCCTTTTCTATAGTAAATTTTTCAAAAAATAATTTTATACTGTCGCAAATTTTAATTGCGCCAGGGATTGCCTTTCCTTTAGTAAATTATTCAAAAAATAATTTTATACTGTCGCAAATTTTATGTGCGCCAGGGATTGACTTTTCTATAGTAAATTATTCAAAAAATAATTTTATACTGTCGCAAATTTTAAATATCCCAGGGATTGCCTTTTCTATAGTAAATTTTTCAAAAAATAATTTTCTACTGTCGCAAATTTTATGTGCGCCAGGGATTGACTTTTCTATAGTAAATTATTCAAAAATAATTTTATACTGTCGCAAATTTTAAATATCCCAGGGATTGCCTTTTCTATAGTAAATTATTCAAAAAATAATTTTATACTGTCGCAAATTTTATGTGCGCCAGGGATTGCCTTTTCTATAGTAAATTATTCAAAAAATAATTTTATACTGTCGCAAATTTTAAATATCCCAGGGATTGCCTTTTCTACAGTAAATTATTCAAAAAATAATTTTCTACTGTCACAAATTTTATGTGCGCCAGGGATTGCCTTTTATATAGTAAATTATTCAAAAAATAATTTTATACTGTCGCAAATTTTAATTGCGCCAGGGATTGCCTTTTCTATAGTAAATTATTCAAAAATAATTTTCTACTGTCGCAAATTTTAAATATCCCAGGGATTGCCTTTTATATAGTAAATTATTCAAAAAATAATTTTATACTGTCGCAAATTTTAATTGCGCCAGGCATTGCCTTTTCTACAGTAAATTATTCAAAAAATAATTTTCTACTGTCGCAAATTTTAAATATCCCAGGGATTGCCTTTTATATAGTAAATTATTCAAAAAATAATTTTCTACTGTCGCAAATTTTAAATATCCCAGGGATTGCCTTTTCTACAGTAAATTATCCAAAAAATAATTTTCAACTCTCACAAATTTTATGTGCGCCAGGGATTGCCTTTTCTATAGTAAATTATTCAAAAAATAATTTTATACTGTCGCAAATTTTAAATATCCCAGGGATTGCCTTTTCTATAGTAAATTATTCAAAAACTAATTTTCAACTGTCACAAATTTTAATTGCGCCAGGGATTGCCTTTTCTATAGTAAATTATTCAAAAAATAATTTTATACTGTCGCAAATTTTAATTGCGCCAGGGATTGCCTTTTCTACAGTAAATTATTCAAAAAATAATTTTCTACTGTCGCAAATTTTAAATATCCCAGGGATTGCCTTTTCTACAGTAAATTATTCAAAAAATAATTTTATACTGTCGCAAATTTTATGTGCGCCAGGGATTGCCTTTTCTATAGTAAATTATTCAAAAAATAATTTTATACTGTCGCAAATTTTAAATATCCCAGGGATTGCCTTTTCTACAGTAAATTATTCAAAAAATAATTTTCAACTGTCACAAATTTTATGTGCGCCAGGGATTGCCTTTTCTACAGTAAATTATTCAAAAACTAATTTTATACTGTCGCAAATTTTAATTACGCCAGGGATTGCCTTTTCTACAGTAAATTATTCAAAAAATAATTTTATACTGTCGCAAATTTTAAATATCCCAGGGATTGCCTTTTCTATAGTAAATTATTCAAAAACTAATTTTATACTGTCGCAAATTTTAATTGCGCCAGGGAATGCCTTTTCTACAGTAAATTATTCAAAAAATAATTTTCTACTGTCGCAAATTTTAAATATCCCAGGGATTGCCTTTTCTACAGTAAATTATTCAAAAAATAATTTTATACTGTCGCAAATTTTATGTGCGCCAGGGATTGCCCTTTCTATAGTAAATTATTCAAAAAATAATTTTATACTGTCGCAAATTTTATGTGCGCCAGGGATTGCCTTTTCTATAGTAAATTATTCAAAAAATAATTTTATACTGTCGCAAATTTTAAATATCCCAGGGATTGCCTTTTCTATAGTAAATTTTTCAAAAAATAATTTTCAACTGTCACAAATTTTAAATATCCCAGGGATTGCCTTTTCTATAGTAAATTATTCAAAAAATAATTTTCAACTGTCACAAATTTTAATTACGCCAGGGATTGCCTTTTATATAGTAAATTATTCAAAAAATAATTTTATACTGTCGCAAATTTTAATTGCGCCAGGGATTGCCTTTTCTATAGTAAATTATTCAAAAAATAATTTTATACTGTCACAAATTTTAATTGCGCCAGGGATTGACTTTTCTATAGTAAATTTTTCAAAAACTAATTTTCTACTGTCACAAATTTTAATTGCGCCAGGGATTGCCTTTTCTATAGTAAATTATTCAAAAATAATTTTATACTGTCACAAATTTTAAATATCCCAGGGTTTGCCTTTTCTACAGTAAATTATTCAAAAAATAATTTTATACTGTCGCAAATTTTAATTGCGCCAGGGATTGCCTTTTCTATAGTAAATTTTCAAAAACTAATTTTTTACTGTCGCAAATTTTAATTACGCCAGGGATTGCCTTTTCTACAGTAAATTATTCAAAAAATAATTTTATACTGTCGCAAATTTTAAATATCCCAGGGATTGCCTTTTCTATAGTAAATTATTCAAAAACTAATTTTATACTGTCGCAAATTTTAATTGCGCCAGGGATTGCCTTTTCTACAGTAAATTATTCAAAAAATAATTTTCTACTGTCGCAAATTTTAAATATCCCAGGGATTGCCTTTTCTACAGTAAATTATTCAAAAAATAATTTTATACTGTC
Organism: Dioctria linearis; assembly: GCA_963930735.1. Classification (NCBI taxonomy): domain Eukaryota; kingdom Metazoa; phylum Arthropoda; class Insecta; order Diptera; family Asilidae; genus Dioctria; species Dioctria linearis. The sequence continues at coordinate 21,547 of CAWVNZ010000165.1, read as the reverse complement.
GCAAATTTTATGTGCGCCAGGGATTGCCTTTTCTATAGTAAATTATTCAAAAAATAATTTTATACTGTCGCAAATTTTATATGCGCCAGGGATTGCCTTTTCTATAGTAAATTATTCAAAAAATAATTTTATACTGTCGCAAATTTTAAATATCCCAGGGATTGCCTTTTCTATAGTAAATTATTCAAAAAATAATTTTATACTGTCGCAAATTTTATGTGCGCCAGGGATTGCCTTTTCTATAGTAAATTATTCAAAAAATAATTTTATACTGTCGCAAATTTTAAATATCCCAGGGATTGCCTTTTCTATAGTAAATTTTTCAAAAACTAATTTTCTACTGTCACAAATTTTAAATATCCCAGGGATTGCCTTTTCTATAGTAAATTATTCAAAAAATAATTTTCAACTGTCACAAATTTTAATTACGCCAGGGATTGCCTTTTATATAGTAAATTATTCAAAAAATAATTTTATACTGTCGCAAATTTTAATTGCGCCAGGGATTGCCTTTTCTATAGTAAATTATTCAAAAAATAATTTTATACTGTCACAAATTTTAATTGCGCCAGGGATTGACTTTTCTATAGTAAATTTTTCAAAAACTAATTTTCTACTGTCACAAATTTTAATTGCGCCAGGGATTGCCTTTTCTATAGTAAATTATTCAAAAAATAATTTTATACTGTCACAAATTTTAAATATCCCAGGGATTGCCTTTTCTATAGTAAATTATTCAAAAAATAATTTTCTACTGTCACAAATTTTATGTGCGCCAGGGATTGCCTTTTCTATAGTAAATTATTCAAAAAATAATTTTCAACTGTCACAAATTTTAATTGCGCCAGGGATTGCCTTTTCTACAGTAAATTATTCAAAAAATAATTTTCAACTGTCACAAATTTTATGTGCGCCAGGGATTGCCTTTTCTATAGTAAATTATTCAAAAAATAATTTTATACTGTCACAAATTTTAATTGCGCCAGGGATTGACTTTTCTATAGTAAATTATTCAAAAAATAATTTTATACTGTCGCAAATTTTATGTGCGCCAGGGATTGCCTTTTCTATAGTAAATTATTCAAAAACTAATTTTATACTGTCACAAATTTTAATTGCGCCAGGGATTGCCTTTTCTACAGTAAATTATTCAAAAACTAATTTTATACTGTCACAAATTTTATGTGCGCCAGGGATTGCCTTTTCTATAGTAAATTATTCAAAAAATAATTTTATACTGTCGCAAATTTTATGTGCGCCAGGGATTGCCTTTTCTATAGTAAATTTTTCAAAAAATAATTTTCTACTGTCACAAATTTTAATTGCGCCAGGGATTGCCTTTTCTACAGTAAATTATTCAAAAAATAATTTTCTACTGTCACAAATTTTATGTGCGCCAGGGATTGCCTTTTCTATAGTAAATTATTCAAAAAATAATTTTATACTGTCGCAAATTTTATGTGCGCCAGGGATTGCCTTTTCTATAGTAAATTATTCAAAAAATAATTTTATACTGTCGCAAATTTTAAATATCCCAGGGATTGCCTTTTCTATAGTAAATTTTTCAAAAACTAATTTTATACTGTCGCAAATTTTATGTGCGCCAGGGATTGCCTTTTCTATAGTAAATTATTCAAAAAATAATTTTATACTGTCGCAAATTTTAATTGCGCCAGGGATTGCCTTTTCTACAGTAAATTATTCAAAAACTAATTTTATACTGTCACAAATTTTATGTGCGCCAGGGATTGCCTTTTCTATAGTAAATTATTCAAAAAATAATTTTCTACTGTCGCAAATTTTAATTGCGCCAGGGATTGACTTTTCTATAGTAAATTTTTCAAAAACTAATTTTCTACTGTCGCAAATTTTATGTGCGCCAGGGATTGCCTTTTCTATAGTAAATTATTCAAAAAATAATTTTCTACTGTCGCAAATTTTATGTGCGCCAGGGATTGCCTTTTCTATAGTAAATTATTCAAAAAATAATTTTATACTGTCGCAAATTTTAAATATCCCAGGGATTGCCTTTTCTATAGTAAATTATTCAAAAAATAATTTTCAACTGTCACAAATTTTATGTGCGCCAGGGATTGCCTTTTCTATAGTAAATTATTCAAAAAATAATTTTCTACTGTCGCAAATTTTATGTGCGCCAGGGATTGCCTTTTCTATAGTAAATTATTCAAAAAATAATTTTATACTGTCGCAAATTTTATGTGCGCCAGGGATTGCCTTTTCTATAGTAAATTATTCAAAAAATAATTTTATACTGTCGCAAATTTTAAATATCCCAGGGATTGCCTTTTCTATAGTAAATTATTCAAAAAATAATTTTCTACTGTCGCAAATTTTAAATATCCCAGGGATTGCCTTTTCTATAGTAAATTATTCAAAAAATAATTTTCTACTGTCGCAAATTTTAAATATCCCAGGGATTGCCTTTTCTACAGTAAATTATTCAAAAAATAATTTTCTACTGTCGCAAATTTTATGTGTGCCAGGGATTGCCTTTTCTACAGTAAATTATTCAAAAACTAATTTTATACTGTCGCAAATTTTATGTGCGCCAGGGATTGACTTTTCTATAGTAAATTATTCAAAAAATAATTTTATACTGTCGCAAATTTTAAATATCCCAGGGATTGCCTTTTCTATAGTAAATTATTCAAAAAATAATTTTCAACTGTCACAAATTTTATGTGCGCCAGGGATTGCCTTTTCTATAGTAAATTATTCAAAAAATAATTTTCAACTGTCACAAATTTTATGTGCGCCAGGGATTGCCTTTTCTATAGTAAATTATTCAAAAAATAATTTTATACTGTCACAAATTTTAATTACGCCAGGGATTGCCTTTTCTATAGTAAATTATTCAAAAAATAATTTTTTACTGTCGCAAATTTTATGTGCGCCAGGGATTGCCTTTTCTACAGTAAATTATTCAAAAACTAATTTTATACTGTCACAAATTTTAATTGCGCCAGGGATTGCCTTTTCTACAGTAAATTATTCAAAAAATAATTTTATACTGTCGCAAATTTTAATTACGCCAGGGATTGCCTTTTCTACAGTAAATTATTCAAAAAATAATTTTATACTGTCGCAAATTTTAAATATCCCAGGGATTGCCTTTTCTATAGTAAATTATTCAAAAACTAATTTTATACTGTCACAAATTTTAATTGCGCCAGGGATTGCCTTTTCTATAGTAAATTATTCAAAAAATAATTTTTAACTGTCACAAATTTTATGTGCGCCAGGGATTGCCTTTTATATAGTAAATTTTTCAAAAAATAATTTTTTACTGTCGCAAATTTTAATTGCGCCAGGGATTGCCTTTTCTATAGTAAATTATTCAAAAAATAATTTTATACTGTCGCAAATTTTATGTGCGCCAGGGATTGACTTTTCTATAGTAAATTATTCAAAAAATAATTTTATACTGTCGCAAATTTTAAATATCCCAGGGATTGCCTTTTCTATAGTAAATTTTTCAAAAACTAATTTTATACTGTCGCAAATTTTATGTGCGCCAGGGATTGACTTTTCTATAGTAAATTATTCAAAAAATAATTTTATACTGTCGCAAATTTTATGTGCGCCAGGGATTGCCTTTTCTATAGTAAATTATTCAAAAAATAATTTTATACTGTCACAAATTTTAATTGCGCCAGGGATTGCCTTTTCTATAGTAAATTATTCAAAAAATAATTTTATACTGTCGCAAATTTTATGTGCGCCAGGGATTGCCTTTTCTATAGTAAATTATTCAAAAACTAATTTTTTACTGTCGCAAATTTTAAATATCCCAGGGATTGCCTTTTCTACAGTAAATTATTCAAAAAATAATTTTCTACTGTCACAAATTTTAATTACGCCAGGGATTGCCTTTTCTACAGTAAATTATTCAAAAAATAATTTTATACTGTCGCAAATTTTAAATATCCCAGGGATTGCCTTTTCTATAGTAAATTTTTCAAAAACTAATTTTCTACTGTCGCAAATTTTAAATATCCCAGGGATTGCCTTTTCTACAGTAAATTATTCAAAAAATAATTTTTTACTGTCGCAAATTTTATGTGCGCCAGGGATTGCCTTTTCTATAGTAAATTTTTCAAAAACTAATTTTCTACTGTCGCAAATTTTAAATATCCCAGGGATTGCCTTTTCTACAGTAAATTATTCAAAAAATAATTTTTTACTGTCACAAATTTTATGTGCGCCAGGGATTGCCTTTTCTATAGTAAATTATTCAAAAAATAATTTTCTACTGTCACAAATTTTATGTGCGCCAGGGATTGCCTTTTCTATAGTAAATTATTCAAAAAATAATTTTCTACTGTCGCAAATTTTAAATATCCGAGGGATTGCCTTTTCTACAGTAAATTATTCAAAAAATAATTTTTTACTGTCGCAAATTTTAATTGCGCCAGGGATTGACTTTTCTATAGTAAATTATTCAAAAAATAATTTTCTACTGTCGCAAATTTTACTTGCGCCAGGGATTGCCTTTTCTATAGTAAATTATTCAAAAAATAATTTTCTACTGTCGCAAATTTTAATTACGCCAGGGATTGCCTTTTCTATAGTAAATTATTCAAAAAATAATTTTCTACTGTCGCAAATTTTAATTACGCCAGGGATTGCCTTTTCTATAGTAAATTATTCAAAAAATAATTTTATACTGTCGCAAATTTTATGTGCGCCAGGGATTGCCTTTTCTATAGTAAATTATTCAAAAAATAATTTTATACTGTCGCAAATTTTATGTGCGCCAGGGATTGCCTTTTCTATAGTAAATTATTCAAAAACTAATTTTCAACTGTCACAAATTTTAATTGCGCCAGGGATTGACTTTTCTATAGTAAATTATTCAAAAAATAATTTTCAACTGTCACAAATTTTATGTGCGCCAGGGATTGACTTTTCTATAGTAAATTATTCAAAAAATAATTTTATACTGTCGCAAATTTTAATTGCGCCAGGGATTGCCTTTTATATAGTAAATTATTCAAAAACTAATTTTATACTGTCGCAAATTTTAATTGCGCCAGGGATTGACTTTTCTATAGTAAATTATTCAAAAAATAATTTTCTACTGTCGCAAATTTTAATTGCGCCAGGGATTGCCTTTTCTATAGTAAATTATTCAAAAAATAATTTTCTACTGTCGCAAATTTTAAATATCCCAGGGATTGCCTTTTCTACAGTAAATTATTCAAAAAATAATTTTCTACTGTCGCAAATTTTAATTGCGCCAGGGATTGCCTTTTATATAGTAAATTATTCAAAAAATAATTTTCTACTGTCGCAAATTTTAAATATCCCAGGGATTGCCTTTTCTACAGTAAATTATTCAAAAAATAATTTTCTACTGTCGCAAATTTTAAATATCCCAGGGATTGCCTTTTCTATAGTAAATTATTCAAAAAATAATTTTCTACTGTCGCAAATTTTAATTGCGCCAGGGATTGCCTTTTCTACAGTAAATTATTCAAAAAATAATTTTTTACTGTCGCAAATTTTACGTGCGCCAGGGATTGCCTTTTCTATAGTAAATTATTCAAAAAATAATTTTTTACTGTCGCAAATTTTAATTACGCCAGGGATTGCCTTTTCTATAGTAAATTATTCAAAAACTAATTTTATACTGTCGCAAATTTTAAATATCCCAGGGATTGCCTTTTCTACAGTAAATTATTCAAAAACTAATTTTATACTGTCACAAATTTTAATTGCGCCAGGGATTGCCTTTTCTATAGTAAATTATTCAAAAACTAATTTTATACTGTCGCAAATTTTATGTGCGCCAGGGATTGCCTTTTCTATAGTAAATTATTCAAAAAATAATTTTCAACTGTCACAAATTTTATGTGCGCCAGGGATTGCCATTTATATAGTAAATTTTTCAAAAAATAATTTTTTACTGTCGCAAATTTTAATTGCGCCAGGGATTGCCTTTTCTATAGTAAATTATTCAAAAAATAATTTTATACTGTCGCAAATTTTATGTGCGCCAGGGATTGCCTTTTCTATAGTAAATTATTCAAAAAATAATTTTCTACTGTCGCAAATTTTAAATATCCCAGGGATTGCCTTTTCTACAGTAAATTATTCAAAAAATAATTTTTTACTGTCGCAAATTTTATGTGCGCCAGGGATTGCCTTTTCTATAGTAAATTATTCAAAAAATAATTTTTTACTGTCGCAAATTTTATGTGCGCCAGGGATTGACTTTTCTATAGTAAATTATTCAAAAAATAATTTTATACTGTCGCAAATTTTATGTGCGCCAGGGATTGCCTTTTCTACAGTAAATTATTCAAAAAATAATTTTATACTGTCACAAATTTTAATTGCGCCAGGGATTGCCTTTTCTATAGTAAATTATTCAAAAAATAATTTTTTACTGTCGCAAATTTTATGTGCGCCAGGGATTGCCTTTTCTATAGTAAATTATTCAAAAAATAATTTTTTACTGTCGCAAATTTTAATTACGCCAGGGATTGCCTTTTCTATAGTAAATTATTCAAAAACTAATTTTATACTGTCGCAAATTTTAAATATCCCAGGGATTGCCTTTTCTATAGTAAATTATTCAAAAACTAATTTTATACTGTCGCAAATTTTATGTGCGCCAGGGATTGCCTTTTCAATAGTAAATTATTCAAAAACTAATTTTATACTGTCGCAAATTTTAATTGCGCCAGGGATTGACTTTTCTATAGTAAATTATTCAAAAACTAATTTTATACTGTCGCAAATTTTAATTGCGCCAGGGATTGACTTTTCTATAGTAAATTATTCAAAAAATAATTTTCTACTGTCGCAAATTTTAATTGCGCCAGGGATTGCCTTTTCTATAGTAAATTATTCAAAAAATAATTTTCTACTGTCGCAAATTTTAAATATCCCAGGGATTGCCTTTTCTAGAGTAAATTATTCAAAAAATAATTTTATACTGTCGCAAATTTTAAATATCCCAGGGATTGCCTTTTCTACAGTAAATTATTCAAAAAATAATTTTATACTGTCGCAAATTTTATGTGCGCCAGGGATTGCCTTTTCTATAGTAAATTATTCAAAAACTAATTTTTTACTGTCGCAAATTTTAAATATCCCAGGGATTGCCTTTTCTACAGTAAATTATTCAAAAAATAATTTTATACTGTCGCAAATTTTAATTACGCCAGGGATTGCCTTTTCTATAGTAAATTATTCAAAAAATAATTTTATACTGTCGCAAATTTTATGTGCGCCAGGGATTGCCTTTTCTATAGTAAATTATTCAAAAAATAATTTTCTACTGTCGCAAATTTTAATTACGCCAGGGATTGCCTTTTCTATAGTAAATTATTCAAAAACTAATTTTATACTGTCGCAAATTTTAATTGCGCCAGGGATTGCCTTTTCTATAGTAAATTATTCAAAAACTAATTTTATACTGTCGCAAATTTTATGTGCGCCAGGGATTGCCTTTTCTACAGTAAATTATTCAAAAAATAATTTTCTACTGTCGCAAGTTTTAATTACGCCAGGGATTGCCTTTTCTATAGTAAATTATTCAAAAAATAATTTTCTACTGTCGCAAATTTTAATTACGCCAGGGATTGCCTTTTCTATAGTAAATTATTCAAAAAATAATTTTATACTGTCGCAAATTTTAAATATCCCAGGGATTGCCTTTTCTACAGTAAATTATTCAAAAAATAATTTTATACTGTCGCAAATTTTAAATATCCCAGGGATTGCCTTTTCTACAGTAAATTATTCAAAAAATAATTTTATACTGTCGCAAATTTTATGTGCGCCAGGGATTGCCTTTTCTATAGTAAATTATTCAAAAAATAATTTTCTACTGTCACAAATTTTAATTGCGCCAGGGATTGACTTTTCTATAGTAAATTATTCAAAAAATAATTTTCTACTGTCGCAAATTTTAATTGCGCCAGGGATTGCCTTTTCTATAGTAAATTATTCAAAAAATAATTTTTACTGTCGCAAATTCTAATTGCGCCAGGGATTGACTTTTCTACAGTAAATTATTCAAAAAATAATTTTATACTGTCGCAAATTTTAATTGCGCCAGGGATTGACTTTTCTACAGTAAATTATTCAAAAAATAATTTTATACTGTCGCAAATTTTATGTGCGCCAGGGATTGCCTTTTCTATAGTAAATTATTCAAAAACTAATTTTATACTGTCGCAAATTTTAATTGCGCCAGGGATTGACTTTTCTATAGTAAATTATTCAAAAAATAATTTTCTACTGTCGCAAATTTTAATTGCGCCAGGGATTGCCTTTTCTATAGTAAATTATTCAAAAAATAATTTTCTACTGTCGCAAATTTTAAATATCCCAGGGATTGCCTTTTCTACAGTAAATTATTCAAAAAATAATTTTATACTGTCGCAAATTTTAAATATCCCAGGGATTGCCTTTTCTACAGTAAATTATTCAAAAAATAATTTTATACTGTCGCAAATTTTATGTGCGCCAGGGATTGCCTTTTCTATAGTAAATTATTCAAAAACTAATTTTTTACTGTCGCAAATTTTAAATATCCCAGGGATTGCCTTTTCTACAGTAAATTATTCAAAAAATAATTTTATACTGTCGCAAATTTTAATTACGCCAGGGATTGCCTTTTCTATAGTAAATTATTCAAAAAATAATTTTATACTGTCGCAAATTTTATGTGCGCCAGGGATTGCCTTTTCTATAGTAAATTATTCAAAAAATAATTTTCTACTGTCGCAAATTTTAATTACGCCAGGGATTGCCTTTTCTATAGTAAATTATTCAAAAACTAATTTTATACTGTCGCAAATTTTAATTGCGCCAGGGATTGCCTTTTCTATAGTAAATTATTCAAAAACTAATTTTATACTGTCGCAAATTTTAATTACGCCAGGGATTGCCTTTTCTATAGTAAATTATTCAAAAACTAATTTTATACTGTCGCAAATTTTAATTGCGCCAGGGATTGCCTTTTCTATAGTAAATTATTCAAAAACTAATTTTATACTGTCGCAAATTTTATGTGCGCCAGGGATTGCCTTTTCTATAGTAAATTATTCAAAAAATAATTTTCAACTGTCACAAATTTTATGTGCGCCAGGGATTGCCTTTTATATAGTAAATTTTTCAAAAAATATTTTTTTACTGTCGCAAATTTTAATTACGCCAGGGATTGCCTTTTCTATAGTAAATTATTCAAAAACTAATTTTATACTGTCGCAAATTTTAATTACGCCAGGGATTGCCTTTTCTATAGTAAATTATTCAAAAAATAATTTTATACTGTCGCAAATTTTATGTGCGCCAGGGATTGCCTTTTCTATAGTAAATTATTCAAAAACTAATTTTCTACTGTCACAAATTTTAATTGCGCCAGGGATTGCCTTTTCTATAGTAAATTATTCAAAAAATAATTTTCAACTGTCACAAATTTTAATTACGCCAGGGATTGCCTTTTCTATAGTAAATTATTCAAAAAATAATTTTCTACTGTCGCAAATTTTAAATATCCCAGGGATTGCCTTTTCTACAGTAAATTATTCAAAAAATAATTTTATACTGTCGCAAATTTTAAATATCCCAGGGATTGCCTTTTCTACAGTAAATTATTCAAAAAATAATTTTATACTGTCGCAAATTTTAAATATCCCAGGGATTGCCTTTTCTATAGTAAATTATTCAAAAACTAATTTTTTACTGTCGCAAATTTTAAATATCCCAGGGATTGCCTTTTCTACAGTAAATTATTCAAAAAATAATTTTATACTGTCGCAAATTTTAATTACGCCAGGGATTGCCTTTTCTATAGTAAATTATTCAAAAAATAATTTTATACTGTCGCAAATTTTATGTGCGCCAGGGATTGCCTTTTCTATAGTAAATTATTCAAAAACTAATTTTCTACTGTCACAAATTTTAATTGCGCCAGGGATTGCCTTTTCTATAGTAAATTATTCAAAAAATAATTTTCAACTGTCACAAATTTTAAATATCCCAGGGATTGCCTTTTCTACAGTAAATTATTCAAAAAATAATTTTCTACTGTCGCAAATTTTAATTACGCCAGGGATTGCCTTTTCTATAGTAAATTATTCAAAAAATAATTTTCAACTGTCACAAATTTTAATTACGCCAGGGATTGCCTTTTCTACAGTAAATTATTCAAAAAATAATTTTCTACTGTCGCAAATTTTATGTGCGCCAGGGATTGCCTTTTCTATAGTAAATTATTCAAAAAATAATTTTATACTGTCGCAAATTTTATGTGCGCCAGGGATTGCCTTTTCTATAGTAAATTATTCAAAAAATAATTTTCTACTGTCGCAAATTTTAATTACGCCAGGGATTGCCTTTTCTACAGTAAATTATTCAAAAACTAATTTTATACTGTCGCAAATTTTAATTGCGCCAGGGATTGCCTTTTCTATAGTAAATTATTCAAAAAATAATTTTATACTGTCACAAATTTTAAATATCCCAGGGATTGCCTTTTCTACAGTAAATTATTCAAAAAATAATTTTCTACTGTCGCAAATTTTAATTACGCCAGGGATTGCCTTTTCTATAGTAAATTATTCAAAAAATAATTTTCAACTGTCACAAATTTTAATTACGCCAGGGATTGCCTTTTCTACAGTAAATTATTCAAAAAATAATTTTCTACTGTCGCAAATTTTAATTGCGCCAGGGATTGCCTTTTCTATAGTAAATTATTCAAAAAATAATTTTATACTGTCGCAAATTTTATGTGCGCCAGGGATTGCCTTTTCTATAGTAAATTATTCAAAAAATAATTTTCAACTGTCACAAATTTTATGTGCGCCAGGGATTGCCTTTTCTATAGTAAATTATTCAAAAACTAATTTTATACTGTCACAAATTTTAATTGCGCCAGGGATTGCCTTTTCTATAGTAAATTATTCAAAAAATAATTTTATACTGTCGCAAATTTTATGTGCGCCAGGGATTGACTTTTCTATAGTAAATTATTCAAAAAATAATTTTATACTGTCGCAAATTTTAAATATCCCAGGGATTGCCTTTTCTACAGTAAATTATTCAAAAAATAATTTTCTACTGTCGCAAATTTTAAATATACCAGGGATTGCCTTTTCTACAGTAAATTATTCAAAAAATAATTTTCTACTGTCGCAAATTTTAATTGCGCCAGGGATTGCCTTTTATATAGTAAATTTTTCAAAAACTAATTTTATACTGTCGCAAATTTTATGTGCGCCAGGGATTGCCTTTTCTATAGTAAATTATTCAAAAACTAATTTTATACTGTCACAAATTTTAATTGCGCCAGGGATTGCCTTTTCTATAGTAAATTATTCAAAAACTAATTTTATACTGTCGCAAATTTTATGTGCGCCAGGGATTGCCTTTTCTATAGTAAATTATTCAAAAAATAATTTTCAACTGTCACAAATTTTATGTGCGCCAGGGATTGCCTTTTATATAGTAAATTTTTCAAAAAATAATTTTTTTCTGTCGCAAATTTTAATTGCGCCAGGGATTGCCTTTTCTATAGTAAATTATTCAAAAAATAATTTTATACTGTCGCAAATTTTATGTGCGCCAGGGATTGCCTTTTCTATAGTAAATTATTCAAAAAATAATTTTCTACTGTCGCAAATTTTAAATATCCCAGGGATTGCCTTTTCTACAGTAAATTATTCAAAAAATAATTTTTTACTGTCGCAAATTTTATGTGCGCCAGGGATTGCCTTTTCTATAGTAAATTATTCAAAAAATAATTTTTTACTGTCGCAAATTTTAAATATCCCAGGGATTGCCTTTTCTACAGTAAATTATTCAAAAAATAATTTTCAACTGTCACAAATTTTATGTGCGCCAGGGATTGCCTTTTCTATAGTAAATTATTCAAAAACTAATTTTATACTGTCGCAAATTTTAATTGCGCCAGGGATTGCCTTTTCTATAGTAAATTATTCAAAAAATAATTTTCTACTGTCGCAAATTTTAAATATCCCAGGGATTGCCTTTTCTACAGTAAATTATTCAAAAACTAATTTTATACTGTCGCAAATTTTAATTACGCCAGGGATTGCCTTTTCTATAGTAAATTATTCAAAAAATAATTTTTTACTGTCGCAAATTTTAATTGCGCCAGGGATTGCCTTTTCTATAGTAAATTATTCAAAAAATAATTTTCTACTGTCGCAAATTTTAAATATCCCAGGGATTGCCTTTTCTACAGTAAATTATTCAAAAAATAATTTTTTACTGTCGCAAATTTTATGTGCGCCAGGGATTGCCTTTTCTATAGTAAATTATTCAAAAAATAATTTTATACTGTCGCAAATTTTATGTGCGCCAGGGATTGCCTTTTATATAGTAAATTATTCAAAAAATAATTTTCTACTGTCGCAAATTTTAAATATCCCAGGGATTGCCTTTTCTATAGTAAATTATTCAAAAAATAATTTTCAACTGTCACAAATTTTACGTGCGCCAGGAATTGCCTTTTCTATAGTAAATTATTCAAAAACTAATTTTTTACTGTCGCAAATTTTAATTGCGCCAGGGATTGCCTTTTCTATAGTAAATTATTCAAAAAATAATTTTATACTGTCGCAAATTTTATGTGCGCCAGGGATTGCCTTTTCTATTGTAAATTATTCAAAAAATAATTTTCTACTGTCGCAAATTTTAATTACGCCAGGGATTGCCTTTTCTATAGTAAATTATTCAAAAAATAATTTTTTACTGTCGCAAATTTTATGTGCGCCAGGGATTGCCTTTTCTACAGTAAATTATTCAAAAAATAATTTTATACTGTCGCAAATTTTAAATATCCCAGGGATTGCCTTTTCTATAGTAAATTATTCAAAAACTAATTTTATACTGTCACAAATTTTAATTGCGCCAGGGATTGCCTTTTCTATAGTAAATTATTCAAAAAATAATTTTCTACTGTCGCAAATTTTAAATATCCCAGGGATTGCCTTTTCTACAGTAAATTATTCAAAAAATAATTTTTTACTGTCGCAAATTTTATGTGCGCCAGGGATTGCCTTTTCTATAGTAAATTATTCAAAAAATAATTTTATACTGTCGCAAATTTTATGTGCGCCAGGGATTGCCTTTTATATAGTAAATTTTTCAAAAAATAATTTTTTACTGTCGCAAATTTTAATTGCGCCAGGGATTGCCTTTTCTATAGTAAATTATTCAAAAAATAATTTTATACTGTCGCAAATTTTATGTGCGCCAGGGATTGACTTTTCTATAGTAAATTATTCAAAAAATAATTTTATACTGTCGCAAATTTTAAATATCCCAGGGATTGCCTTTTCTACAGTAAATTATTCAAAAACTAATTTTATACTGTCGCAAATTTTAATTGCGCCAGGGATTGCCTTTTCTATAGTAAATTATTCAAAAAATAATTTTCTACTGTCGCAAATTTTAAATATCCCAGGGATTGCCTTTTCTACAGTAAATTATTCAAAAAATAATTTTCAACTGTCACAAATTTTATGTGCGCCAGGGATTGACTTTTCTATAGTAAATTATTCAAAAAATAATTTTCTACTGTCGCAAATTTTAAATATCCCAGGGATTGCCTTTTCTATAGTAAATTATTCAAAAAATAATTTTCAACTGTCACAAATTTTATGTGCGCCAGGGATTGCCTTTTCTATAGTAAATTATTCAAAAACTAATTTTATACTGTCGCAAATTTTAATTGCGCCAGGGATTGCCTTTTCTATAGTAAATTATTCAAAAAATAATTTTATACTGTCGCAAATTTTAATTGCGCCAGGGATTGACTTTTCTATAGTAAATTATTCAAAAAATAATTTTCAACTGTCACAAATTTTAAATATCCCAGGGATTGCCTTTTCTACAGTAAATTATTCAAAAACTAATTTTCTACTGTCGCAAATTTTATGTGCGCCAGGGATTGACTTTTCTATAGTAAATTATTCAAAAAATAATTTTCAACTGTCACAAATTTTAATTGCGCCAGGGATTGCCTTTTCTATAGTAAATTTTTCAAAAACTAATTTTCTACTGTCGCAAATTTTAAATATCCAAGGGATTGCCTTTTCTACAGTAAATTATTCAAAAACTAATTTTATACTGTCGCAAATTTTAAATATCCCAGGGATTGCCTTTTCTACAGTAAATTATTCAAAAAATAATTTTCAACTGTCACAAATTTTATGTGCGCCAGGGATTGCCTTTTCTATAGTAAATTATTCAAAAACTAATTTTATACTGTCACAAATTTTAATTGCGCCAGGGATTGCCTTTTCTATAGTAAATTATTCAAAAACTAATTTTATACTGTCGCAAATTTTATGTGCGCCAGGGATTGCCTTTTCTATAGTAAATTATTCAAAAAATAATTTTCAACTGTCACAAATTTTATGTGCGCCAGGGATTGCCTTTTATATAGTAAATTTTTCAAAAAATAATTTTTTACTGTCGCAAATTTTAATTGCGCCAGGGATTGCCTTTTCTATAGTAAATTATTCAAAAAATAATTTTATACTGTCGCAAATTTTATGTGCGCCAGGGATTGCCTTTTCTATAGTAAATTATTCAAAAAATAATTTTCTACTGTCGCAAATTTTAAATATCCCAGGGATTGCCTTTTCTACAGTAAATTATTCAAAAAATAATTTTTTACTGTCGCAAATTTTATGTGCGCCAGGGATTGCCTTTTCTATAGTAAATTATTCAAAAAATAATTTTTTACTGTCGCAAATTTTAAATATCCCAGGGATTGCCTTTTCTACAGTAAATTATTCAAAAAATAATTTTTTACTGTCGCAAATTTTAATTGCGCCAGGGATTGCCTTTTCTATAGTAAATTATTCAAAAAATAATTTTATACTGTCGCAAATTTTATGTGCGCCAGGGATTGCCTTTTCTATAGTAAATTATTCAAAAACTAATTTTATACTGTCGCAAATTTTATGTGCGCCAGGGATTGCCTTTTCTACAGTAAATTATTCAAAAAATAATTTTCTACTGTCGCAAATTTTAAATATCCCAGGGATTGCCATTTCTACAGTAAATTATTCAAAAACTAATTTTATACTGTCGCAAATTTTAATTACGCCAGGGATTGCCTTTTCTATAGTAAATTATTCAAAAAATAATTTTTTACTGTCGCAAATTTTAATTGCGCCAGGGATTGCCTTTTCTATAGTAAATTATTCAAAAAATAATTTTCTACTGTCGCAAATTTTAAATATCCCAGGGATTGCCTTTTCTACAGTAAATTATTCAAAAAATAATTTTTTACTGTCGCAAATTTTATGTGCGCCAGGGATTGCCTTTTCTATAGTAAATTATTCAAAAAATAATTTTATACTGTCGCAAATTTTATGTGCGCCAGGGATTGCCTTTTATATAGTAAATTTTTCAAAAAATAATTTTTTACTGTCGCAAATTTTAATTGCGCCAGGGATTGCCTTTTCTATAGTAAATTATTCAAAAAATAATTTTATACTGTCGCAAATTTTATGTGCGCCAGGGATTGACTTTTCTATAGTAAATTATTCAAAAAATAATTTTATACTGTCGCAAATTTTAAATATCCCAGGGATTGCCTTTTCTATAGTAAATTATTCAAAAAATAATTTTATACTGTCACAAATTTTATGTGCGCCAGGGATTGACTTTTCTATAGTAAATTATTCAAAAAATAATTTTCTACTGTCGCAAATTTTAAATATCCAGGGATTGCCTTTTCAATAGTAAATTATTCAAAAAATAATTTTCAACTGTCACAAATTTTATGTGCGCCAGGGATTGCCTTTTCTATAGTAAATTATTCAAAAACTAATTTTATACTGTCGCAAATTTTAATTGCGCCAGGGATTGCCTTTTCTATAGTAAATTATTCAAAAAATAATTTTCTACTGTCGCAAATTTTAAATATCCCAGGGATTGCCTTTTCTACAGTAAATTATTCAAAAAATAATTTTTTACTGTCGCAAATTTTATGTGCGCCAGGGATTGCCTTTTCTATAGTAAATTATTCAAAAAATAATTTTCTACTGTCGCAAATTTTAATTGCGCCAGGGATTGCCTTTTCTATAGTAAATTATTCAAAAAATAATTTTCTACTGTCGCAAATTTTAAATATCCCAGGGATTGCCTTTTCTACAGTAAATTATTCAAAAAATAATTTTTTACTGTCGCAAATTTTATGTGCGCCAGGGATTGCCTTTTCTATAGTAAATTATTCAAAAAATAATTTTCTACTGTCGCAAATTTTAAATATCCCAGGGATTGCCTTTTCTATAGTAAATTATTCAAAAACTAATTTTATACTGTCGCAAATTTTATGTGCGCCAGGGATTGCCTTTTCTATAGTAAATTATTCAAAAAATAATTTTCAACTGTCACAAATTTTATGTGCGCCAGGGATTGCCTTTTATATAGTAAATTTTTCAAAAAATAATTTTTTACTGTCGCAAATTTTAATTGCGCCAGGGATTGCCTTTTCTATAGTAAATTATTCAAAAAATAATTTTATACTGTCACAAATTTTAATTGCGCCAGGGATTGCCTTTTCTATAGTAAATTATTCAAAAACTAATTTTATACTGTCGCAAATTTTATGTGCGCCAGGGATTGCCTTTTCTATAGTAAATTATTCAAAAAATAATTTTATACTGTCGCAAATTTTATGTGCGCCAGGGATTGACTTTTCTATAGTAAATTATTCAAAAAATAATTTTATACTGTCGCAAATTTTAAATATCCCAGGGATTGCCTTTTCTACAGTAAATTATTCAAAAAATAATTTTATACTGTCGCAAATTTTAAATATCCCAGGGATTGCCTTTTCTACAGTAAATTATTCAAAAAATAATTTTTTACTGTCACAAATTTTAATTGCGCCAGGGATTGCCTTTTCTATAGTAAATTATTCAAAAAATAATTTTCAACTGTCACAAATTTTATGTGCGCCAGGGATTGCCTTTTCTATAGTAAATTATTCAAAAAATAATTTTATACTGTCGCAAATTTTATGTGCGCCAGGGATTGCCTTTTCTATAGTAAATTATTCAAAAAATAATTTTATACTGTCGCAAATTTTATGTGCGCCAGGGATTGACTTTTCTATAGTAAATTATTCAAAAAATAATTTTATACTGTCGCAAATTTTAAATATCCCAGGGATTGCCTTTTCTACAGTAAATTATTCAAAAAATAATTTTATACTGTCGCAAATTTTATGTGCGCCAGGGATTGCCTTTTCTATAGTAAATTATTCAAAAACTAATTTTATACTGTCGCAAATTTTAATTGCGCCAGGGATTGACTTTTCTATAGTAAATTATTCAAAAACTAATTTTATACTGTCGCAAATTTTAATTGCGCCAGGGATTGCCTTTTCTATAGTAAATTATTCAAAAACTAATTTTATACTGTCGCAAATTTTATGTGCGCCAGGGATTGCCTTTTCTATAGTAAATTATTCAAAAAATAATTTTCAACTGTCACAAATTTTATGTGCGCCAGGGATTGCCTTTTATATAGTAAATTTTTCAAAAAATAATTTTATACTGTCGCAAATTTTATGTGCGCCAGGGATTGCCTTTTATATAGTAAATTTTTCAAAAAATAATTTTTTACTGTCGCAAATTTTAATTGCGCCAGGGATTGCCTTTTCTATAGTAAATTATTCAAAAAATAATTTTATACTGTCGCAAATTTTATGTGCGCCAGGGATTGACTTTTCTATAGTAAATTATTCAAAAAATAATTTTATACTGTCGCAAATTTTAAATATCCCAGGGATTGCCTTTTCTACAGTAAATTATTCAAAAACTAATTTTATACTGTCGCAAATTTTAATTGCGCCAGGGATTGCCTTTTCTATAGTAAATTATTCAAAAAATAATTTTCTACTGTCGCAAATTTTAAATATCCCAGGGATTGCCTTTTCTACAGTAAATTATTCAAAAAATAATTTTCAACTGTCACAAATTTTATGTGCGCCAGGGATTGACTTTTCTATAGTAAATTATTCAAAAAATAATTTTCTACTGTCGCAAATTTTAATTGCGCCAGGGATTGCCTTTTCTATAGTAAATTTTTCAAAAAATAATTTTTTACTGTCGCAAATTTTAATTGCGCCAGGGATTGCCTTTTCTATAGTAAATTATTCAAAAAATAATTTTATACTGTCGCAAATTTTATGTGCGCCAGGGATTGCCTTTTCTATAGTAAATTATTCAAAAAATAATTTTCTACTGTCGCAAATTTTAATTACGCCAGGGATTGCCTTTTCTATAGTAAATTATTCAAAAACTAATTTTATACTGTCGCAAATTTTATGTGCGCCAGGGATTGCCTTTTCTATAGTAAATTATTCAAAAAATAATTTTCAACTGTCACAAATTTTATGTGCGCCAGGGATTGCCTTTTATATAGTAAATTTTTCAAAAAATAATTTTTTACTGTCGCAAATTTTAATTGCGCCAGGGATTGCCTTTTCTATAGTAAATTATTCAAAAAATAATTTTATACTGTCGCAAATTTTATGTGCGCCAGGGATTGCCTTTTCTATAGTAAATTATTCAAAAAATAATTTTCTACTGTCGCAAATTTTAATTACGCCAGGGATTGCCTTTTCTATAGTAAATTATTCAAAAAATAATTTTTTACTGTCGCAAATTTTATGTGCGCCAGGGATTGCCTTTTCTACAGTAAATTATTCAAAAAATAATTTTATACTGTCGCAAATTTTAAATATCCCAGGGATTGCCTTTTCTATAGTAAATTATTCAAAAACTAATTTTATACTGTCACAAATTTTAATTGCGCCAGGGATTGCCTTTTCTATAGTAAATTATTCAAAAACTAATTTTATACTGTCGCAAATTTTATGTGCGCCAGGGATTGCCTTTTCTATAGTAAATTATTCAAAAAATAATTTTCAACTGTCACAAATTTTATGTGCGCCAGGGATTGCCTTTTATATAGTAAATTTTTCAAAAAATAATTTTTTACTGTCGCAAATTTTAATTGCGCCAGGGATTGCCTTTTCTATAGTAAATTATTCAAAAAATAATTTTATACTGTCGCAAATTTTATGTGCGCCAGGGATTGCCTTTTCTATAGTAAATTATTCAAAAAATAATTTTCTACTGTCGCAAATTTTAAATATCCCAGGGATTGCCTTTTCTACAGTAAATTATTCAAAAAATAATTTTTTACTGTCGCAAATTTTATGTGCGCCAGGGATTGCCTTTTCTATAGTAAATTATTCAAAAAATAATTTTTTACTGTCGCAAATTTTAAATATCCCAGGGATTGCCTTTTCTACAGTAAATTATTCAAAAAATAATTTTTTACTGTCGCAAATTTTAATTGCGCCAGGGATTGCCTTTTCTATAGTAAATTATTCAAAAAATAATTTTTTACTGTCGCAAATTTTAAATATCCCAGGGATTGCCTTTTCTATAGTAAATTTTTCAAAAACTAATTTTATACTGTCGCAAATTTTAAATATCCCAGGGATTGCCTTTTCTACAGTAAATTATTCAAAAAATAATTTTATACTGTCGCAAATTTTATGTGCGCCAGGGATTGCCTTTTCTATAGTAAATTATTCAAAAACTAATTTTCTACTGTCGCAAATTTTAAATATCCCAGGGATTGCCTTTTCTATAGTAAATTATTCAAAAACTAATTTTATACTGTCGCAAATTTTAAATATCCCAGGGATTGCCTTTTATATAGTAAATTATTCAAAAAATAATTTTCAACTGTCACAAATTTTAATTACGCCAGGGATTGCCTTTTCTATAGTAAATTATTCAAAAAATAATTTTATACTGTCGCAAATTTTATGTGCGCCAGGGATTGCCTTTTCTACAGTAAATTATTCAAAAAATAATTTTTTACTGTCGCAAATTTTATGTGCGCCAGGGATTGCCTTTTCTATAGTAAATTATTCAAAAAATAATTTTCTACTGTCGCAAATTTTAATTACGCCAGCGATTGCCTTTTCTATAGTAAATTATTCAAAAAATAATTTTTTACTGTCGCAAATTTTATGTGCGCCAGGGATTGCCTTTTCTACAGTAAATTATTCAAAAAATAATTTTATACTGTCGCAAATTTTAAATATCCCAGGGATTGCCTTTTCTATAGTAAATTATTCAAAAACTAATTTTATACTGTTACAAATTTTAATTGCGCCAGGGATTGCCTTTTCTATAGTAAATTATTCAAAAACTAATTTTATACTGTCGCAAATTTTATGTGCGCCAGGGATTGCCTTTTCTATAGTAAATTATTCAAAAAATAATTTTATACTGTCGCAAATTTTATGTGCGCCAGGGATTGACTTTTCTATAGTAAATTATTCAAAAAATAATTTTATACTGTCGCAAATTTTAAATATCCCAGGGATTGCCTTTTCTACAGTAAATTATTCAAAAAATAATTTTATACTGTCGCAAATTTTAAATATCCCAGGGATTGCCTTTTCTACAGTAAATTATTCAAAAAATAATTTTTTACTGTCACAAATTTTAATTGCGCCAGGGATTGCCTTTTCTATAGTAAATTATTCAAAAAATAATTTTCAACTGTCACAAATTTTATGTGCGCCAGGGATTGCCTTTTCTATAGTAAATTATTCAAAAAATAATTTTATACTGTCGCAAATTTTATGTGCGCCAGGGATTGCCTTTTCTATAGTAAATTATTCAAAAAATAATTTTATACTGTCGCAAATTTTATGTGCGCCAGGGATTGACTTTTCTATAGTAAATTATTCAAAAAATAATTTTATACTGTCGCAAATTTTAAATATCCCAGGGATTGCCTTTTCTACAGTAAATTATTCAAAAAATAATTTTATACTGTCGCAAATTTTATGTGCGCCAGGGATTGCCTTTTCTATAGTAAATTATTCAAAAACTAATTTTATACTGTCGCAAATTTTAATTGCGCCAGGGATTGACTTTTCTATAGTAAATTATTCAAAAACTAATTTTATACTGTCGCAAATTTTAATTGCGCCAGGGATTGCCTTTTCTATAGTAAATTATTCAAAAACTAATTTTATACTGTCGCAAATTTTATGTGCGCCAGGGATTGCCTTTTCTATAGTAAATTATTCAAAAAATAATTTTCAACTGTCACAAATTTTATGTGCGCCAGGGATTGCCTTTTATATAGTAAATTTTTCAAAAAATAATTTTATACTGTCGCAAATTTTATGTGCGCCAGGGATTGCCTTTTATATAGTAAATTTTTCAAAAAATAATTTTTTACTGTCGCAAATTTTAATTGCGCCAGGGATTGCCTTTTCTATAGTAAATTATTCAAAAAATAATTTTATACTGTCGCAAATTTTATGTGCGCCAGGGATTGACTTTTCTATAGTAAATTATTCAAAAAATAATTTTATACTGTCGCAAATTTTAAATATCCCAGGGATTGCCTTTTCTACAGTAAATTATTCAAAAACTAATTTTATACTGTCGCAAATTTTAATTGCGCCAGG